>JAYESA010000005.1:177463311-177795811 GCA_036927795.1 Iris macrosiphon | reverse complement strand
TTGTTTAGTACAGCGTACTTATATATTTTTTGTCTATTATTCATGTTTTACTGTATTCAATTAGCATGCTTCTATGTATCTTATTATGTCCCTCTGAGGCCTGGTCCCTTTCCAGGTATAAACGATCTTGACTATTCGCGGGAGCACGGATCAGGACTTGCTACTTATCTCTCTTTTGAGGAGGTCTTTTTTTTTTAGCCTCATTGTTCATTAGATGTACCTATTTTGTTTCTCTTATATTCTAGTTTGGTAGTGGATTTGTCTCCACCCAACTACTTATTCTTATCAAGCATTTGATACTTGATTCAGCTATATAGTTGATTGGTTATTTGATTCTGTGGATGAGATCTAGTTATGCCCTGTGACTTATGGCATAAATCTATACAACTTGTGAATTATTATTCATAATACAGCGTACGTATGTGATAGGGTTTCCATATATTGGAGTTACCATATACATACGGCTGGCATGCTTATATATTCCTAGTCCTACGTATTTTAGGACTGGGTCGTGACAATATTGGAGCACCAATCTGATCAGACATAAACTTGATGTCATGCATATCGAGAAGAATATGTTTGATAACATAATTAATACTATAATGGAGGTAAGGAAAAGACGAAAGATAATCTGAAGGCCAGATTGGACTTAGAAGAAATATGTAGACGTCCTGCATTGCATTTGATAGAGGAGGGGAATGAAAAGCTAAGTCAATTTTCTTACTGGAGAAGGAAGATAAATGGAGACTTTGTAGGTGGATTCATGGTCTAAAATTTCCAGACGGGTACGTGTCAAACTTGAGAAGATGCGTCACCTCAAGGAGAACAAACTGGCGGGTTTGAAGAGCCACGATTGTCACGTATTCATGGAGAGGTTAATTCTGATTATATTTCAGAAATTCTTACCGTAGGTCATTTGGGATCCCTTGACAGAGCTCAGCATATTCTTCAGAGATCTTTGTTCTACTAAGTTGCTCGTCGATCGTCTAGAAAAGCAAGATAAGGACATTGCGGTAATACTGTGCAAGATCGAGAAGGTATTTTCTCCTGGATTCTTCAACTTTATAGAGCATTTGCCAATTCATCTTTCCTATGAGGCACGTGTTGGCGGTCCTGTTGGTTATCTGTGGATGTACCCCTTCGAACGACATCTGAATCGCCTAAAGAGAAAGGTAAAAAATAAGGCACGGGTTGAGGGCTCTATTTGTGAAGCTTATATTCTCGAGGAGATTACAAACTTTTGATCGATGTATTTCAAACCTCATGTTGCTACTAACAGAATGAGAGCTCTGAGAAATGACGACGGATATCAAGAATCTAATGATGCAATACTGAAAGTATTCAATGCGTCCAGAAAGCCTTCGGGGAAAATAAAGAAGAGATATTTGAATGACGATGAGCTAAAGGCTGCTCAGTTGTATATATTACTCAATTATGATGAGGATGAAGTGGAGAAGCTAAAGGGGTAAGTAATTAATACGTCCATGTTTACATCATCTCAATGTAATCGTAAAAGCTATTATTATGCTACTAATCAGAGGTTGCTTCGTTATTTTTCAGCACATGTAATGATGAGCTGAGGTCGTTTAGACCCTACATAACAGAGGAAGAAGTAGAACAAGAAATGATATGCCATTTTCCTTTTTGGGTGAGCGCATATGTAAGGAGCTTGGTATTAACTTTTTTCTGTATGCACTTGCACAATAAATCACTTACTATCGCTACTTTGGTATTTAGGTCGATCGTCTAATAACATTCGAGACTGAATCTATTAGAACTCTAGCCAAGGGACCAATTACTACCGTCAAAATATGGCCAAGTTACTGTGTGAATAGTTTTAGGTTCAAGTCAACAAATGCTCTGATCAGAGATAGCTTTCTGGATCTTGATTCCACGAAAAATCGTTGTTTGTATATCAAATCTTCGAACTACAAAGACGTCGATCCAGGCAATAATTTCTTTGGTATCTTACGAGAGATTGTGGAGTTGACATATAATTATGGCATAGAACTTGCTAAGATCGTGCTATTCAAGTATGAATGGTTTAATCCGATTCAAGATCAAGGTTGGAAAATTGACAAGCACGGTCTTGTGGATATAAACTACAAGCATAGATATCAAGGCTATGAACCATTTGTCCTATCAAGTCAGGCTTAGCTCGTGTACATCACAACTTATCCTAAACGAGGGATAGCGAGATCGGATTGGTGGGCTGTATGCAAGACTAAAGCAAGAAATATCTTTGACGTTGACGAAATAGCTTATCAGGAGGACGAGCTACCTCTTGTAACAAATATTGTAGATGTGGACTCAATGGAAGTTACTCATTATATGACTAATAATGTAGAAAAGATAGAATTATCCGAAGAGGAAGAGGAAGACGAAAACAAAGACAAAGTAGATGAAAGTGAAGATGGGGAGGAAGAGGAGGACAAGGAAGGCGAACTCGATAAATTTTCTGAAGATGATTGAAAATAAAATATTTTGCCCGAAGATATATATTATATTTTGACTGTAGAATGTACTATTTTAACGAAGATATGTATTATATTTTGAGTGCAGAATATACTGTCCATTTAGACTTGTGACACCACTAGTTATTTACTGTGCAATTTTATTAATGTTGTGAGATATGCATAATATTTTGATTGTAGAATGTACTATATATTTGTGTATTTCTTTATTCATCAAATATTGTTATCAGGTATGACAGGACGACATAGAGCGTTCGGCAGGTCCCGAGGTAGACGGAGTGCTCCTCCGGTACTGCCTACTGTTGGTTCTGGATCCTCGGCGCCTAGTACTCCAGTATATCGACCAGTCACATCTCCGACTGCAACGACGTTACATGGCAGGACTCCTGGGATGAGTAGTTCCAAGCCTGATAGTACTCCCTCGTCCAACATTCCTCCTGCTGACAGAACCATAGAGACAAATAAGCATATAACGGAGGTTGAGCCGATGTCCTCCCAGCATCAGCTAGATCCTCCATGCTCACCTCCGGACGAGACGAGGACGGAGATTTGGGCCGACGGTACAAAGTAAGTCAATTAGATGGTTTTGCATCATATATATCATATATTTCTTTATTCATCATATATTGAATTTTTTGATAAAAATAATTATCTCTGTATAGACATCGTCCCTCATCAGTACAAAGACGCCTGTGCCACTTTCTGAGGTACAACTATGGTGGCCCTTGGATCAACTACTCTGATACTCCGGAGGAGAGGAAGGCGTTCTGATTTGCGCACTTCAAGGTAAAAGTATATAAATCAATCATCTAATTTATGCATATTATATAGCTTACTAAATTACTTATTGTAGCAAACGTATTTTTATCCACTGCACCGGGCCGAGTTGATCGAGCAGATATTTCCTGTCGTTGCCGCCAAGCTGATCTATGATGCTCTGGATGACTAGAAGGCTCATGATCGCACAGAAAATTTGATCCAAGGTTGGATTACGCCTAAGCAGTGGACTGCGATGATGGCTAGATTCGACGATCCGAGGTACAAGGAAAGGTCTGAGAAGGCCAAGGCGACTAGGCAGAAGGCAACAAAGTGGTGTGGTGGCTCGATTCTGATGACGGAATATTTCTTTCGTTTGGTATGTTTTTTATTTTAGATATATTATTTTAATACAAGTACGATAAAATGGTAGTAGGATAAAATATTTAATTTTAGTATTAAATAATATATTTTTAACAGGTACAGAGGGTGGGGATGCAAACATGGTGACCGTCTTCCTGGCCACCCATCGAAAGGGCGGGATCTCATTGATGAGAGGGCCTCGCAGACCTATGTAAGTATTACTTTACTTTGTGTTAATTTTAATATAACTTAGGCAATTATCGAGTATCCAAACTTTTCTAGGCCAAGTATCTTAGGCTGCGTGAGCGGGCGACTGCTAGTGCACCTACAGCGAGAGAGGCCGGTACTTCCTCGCAACCCTCTCCAGCTCCGTCGACGGACGAGCTATGGGTGACCACCGTTTGTGGTCTCCAGAGGGGTACGTATTATGGTACGGGATCCTATGGCGCCCTTGTTGCGACGCAGTCATCTAGGGCCATGGTGTAATGCCCCACTCTGCGTTGGCATTATGTATCAAGGTGAGTGGGCAGAACTTCGTTCTCTGATTCTTGCATGCCTTAATAATAATCTGAGTTTTTGCTTGCAATGTTTTCATAAAAGAATGATAGAACCTGCCTTGCATGTTAATAAACGAACTCACCTAGCTTGTCTTTGAAACGAACAAGTCTGCTTAACAAAAGATCCTGATAGCTTGTCTAAGAGTGCATGAACATGTTCACTATCCCCTATGCTCCGAGAGAACCATATCGTGTGCCTGAATGTATTCAAATGATAAGGCGATGGTCCGTGCGGCTCTCGGGGCCGGGGCGTAACACACGGCAAGTACGTATTCTCCATAACCCTCGCAGTCGTCGACCCGAGTCCAAGAGACCGTTGACCGTCAGATTGCATCTCTCCGTGATGAGTTACTGCGGAGGATGGAGAAGCAGCCCCTGTCCCAGCCGCAGGCGGATGATGTGACGCTCATCGCACAATTTGATATGCTGGAGCACAGCATCATGGAGCTCCGGGATATGACAGCTGATCTTAGAGCGTCGACAGAGCGTAGCGTGACGGAGCTGCAGGCATCATAATTGTCCATGGGCGAGAGGTTGACGATGATGCAGGATTCAATGGTTCATAGCAGTATGAGCCTGTTATCTACCATGGATTCATACAACCATCGACTAGCAGAGTTGGAGCAGATACATCCTCCTGGTGTGCCTTCATCGACACAAACTCCACCGACGTCACTGCCTTCTCCATCGACATCGGTGTCAATTTCACGGGAGCAGTATGATATGTTCTTATCCCTAATGCGCGTCGGTGGTCATCCTCCTGCAGATCCACAGTAGTCCTAGTTAGGATAGTTTATTGATTGTTTATGTTTCAGACCTATGATATTTGGTTATTTATGAATATTCTGAGGCTTTTAGGCTTTATTTCTTGTATTCTTTACGATGAGGCTTTCAGACTCAGTTGTGTGGATATTTGTTGTATTCTTTAGGACAAGATTTTGTCCAGACTCAATTTGTAATCTCAATATTTCGTTTTCTTCAAATTTTACTATATTATTCATATTAAATGTACGTTAATTTACCAGTGTTGAGTGTTCAACCGAAGGGGGTCGGTGAACCCAGCAAAATCAACGGAGGGTTGCTCTGGGTCTATTTGTACAAATTGTGAATTCATAAACTTTAGGAAGAATAGTTTGAAAATAATTCAATATTCAATATTTTTATTTTTTCACTATATCTTTAGCGACGTTTATAGCTACGTTTAGCAACGTTTATATACTTCACTACAAACGTCGCTATAAAAGTCGCTATAAACGTTGCTAAAAATATTGCTGACCGTCGCAAATATGCTGACATGGCAGTATTGACAGGTCAATAAAGGCGACTTTATCGAAACGTTGCTACATACGTCGCTAAAATTATTTATCGAAATTTTTTGGCCATTTAGCAATGTTTTTAGACGTCGCTAATTTGACTTATTCTGGTAGTAAATACAAAGTGGATACCTTGGCTTTGAACCAATATGGTATCTCACCACCTACACACCCATCTTGATACTCAAACCCAATACCTTGAGTATCTACCCATACCTTAATATTATCTTGGTATCACAAGGTAATGTCAATTCTAACATATAACTAACTACCCAACACACTAAACTATAAACTAACATGCATTAACTACTTATACTATACTATACTAACTGCCTACTAACTTACCAATATATATATATATATATATATATATATATATATATATATATATATATATATATATATATATATATAACTAAACTATATATCAAGCTAACTAGCCCCCTTACCTTGCTCTAGCTGCTGCTCTTTGTTCTTGTTATTGCTGCTGAAGTAGGCTACTGAAGTTGCTGCTGATGCTGAATATTGTTGTAGTAGCTACTGCTTTTGCTTGTTGTGCTACATGCTCCTGAGCTGCTGCTCACTGCTAGCTTGCTGTTGCTGCTAGCTAGCTGCTGCTGCTACTGCTTATGCTTTGCTGCCTTGCTGCTACTGCTTTGTTGTTCTTGCTGCTACTGCTTTGTTGTTGCTGTGGTTCCTGCTGCTGCTTATGCTGTTGCAGCTCCATGTTGCTGCAACCCGACCCCCCTCCTAGCACACACACACATACACACACACACACACACACACACATACATATATATATATATATATATATATATATATATATATATATATATATATATATATATATATAACACTAGATACATACACCTATATATACATATATATACATATCAATATATATACATACATATATACATAATACTAGAGATACATATACATATCTATATATACACACATATCTACATAACACTATATATATATATATATATATATATATATATATATATACAAACTAATCACCATACCTATATATATATATATATATATATATATATATCTCCATATAACCATATTTATATAATACTATAGATATATATATATATACACACACATATCTATACACAATATCACTATATATATATATATACACATAACCATACAATATAACACTCTAATAGCTATAAACAAGTTATATTGAAATACAAGGAACCAAACACGTGGAGTGCATCACACCCGTATCACACTAGATCTATGATACGCTTGCAATACGAGTCCACCACACCACCAAACGTACTCCAAAGGACACGAGCAAGTCTAAAATAATAATTATGAATAATACGAAGAGCTCTACACATCTACGTATCTGTGTCAAAATGTAACATGCTCAAACCCCCGTATCGGAAGAAAATCCCCCAATCAACCCGTATCTCCAAATTGTCGGAATACGGTCTGCACGTATCCAATTGTGGATACGAAACTAGTCACACATAATCAAACATATGTCAATTTGGTCTAATTGACCAATTGATAAATAAAAGATGTGTCAATCTCAGAATTCTCCCAAAATTGACACAAAATAACACATAACTTTCTCCATAGGCCTCCTATGAACCTAATTCTAATTTCTATGGGTAGCCTAAGCATATGGGGTGGTTCTTAATGATTAAACCACAGATTTAGAGTCTAATTAAAGAAAAAAAATTGAATTATACCTATTGGGAGATTGATTTCCAATGAAACCTCCAAATTGTGTGAAAAGAGCCTCCAACTTGTAGATCATTGCTCCTCCTTGTAAATCCTTGCTCTAATAGTCTCCAATGATGATTAGGAAAGAAATTGAGCAAAATTTTGGATAAAATTTGATGTGAGAATGAAAAAATTTGGAAGAAAAAATTTTAGATCTAGATTTAAAAATAAAAATGAAGAGAGAAAATTTTCCTTCATTAATATATGGTCGGCCCCTTTTCCTCCTTCTCAAGCTATTATACAATATCTAAAATACCCCTTGGGGCCTCTCATGAAGAAATAATTAAGGAGGGAAGGTTCTAGTCTAATGGGTTTAACTTAATTAATCATTCTCCTAATGAATGAGCTTCTAATTAGGCTCAATTCTAACTAGATTTAAATATTGGTCCATGGATCTAATCTAAACTAATTAGATCCACTAACATAAGTCCAAAATAATAAACTAACATCTAACAATAAATAAATAATATAATAAATAAATATACAACATGTACAATATTTAATTAATTATGAAATGACCAAAATACTATTTCCTAGAAAATATGGTAGTGACATAAACACTATCACAAACTGGTCTAAGTAAGGCATGAAGATACTATTCATGAGAGACATGAATATAGCTGGTGCATTGGTCGCTCCAAATAGCATAACTAGGAACTCCCAATGACCATATCTAGATCTGATCGCCGTCTTGGGTATATCTTGCTCTCTAACTCTGATCTGATGATACCCAGACTATAAATCAATCTTAGAAAATATAGTCGTCCCACTGAGCTGATCAAACAAGTCATCTATCCTGAATAAGGGATACTTGTTCTTAATGGTCGTCGCATTTAGTGTTCTATAATCAATAACTAAACACGATGAACCATCCTTCTTTTTAACAAGAAGTAATGGGGCTCTCCAAGGCGATGCACTAGATATAACGAATCCATTGGCTCTCAACTCCTCAATCATCCGGTATAACATCTCTAACTCAGATGGTGATATCCTTTAAACTCTTTCTGATACTGGCTCTGCTCCCGGGATCAAATCAATGTAGAACTCCATGTCTCTAACTGTTGGTACACCTGGTAACTCATCGGGAAATACTTCAGAAAACTCACAAAATACTCTGGAAAACTGTGCCTCCTCGGTCTTTGCCATCCTCAATGTAACCTCCAGTGACTCTATTGCACCTCTCAAAAATAAGAACCCCTCCCAATCAGGTACACGAAAGATAACATTGCCATTATGGTAATCTATCGTCCCGTATCTTGCACTCAACCAATACATCCCAAGGACGACATCATAATCGCCCATAGGAAACTCTATCAATCTCTCGAGAAACTCTCTCCCGCACACTATAACTCTACACAAGGGATATACTCTATATACTCCCACGATACCGTTACCAGTAAGTATATTAAATCTTTTAGGTAAGGACTCGGACTCCTATCCAACTCATGTCACAAAACGTACAGATATAAATGAATGCGATGCACCAGAATCAAATAAAGTTACAGCTGAATAAAAGTTGATGAGAATGGTACCTGTTACCACCTCTCCTGCTGCCAAAGCCTCCTCCATCGATAGCGCGAAGGCTTGACCCTTCCCTTTAGGTGCTGGTCCCCTCTGCTGCTGACCTCTAGGTCTCGACTGGGCCTGCTCATACTGCTGAGGCCTCTGCTGGAATGCCTGAGCCTGTGGAGGCAAAGGCCTCTGAATCTGCGGCTGTAGTGGTACTGGTGCCCTGAACTGTGGCACTACTGGCTGAACTACAGACTAGGTCGATGATGATCCAGCCTGGTTTCTCCTAGGAAATGTCCCGACCATGTGGTCTGATGCCCTACATACCAAGCATAATCCATGTGCCCTACGACACTCTAATACAATATGTCCAGGTTTCTCGCAATAAAAAAAACTACGAAAAGAAGAAGAAGATGACTGCCTCTGCTGAGGAAACGTTTAGGAAGACTACTGAGATGATGTTGTCCTTCTTGAGGATCCAATCGTCAGGGCTTGAACTGTCGGAGCTGGGGCTGATGACTGGGATGATGATCCTCCTAAAATATTGGGCCTCTTTTGACTCCCAACTTGATTGGTAATCCTATGTGATGTATACTCATATCTCCTATCTACCCGCATCACAGCATCAAAGGTCTGAAACTCATGCTGCTCTACTGCCAAGATAATCTCTAAATGGAGTCCCTGTTGAAACCTCATCACCCTCTCTAACTCGGTCGCCACCAAAGTGGAAGCAAACCGACCAAGTCTCGCAAACTCTGTCACGTAACCATCGACGGTCCTGCCCTCCTGCCTGATGTTGTTAAACCTCTGCTGAAGCTTGTAACGCGCCACCGCATCAAAATACCTTGCATGAAACCTCTCTGTAAAAACTGCACATGGAATCGGTGCTATAAGAGAAACCTCATATGCTGCCCACCAATCACGAGCCAATTCTAACAACTGTAGTCTCACTACTGCTACACACTCTTTAGCCAGAGTCCCTACTGCCTCTAAGACGGCCTCAGTATCCTGCAGCAAAATATCGAACGAAATTGCGTCTTTTATACCATAAAAGTATGGAGGAATGAGACGCCTGAAGCTGGTCGCAGAATTATGGATCCGAGAAACACCTCGCTCCAACGTTGTCTGGACCGACTGAGTGAGTACATCACTCTGGTGCTGCTGGGTCGTCATGAAACCTCGTAGGACATCCATCACTACTTGGGCAACACCCTCTAGCTGCTCATGCTGAACTGGGTGCACAAATGCTGCTTGCTGGTCCAGTATTGCCGGCCGCTCTGCCTCGGGATCTACTCTGGACTCTTTCCCTGAATGCTGAGTCTAATCTCCAGAAATATGCTGGGCTCCCGATTGCTAACCCTCCTCGGGCTACACTTGATCCATCTGGCCGATAGTAACAGGAACAATGTCCCTGAAAGTTAAGGATACGAGAGTCAATCGGAGAACATGATAGATCAATGAATAAGCAGATATCAGATCAAGAATCAGGGATAGAGAAAATAACTAGGGATCAGGGAAAATATTTTAGGATTGAGATATTTAACAACAACAACAACCCCCACATATCTGTAAAAACCAGATCAAATCTGCTCAGACGGACCTGCATGGGACACCACTTAAACCGTGTCACGCCTAGAACCAGAATACTGGAAAGTGGGACAGACAAGGCCAGTTACGTATACTTGGATCACTCATGTACTCCGTATATACGGTGACGCTGTAAGACATGAGGGGTCACTACCACAAACCAACAATCAAGCCTAGGTCCAACAAACCCTAGTATCTTAATCACAAAAACAATTGGAATAATAACAAGATGTAAGATCAGCTGAAATATAATAGTAAAGCATCCCAAACTATAATATACATATGATCATGATGCTAGTAAACATATAATGAATAAACTAACTAGAATATAAGTCATACATGATCAACCCTAGGATATGTCAATCATGCTAATGCCCATAGGCTAACTGATCAAACCAAAACACAAGCTAAACATGTTCTTGGTGGCTAAACGCTAACAAAATAGAATGTACATCCGAGTGGGGAAGTAAGAAAATCCACTCAAGCGGTCTGGTGCTCCAGGTGGCCACCATCCTCAGGAAAGTACGGAAGATCCTCCTCTGGTGCTGCTACTGGATCTGGCCATACAAAATCAGTGGGGTCAGACCCCTAAATAGCAAGTACCATAAATGAAGTCAATCTAGGAACTTAAACCAACAACACAAATAATACAACTACTGGAAAGTAAAGACTGAATATAAAAGAATCTCAGGATAATGAATACTGTAAAACCTGCAATAAGACATATCCTGAACTGATATCAATAAGGAATAACAAGCGCATAAGTAAAGATGTGATCGATCATATATAGCCTAGACTAACCGGCATCCATCAATCATGGCAAATCGTGTAAATACGGCTTTATACTTTAACTAACTAGGATTATCACAATCCTTAATTACTAACTTTATAATGCAACACAATACTAGAGTTTCTTCTGATCGCCTGCCCCTACAGTCTGTCCAGGATATCCATACACATAACCAACTGGATACTCCTCAAGATACGCCACAATATAAACTACTGGATACTCTTTAAGATAACGGTATGAATAACCGGGACTGCATGCAATATAGGAAAATCCCTAGCCATGTACTAAGTGAATCTCTAATTATTTAACCCCTAGCTGTTTCTTGTATGAATCCGGGTATGGTATTACGCAGAATCCATCCTAGACATGATGCAGACAAATCAAGTCCTAATAGTAATATAAATAAGTTAATATATATTATACAACCGGACTCATGTATGCCACGACAACAATCAAGCCACATGAAACCAAGTGAAGTCGGGTAAAACCAAGTGAAGCCATGTCAATCCAGGTGAAGCCAAGTAATGTAAAACCCCTCGATTAATTCTATAGATAGTCGGGTTTGGACTGAGAAATTTTTTGGATTTAGCAGCAGATGTTGAGGTTTAGAGTAGAGTTAAGTTTGTCTGTTATTTTAATTTATTTAATTAAATCCTTGGCGCGCCCTATCATTGCTAAATTATTCGGAGCCCAATATCAGCCCATAAATTCTATCGGATTATTGTACTTCTGACTTGACTCGCCAAATTAGGCACTAGACTTTTTTGTCACTCAAAATCATTTTTCTTGTGCTCTAAATTTATTTGCACAATTTTCTGTAACTGAAAGCCCATAATTAAATTCCGTGTCGGACACCTGTGTCGTTACCCTAAATTTTGAGATACCAACTTAATCCGTTGAGTCGGACCAACTAAAGGGTCCAAGATTGACTCCAAGCCCCCACCATTTTTGACCTTTGCGTCATTTTCGAATTTTGACCCCAAGTGCCCCCATTTAATTCAAAAGCGCGGGATACTATAATTCTATTTATATCGTGGGTACCAATTTTGACTAATCCTATTTTAATCCTTAATAAATCCTGATGGCCATTAAATTAAACCCGTGCTAAACCCCCAACACCCCCTCGCCATGCAAACCATCACCTGTAATTTTCTCCACAATTTTAGTATTATTTTATGTGTTCGTGTAATTTCCTGAATTTAAGGGGCTAAGTTGCAATTTAGTGATTTTAGGTGCCCTCACCCCATTGACCAAAACCAAATGGAGAGGTCACAAAATTTGGTCCAAATTACACTCATCCATTCACCACTCCTCATGAAGAAATTATTTTTCTTCATGACATATCTAAGCCCTCCATTTTGAATAGGAGCATCTCCACCCTCCATCCATTCACCACTCCCCTATAAAACATCACATCACCTCACCCTCACCCTCACCCTCACCCTCATAACTCCCCAACCGGCCCTAATCCCTAGGTGTGGAAAACCTCCCTCTCTTCTCTCTCTCTCTCTCCTCCATTTATTTCTCCATGCATTAACCACCTCCCTCCATTCTTCTTCTTCTTCCTTTGTTTCTTCTAGCCCCTAGGGACCCGACCGGCCACCCGACCGGCTCAGCTCCGGCCGTCGACCCCCGCGGCTATACTCCGACCGACCGAGCATCGTCCCCGTCGCCCGCTGTGCAACTTCATCCAGCCGCTCCGGCTACAGCCGACCGCTGTGTTCACCCCGATAGCCGGCCGACCTTCCCGCCGGACTCAGCAGCTGATACTCCGCTGACTGACGGACAGTGCAGACTCCTCCCCGCTCCGGTCCAGTCCCGCCGACCGACCGGACAGTGCAGACCCCTCCCCCGCTCTGGCAGACTCTCCCCCGACCGTCGGACTGAACAGCCCGACCGGACTGAGCAGTCACCCCCGCAGCTGTTTTCTCGACCACCCGCGGCTGTGCATCTTCACTCCGGCAGACCCTCCCCGACCGGCCGGTGACCGACTTCCCTACCCCGCAGGCCTGTGCTTCCCCCGTACTCCGGCGACGGTGCACGTCCGGCCTCCTCCCGGTCCAGTTCATTATCACCACCACCATTACTCTTCCATCTCCACCACCACCACCCTCGGCGTTCACTGTCCAGCTCACTTACACCACCCTACTCCGGCCATCAACTCCGACCAGCGAGCCTCGTCGAGGTATACCACTCTCCCCCTCCTTTTTGATATTTTTATATATTGTGTTGTGTTAGTTAGGGTATTGTTATATATGGGTTGTGTGCATAGCTAGGGTTGGAGTTTAAAATGGTAGTGTAGGTGTGGTATAATATAAATAATCATGTGTTAATAAAGTGATTAAGGTTAATGTGTACTAAGGCCAATGATGATTAAGGTGAATGTTAATTATGAAGACTTGAGAATAGGGTTAAATGTAGGTTAGGGATTATGTCTACGTAAATTAATATGAACTTTAATGATTTGCACGGAGGTTTGGAATTTGATTTTTGACGAGATGTTATGAATATATTACATGATGGTAAAATTCTAATTTATTTACGGAGAATTAAATTGACGAAAAACAAGGCTCTGAATTGACTGAACAATGATGAACACCGAGGAGCACGGGATTGATGAAGGATTTATGTGTAGTGTAAAATGCTTAATTTAAATGTATGATTAGTAAGGACAGTAGGTGAATGACTGATTGAGGACTAGTGTGATCGGTAATTTAGAAACTGGAAATTTAAGGTGATTAACTTAGGCAGGCACCTAGAGACTGGTAACAACGATATGAAACGAAGAAATTAAAATCATAAACTGTGTTTTAAGGATGGCTTGATGATTAGATGATTTGACATATCGTATCGATAGCCAACTATGGTCATGTAAACTCCCTGATTTTCAAGAATTTTTAAATTTGGATTTTTCACAATTTTCTAGAATTTTTTGGGATTTTTCTGTAATTAAATTCAGGTGTTTTAATTATTAAGTGATTTTTAAATAAAAATAAATAATATTAAAATATTATGAAAATAATATTTTATGGTGTAAAATGAAAAACTAGACATAGGATATTTTTTCGAGAATTTATTGGACCCCGGATGGATTTTTAAAGCCTTAAAAACTATTGATTTATTTAACCTAATTAATTAAACCCGGTTTAATTAAACCAATATATAACCGAACCGGACCGGCCGGTCTACCCGAACCGGACCGCTCAGCTAGCGGGTCGGATCCGGGTCGGATCCGACCCGCTTGGACCCGCCCAACCCGTATTTTGATTTGGATCGGGCCGGATCCGCAGACTCGACCCGCACCCGCGAACCCGAAAACCCCTCAACTCCCTCCCGACCGCTCAGCCGACCCTGGCGATTCTTCTCCGTCGCAACGGCCACGCCGCTTCGGCGTCCCTCCGCCGCTCGGCCTCCCTGCAACCCCCGACGACCCGCCGTTTCCTCTCCCCTCACCGGCCGCCGCTCCCTCTCCCCATCTCCGTCTATATAAACCCCTCCCTCTCCGCCACCGGCTGCCCCGCCTCACCCCGACCTCGTCGTGCCGCCCTAGCCTCGCCGACGAACTCGCCGTTCCCAGTACCGCGTCCCCCAGCCGCCTCCGCCCCTCCGGCGGCTCCCTCGACAGCAGACCCGACCCAGCAGCAGCCCCCTCCGCGCCTCCCGGCCGCCTGCGCCGCTTCCCGCACGCAGCCGACTCCGCCGAGCGCTGCCCGGCCTCCCCGAGGCATCCCCGAGCTCTCGTCGACCTCCGCCGGCCTGAACCCCCTCTCCCAGCGACACAAAACCTAACCCTAACTTCTGTGGACACGTGTCGGACACGTGTCGAACACGAAGAATATGCTGTTTTCGATCCCTGTTCAGGTACTCGTATCTCACTCCTCGTAGCTCTGATTTTGATTCTGTCAGTTGCATCGCATAGCCTGCATGACCCCCTCGGTGCCCGTGCAACCCGCTCGGTGCATCGCGTCCTGTGGTGATCATGAACCACGATCCAAAAACAGGAAAATCAATGTCCTATTTTACCCCAGAACTGAGTACGCCCCACCAAACGGGACGACTTGGTCACGTGCAGTATTCACCGATACGTGCGCGTCGTTGATACGGACGTGCAGGATTTTGCAGAAGCTGATTCGGATGTGCGTGCACACCGAAATCAACGCGTATCCGCGGACATTGTACCGTATCCGACTTTTCTGAATCTCGCTGTAACTTAGTGTACCCACGTCGGATCGAGACAAAACTTGCGCCATCGGACTCGTAGTAATACGCTGGTCCTGTGAGCCAAGTTTGGTTCGATTCTGAGAACGTTGGCAAAATTACGTGTTGTGGGCCCCACAAGCTCAGCTCTACGGGCAATTTTGAGATTGGCTCATCGGAATCCAATTATGGAAGTTCCTTTGGGTTCGTATCATCGTTCCTGACCTGTTGATACTAAGTTAGACAGATTTGGAGATCTTTGACCCTGATACGTTTTTCGGTGCAAAGCGGCCCACAATTGGACCCCGCTTTAACCCGAAATATCATTTTTGCCCCTGTGTCCAAATTGGACTTAAGGACAGGCGTTTCTAGCTGATTAATATTTTCTGGATCTGATGGTGATGTCTATTTCAACAACCGGAGTACTGCCGGAAATCCCAGTTGAAGCCAGAGCTACAATTGGAGCCAGAAACCCAGGCAAGTGTACCTTGCCATAAATTGCAATATATAGATTCATTTTGTTCTCTTGATTTATTTTTTGTGACTGTTGTAAATGCTCAAACCTAGGACCGTGTGACTTACTTAGCTTCCGATTAACAGTCGGGTGCCAACACCGTACGCGGGGTTGTATAACGTCACCTAGAGATGGATATCGTGACAATTACATTCTCGTACTTGCCATATCAAGTACAATATACCCAGGACACCTGACACAAATTATGAGACAGAATCTTCCTGAATATTCAAGGTGATTCTATATAGGATACAAGTTTATGACCTATATAGTTTACATGCTTAGATTTTATTGACTTATTGCATTAGTTGATCTTGCGTGACATGAACATTATGAAACTGTGACGTGAGATTACATTAGATGGGGAGAGTATTACCATATCAAGGCTAATTATATTATATATATTGTCATCTGGATGTGTCCTAGTATCTGACACAGAGCTTTGGCACCAGTTCTGGCCCTTCAAAAAAATACTGCTATGGTTTCTTCAACACTGATCCTGTAGTAGTCTCAGCCTGAGTATGACTAAAACTCTCACTTGCATTATCACTTAGCTGGTTTATTTATTTATCCTATTTGTTTTATTTACTGCATTATTTTGGCTTGAGCTTTCTTGTACCTTGCTATGTCCCCTGAGGACCTGGATCCGGATTATGTCCCCAGGTTTAGCAGACGAGATCTACCTTGAGGTGTACGGAACAGGAGCACTTCTCGGAACAGTAGTAGTACCTGAGGACGAGGTGATCGCTGAGGACTTCTCTTGAACATCCACTTCTTCCATTCTCAGTCTTTATGGCATATAGACTCTCTTTCCTGTTTAATTAAACTCTTTATTTCCTGCTTATGAGAACTTTTGTAACAGACTTAATATCGGGTTGTTCCCCGATTTTATTTACTTGTAACTGGATGTTGTTTATTTCTTTTGCTGATATTGCTATCTTTATTCTGTGGATGAGATTAGTAAATCCTGACTATTGTAATACAACTTAAGTATGCCCCGATGGATCCATTAAATTGGGTTTGTCCATCGGTGTATGCTGCTGGCCATTATCACGCGTCCAGTCCCTCGGTATTTTGGGACTGGGGCATGACAGGTCAACCCCCTAGTGTCTTGTCCCTGTGAGTCATAGCTGGGACTGAGTTTAGGTGTAGATGTGTGTCGCATTCCTGCTTGGCGTAGAATAGATTATTAATTTTGGGTTGTATCTATCTCTAGGTACTGCGGGACCTGAGGGCTTGGACGCGGTACCGGGACCCCATCATCAGCAGCCTCGCGCAGGCAAGTATACCTTGCCTTTGTTGCACTGTTTAAATTCAGTTATTATTAGTGGCATGTTAATTTAATTTAATATTATATAACTGTGCGCATCCGAGAAGACTCGGGTGCAGTCAACGAAAACGTTGACGTTAGGACTTGTGTCTGACTTAGTGTCCAGTGGACCCACCTAAAGTTGTGGAGTTATTGGTGTGACTCCCCAGGCCTTGACACATTTCTTACACGTGTTGTGAGTCTCATGTAGGGCACAGACTGGCATATGTGGTTGGCCACCTGTACGTGTAGGCGTGCGACGGATAGGGAATAACTGCTATTAGCGATGCATGATAGAAGACTTAGCAGTTATTAGTAGTCGGAGCTTAGAATATTGTGGTACGAAGGTCCAATCCTTGTCCTTGTTTGGTTGTAAGGTTGAACTATTGTTCTAACGATAGACTATGAGCCAGAGCTATGATGCCTCGGCGTAGTAGCTAAGGCGTGTTGTGATACGACATGCATAGATTATTGGGCGGGGAGGACGACTAGTAGGCGTATGGGACACCCACCTCCTTTATACAGATACCGCACTCGACGGAGTGATGCGGACGTATATATATTGCAGATACCACGTTCTTTAGAGTGTTAGACGTCACTTGTTATTTTTGCAGATACCACACTCTATAGAACGTTGGATGTTATACTATTTCAGATACCATGCTCCTCGGAGATGGACGTTATCTGAGTGCCCATGGTCTGGGGGCATATGTGGCATATACTAGTCAGTCATGACGATTGGTAAAATACGTCAGCATATGTCTAGCCTACACTTTCCCATACGTACTAAGTTGTTCTCAAATTGCATTCACTTAGATGGTTAGCACACCCCCCTTTATTTATTCAGTATTTACTTTATGGCATATATTTTTGTATCTTGTTACGTCCCTCTGAGGACCTGGATCCCTTCCAGGTTGTTTGTGCAGTTGCAGGATATTTGATCTAGTAGAGTGTGGACGTCATTGCAGGTATATTTATATTTCCAGCTATTTCAGTCATGTATTACTTTCCATTTTATTCTGCTTTTATGGCCTAGTATTTATAGACCTATATTGTTCTTCTGGTCTATTCGAACAAATGTATTATTGGGCTACAGACTGATGATGCGTATCATTCTTTCTTGAGATTACTTACCCTGGATTGAGATTTAGATTTAGTTGTTGTATGTTAGAAATAAATTATTACTTGGATCACTTGACCACGGACAGCGTAAGTGCACTTCGTCGGGTCCATTAAATTGGAAAGCCCTACGGAGTCATACTAGTTGGCCATTTCCACGTGTCTAGTCCCATATATTTTGGGATTGGGGCATGACAAGTAAAGCCATGTAAAACCAGGTAAATCCATATACAACCCTGTGAAGCTATGCCCAACCAGATGAAACTAAGTAAAACTGAGTCAAGCCATGTTCGATGAAGCCATATAAATTTATGCCAAGTCAAGTCCGATGAAGCCATGTAAACTCATGCCAAGTCAAGTCCAATCAATTATGTCATCACGTGTAACCGGACAAAGCCGTTTAAAATCGAGTAAAGCCAAGTCTAGTCCAGTCAAGTCATCTGAAGACATGTAAGTTCATGTCCAAATCAGGCCAAGTCATCGTGTGTCCAAGCAAAAGCCAAAAGTTTTAACATAAAATCACGAAAAACCTATAATTCCTAAAGAAAGTGCATGATCAGTATACCGTCAGTACAGTCCAGTACACCGTCGGTACACCGGTCCAGAGATTGTAAAAATACATCAAGTTCTGGATTCCAACAAATTGGTATACTATCAGTATACTGTAGTATACCATTGGTATGTCATTCCAAGTAGGCAAAAAGTTACTGGAAAATATAGTTCCACAAATCGGTATAACGTCGGCACAGCCCAGTACACCGTCGTTATGCCGGCCAAGACAAATATCCTGAAGTCGGTCAACCACTGTCGGCATGATCGGTTTATCGTCGGTATACTGTAGTACACCATCGGTATGCTGATAGGGTCCACAAAAAAATATCAAAAAATCAAGTCGGTCGAAATCGGTATACCATCGGTATACTATAGTATACCGTTGGTATGCCAGTTTCTAAAAATAAACATGGTTAAATCAAGTCTAATTTTCGGGACCCAAATCAAATCCCAAAAATTACCAGAACCAAGTCTAACAGAAAGTCAAGTCTAGGGTAAGTCTCATATCACAATATGGACTAAATCTCACGGTCATAATTTGGGTACCGTTTCCGTTTTTGAGTTACCAAAAAGGGACAGAATGAGATTCTATCAGAAAACAAAATCGAGACGGTCACTAAGCTTGAAATCACTATATGAATACTAATAATAAAGTAAGTCTAAGCAAAATAACAGCTATCTCCCTGTTGAATGAAGTCATAGACTGTGGCTTATATTTGGGTAGGTATACCACATTCTTCCACTCGGGATGATATAGTTGTCGTATCCTGAGTTTACGCAGTGTGTCCCAGTTGTTCATCGAGTCAAAGCGAGCTCGTAGTTCCCGGACTTCCCGAATCGCCTCTAGCGCATCATTTGACGACGAAGGAGCCGATGACCGTGGCAAAACATGGTTGCGACTCATGGGGGAAGCAGTTGCATTTGACTCCCCATTGGATCCCGGATCCTGGCTGGCTTGCCCTGAGGTTCTCGGTGGTTGTGGGACCATGCTGGCCCTGAGCTTCAGTACCGTCTAGTCAAAGTCTGCATCGAAGCACTCATAGTCTGTATAATGACTTCGAGTGCCTCAAGGCGCTGTCGATCACTAGTGCCCTCGTTATTCTCTCCATCCATGTACACTATCATGACACGAGGAGAGACGGATGGGATGATAAACCTTTCGATTTATGTCTCCGATCCCTGAGTCGCGTTGTCCTCTGGGAAAGTTGGCAGTGTTGCATCTTCTTTAGACTTGCAGGGAATGTTATCCCTGGTGTTGGAAGATGCTTCATTTTGACGAGGGTGACTACCCCCAGGAACATCAACTTCTGTCTCGTGAGAGTCACTATCTCCTTGGAACGAGAGGTTGTCATAGAGCTCTAGAGGATTGCTACCCTCAGCTTGCAGACTCATCTTGGGTTTTGGGGAAGCACTACCCTAGACAATTTTGTCCTCAGGTGGGTACCCAGGAATACTCCTTCTATAAGTACAACTGCTAGCCCCTCTGGGCCCGCCTTCTTGACACATTGGTTGAGAGCGGAGGGTTAGAGGTACTTGTCTTTCGGCCTCCCTTTATGGAGGGAGATCTCTAAGTAGAGAAGCATGAGGCGAAGGGCAACTCCTCCTCCTCCGGCTCTTGCACCGGCTCTCCGAGACATTGTCGGACGAGTGCTCTTGGTCGCAGTCGCTAGAATACCGACTGCCGGATTGTGGGTGCTTCTATTTTGGTATAGCAACAATTGATGACAATATTGGCACGGTGGTACCCCGAAGAGGATATCTCATATGCCGTAGCTGTCTCCCTGGCTTTGCGCTTGTGAATGACCACATCTCACAAATTGAGCGAGGGATGATTCACATTTGTACCCTCTTTATGCGTAAAGGTAAACCGAGCGCATGGGTGTGTAGGTGGTATTTTTTCTTCTTGGCCTGAGGCTCGTACAAGAACTACACCCAAGTCATCAGTGGAAGACTTTTGAGACCGGCCCATTTCATACGTCCTAGCATGTTGGGCGCATGGGTCAGTCTTGTACAACTTTTTGTCAGGAGCATGCATAACTGTTAATGGTGCGTGTCGATGGTCAGTCATCTGAGCAGTTGCTTGAGCCTAGAGGACTTGCACTGCCCTAGACTTCCTCGGCTAGCGTGCATCGACGCTTAGTACGAAGAGTAAAATTTCTCCTTCTTCAGGGTGGCGCGTGGAATCATTGCCACATGGGATTATGTCCAAGATAGAGCCTCTTTTGCTCTCTTTTGCACATGCAATAGCCTTCCTGTGCCCGGAGTTAAGTACCCCATGCTTTTCTTCTGCACCTCTCGTTGTGGGCGCGTGGACTGTGCATCAGTCCCCTAGTTATTGACATCGTAGTATTTTTTTCTGCCAGAACTTGGGTGCTGAGCAATCTTCTTTTCAGAAATGACTACCGTATGAGTAGTTGTATCTTGCATGGACGCATGACATGCGTCTTGAGCATCAGGTACAGAGACAGGGAGTGCATGCTCAACAGTTAGGTGAGTCGCACTGGCCTTGGCTACCCAAGCTATGCGGGTCTTCTTAGGCTTTGCTAGCCTTGGCGAAGGACTTGCGCTGCCCTCAGAAAGTATTTCTTTAAGAGCCTACTGGTCGAAGCGTATGACCAGCACCCTCTGGGTGGAGCCTAGTTTCGTCACATTGGACTGCATCACGATCTTTTTATTAGTGAAAAAAGAAGTCCCCAACAGTGTCGCCAATTTTGTTTCGTTACAAAAATAACACAAGTTTTGCTAACTCAGTTTTTGTATATTGAAAACAAAGAATGTACAAAGAGTTCTTAAACAAGAAATCTAAGTACAATTAAGATTTTGGGGAGGGTGACGATGGAGATCGAGTACTGCAACTGACTCCTTTACTCCGTTGACTGTCCAACGACGAATTAACTTGCTAAGTCTCTGGCTCACTGTCACGAAAGACAATAATTATGCTCCTGAGTGTGCTTTCTCTATGTTTCACTGTACGTATCTGTTCTTGTCCCTTTTTGTCCATGTGTGTGGGAATGCATCGCTGCTATTTATAGCCATCTATATTGGATAGCTTATCCGCACGCATATGCTATGCGCGTATGTTTGGTTGTCGCGTGGTCATCCTTAACAAATGTGGTTGTAACCGTGAGCACATGTCACGGTCGGGCTGCCACGTGGCATTGGTTAAGATAGGCTGTTGATGAGATCTCGGTCTGTTGTGTGCGTGAATTGGTCAACATGACGCATGGCCCGCACTGATCGTCGAGGATCTCTCATCAGTTGTAACAGAAAGATTTGATGGCATAGAGCCGTATGAAGGCTGAGCCACATAGGGGCTGGGCCTCATAGAGACTTGACCTCATGAAACTTGGTCGCATACGGACTATGACGCATGGGGATTTTTGACATTTGGAGAGCTCTGACGCATGGAGAGCTTTGTGGCATGGAGAACTTTGACGTGTACACTTGGCGCTGCACAACTGTATACAGAAAAAGGTAATTATGACAGTGACGTGAGCACTGACATCTACTGTCAGCACCAAAATTGAGGCGTTCAGAGTCATTAATTGCTGTCAGAGTCATAAATGTTGTGACCGACATAAATAACATCATGCGTCAGATTCGTATGCGCCTAGGCCCTCTTCCGCATGCTTTGTATGTGCTTCGTTAAGTGCCACATGCGCTTCATGTCGCATAAATGTTTTTCTGTATGCGTCTTCATAATATGAGTGCATGGTTTCTACATTTTTTTTATGCTTCTATAGTAAGTAACTTCAAAATCTTTCAAAATGTAACCAATCTTTATCTATCACTAGAAACGCGTGGCAATACTTTAATTCACACCAAACAAAAAGCGCATTAGGGATAGCTACTAAGAAAATCAAATCAACTGTTTTATAATATAATCAAGTAAAATAATGCAATAAGAAATAAAATAAATTAGATTAACTAATTAAATACCTTACATATCAGAGCCCCCCCAAAAAAATATTTGTGACAAAATAGACCAACTAAACTTCAATAATCAAAACCGATTTATAAATATTAAAAAAATAAAAACTCAAACCTGTTGGAAGCAATCAAGTGGTAGGGATGACAGTGATGAATGACAATTACTGTAATAATATAGATGAATCAAGACAAATAATAAAAACAAACCTAATCAACTTAAGAAATAAAAAAAGGAACTTTAAAACCTCTATTGTTGTTACTCTCCCACCAAATAAAGAAAAATAAAAAATTAGGCATGACAAAAAATTAGACCAACCACAATATAATAATCAAAACAAATTTATCAATGTAATAAAATAAAATTCGTAACCTGTAAAAGAACTTACTTCTCCGATCCATTTGGGAGCACCAAAATTTAGGGCATTAATTATGGCGTAACCCAAAATTTAATCAATTTCTTCTAAAAGTAGGACGTTAAACGCCATCGATCGATTTGTGAGCACCAAAATTTAGCCGACATGGGAAAGATCGACAAGCGAATTGCAAGTTTTCGTAAAATATAAAAAAAAAAATGAAAACTACAAAAATAAAAGAACATGCTTCTCCGTCCTTCTTCACCTAGAGATGAAGTCGAGGAGAGCAAAGAGAGAGATTGAAAGAACAAAGAGAGAACAAGGGTGAGCTTCTTTACCAAAATATTGGGACGAGTTTACAAAAAGAAGAAAAAATGTTTTTTGTTTTGGGTTTTAAAAAAAAGACATATAATTCTTGATATTTTGTTTTTTTATTTGTTAATTAAGAGCCAAAATATTGGGGGGAGAATTTTTTTAGGAATAATTTAGGATATGGTGAGATTTTAAGGCGGTCCCAAAATAAAATTTTAGGAGCACGCATATATACTCCTTTAATTATTTGAACTATCTACAATTTTGTTGTTGTTAAATGTTGAATTTACAACATTTATCCTGAATCATTGTAAAAAAGGAGGTTCACAACATTTAAATATAAAATATTGTTATAACCAATATTTTACAACGTTCTTACTTAGAAATATTGTAAAAGATCTAACATCTAACTTTTTACAATATTTAAAAAAAATGTTGTAGAGAAACGTTGTAAAATAGGTTTTTTTTGTTATTGTGAGATAACCTTATTTGTCTTTTTTCTTGTCAAGTGGATCTCGTAGCATTCGTCATAAAACGTGTTGATAACGTGTTGTAGTATAAACTATTGTGGTGTACTTCGGAAACTCAATGTAAAAAGAAAGGTAGAGAAGAGAGAAGTCGAGAAGAGCCAACAACCTAGAATGGGTGTATTGTTATGTTTATATACAACAATATGTTTGTTACAAAAGATAACATGATGATTGCAATAGATAATAACTACATCTCTAAGAAATATGCATATCCCTAATTGGTTTGTACAATCACAACATGTTATATAAAACTAACTACAACAATATAGATATAATTAAGGATTTTAGTTTGGATTGGACTAGCTTAGGGTCTAGGGGTTTTAGTTATTTAGCTTTTATAATTAATCACTAGTAATGTGTACGTGCATAAAAAAATATTATAAAAATTTAAACATAAATTTATTATAAAAAATACCATTTCTAGGAATCGAACTCAAGCAAAAAAAAAAAAAATCTCTCACTAAAAGAGTAGAGATAGAAATAGATATAGAGTTTTAAGTTAATTCCAAAGAACTTGGTTTAATCTGAAAACAAATTCAATTAAGTTATGAAAATATAGGTTTATACTATTGGTATCTTTACTGGTATTCATATCGTTGCATTGTTGCAACAATTTTAATTTGTTTTTATCTTTGATAAATCTTTGTATACTAATTTTTTTTTTTTTGTATGCGAGTGTGATTGAGATACCAAACAAATACAATCCAACGGCTTACATTCATTTACTTGTCTTGATGAAGGAAAACAAAGAAGGCGGCGGCCATTGAAAACCCTAAACCTAAACAATCCTCCTCTCTCGTGCTCTCTATAAATAACTATTTCTTCCTTCATATTTCTGCATCAAGCTCTCTACGCTACGCCGGCCTAATTCTATTTCTTCTCTTCTTCTTTTATTAATAAATGTAATATTTTGGTTGATTGGTTGCTAATGATGATCGAATAGCGGATTTCAGAGAGACAGATGTATATTTGTCTATGATCTAATCCATTGTTACACACACTGAAGCATAATTTAGTTTTATTGATTCATTTGATCCTTCTTCTTCTTCTTCTTCTTCTTCTTCTTCTTCATGGATTTGATAGTAAATGATTGACGCGATGATGAGTTTGGTATGGTGCTGGCAGTGGCGATCGATTTGATTTGATTGCCGTGAGCCTTATACACCAAATTATACGACTTCTCCTTCCACTGAGCCTCAATCAATCAAATCAATTTTTTTTGTATTTGTTTCTCTTTTCCAATTTTGTGGAGGTTTTGTTGATGTTAAACAGACACGGATACGACCCGACGAATTGAAGGGCAGGGGATACAGACATTACGCCTGATATAAAGTTTACACATTGTGTCTAATATGTGTCCGACTCCAAACGTTGCCCTTTTTTTTGTACTTTCTGTACTTGGCAGGGTTTTGACTTCAGCACTAAACATTGAGGAGGGCTAGTTTGGTCCCTACTTTGGTACAAAATTTGATCCTGCACAATACTCTTTCCTTGCTTCCAAATCTTAACCCCCTCTCAGTTTCTCAAGCAGTGCGAAGCCACATACATATTTTGGTGCCCGCTAAAGTAAAAAAGAAAATTGTGCTGTGCTTCCAAAATGAACAATTAGTATTGACACAAGAGTAGGAAGCACTGTGGTCAGCAATACTGATTCACGCCATTGTCGTCAAGGATGTCCAATCTAGAAATTTTCTTCACTGTAGGAGCTCTTCTCCAATCCACCTACACAGTGAACCAACATTCTAGTCAACTAAACCAACATTCCAAGTCAATTGACTAAACAGAATTATAGAACCAAAAGTTTAATTTGTATTTAAGGTCCGTTTTGGTTTACCGTAATGTAATTGTAATGGTGATTATATTGTAATTCTAATTTGATTGTTTGGTTGGACAATAAAAAATTAGATATAACGCAGTCGTAGTTACAAATTTGATTATATTATATCAGTTTATTCTAAAATCAATTACTTACGATTACATTATAACTTAAGCTAAAACTAATTACGTTTGATTACATTTTAATTTAAGGGGATATTTGGTATGTGCTTATTTTTTCTATTTTTTGTCGGTATTATTCGTTTATGGTTGTGTTTTTAGCGTTTTTGGTCGTTTTTGGCTATTTTTTCTCCACATTTTCCTCCTTTTTATCGTTTTTGTTGTTGTTTTTGTCGTTTCTCTCTTTTTTTTTATTGTTTTTTGGTCTTTTTTGATTTTTTTGTCCTTTTTTTTTGTTTTTCAATTTTTTGTCATTTTTTTTGGGTCATTTTTGATAATTTTGCTCTCGTTGGTCACTTTTTATCGTTTTTGCACTTTATTTGTTGTGTTTGATCTTTTTTGTTGGTTTTGCACGTTTTATTTTTTTAATCGTTTTTGGTCGTTTTTATTCATTTTGAAATAAATTTTGTTCGTTTTTTTTATCGTTTTTGATTTTTTAATTTTTTTTCGTTTTTCTTGTTTTTATCGTTTTTTTTTATTGTTTTTGGTTTTTTTTTTCCCGTTTTTTGTTTTATTTTTATCATTTTTTCATGTTGTCTTTTTTTTTATTATCATTTTTACTTTTTTTTTTCTTTCATTTTTTATCATTTTTTTCTTTGTTCTTTTTTTCGTCTTTTTCTTTTGTTCGTTTTTTTCCTTTTTGATGGTTATTTTTCTACTGTTATTTTTTTTTTCTTTCTGTTTTTGGTTTTTTTTCTTTTTTCGTTTTGGTCTTTTTTTTATTTTGGTCGTTTTTGGTTATTGTTTTTTTTTTAACAGAAGGAGAAACTAATATTTTCCACCTATATTTTATTTTTTTATTTATAACTTTTTTATTTTATTTTTCTTGTATTTTATTTTTTATTTGTGAAATTTTTATTGATTTACTTATAAATTTTATGTTATATTTTTTTAAAATTATTACACTAAAAACTCAATTAAATTACATGGTATATAAAACATATGAATGTAATTGACATTACATTACATTATTTGAATCATATTACATTACAAATCCAATTTTATTATAATTACATTATGGTGAACCAAATGGTCCCTTAGTACACAAATTCAGAACATTTAAATAAAGAAAACATTGTGGTAGATTTAGTTCTCTTCCGATGCAGCCCTTTTTCCTAGCAAAATAACAAAACTACAATCAAGGGTCAAACGTATGTGTAATTTGTTTACTATAAGAATATTTCTTTAATTAAATTGAACTTGACTCGAACTGCTTTAAACTAGATAGGAAAACTATAAATTTTTAATCTATTAGTATGTTAAAACTATAGCAAAACTATAATCATGATTCCTTTTGTTCTTTGCAAATCATTTGGCAAAACTTGATTTTATTTAGTAATTTGTGTGGGGGAGAGTCACCAACTTAATTACTTGTGCCAGTGGTATTGTAAATGTAGTATTTCTTGTGGCCAACAAATCTAAAAGCACGATAAGATATTAAAAGAAGAATCCAAAAATACAACCACAAAATCTAAACAATAACATAGTCTAAACTTCAAACAATACACCAGTCTCTGATATGTAAATCCTGCCACAGTCCTACTCCTGAGCCACATGAGCCATCACAGCAACCTCACCCTGGGGTTCGTAATGAGTCGGGCACTAATTCTCCAAATTTATTGAAAAATGTTATCTAGTTAGGATGAAACGATTACAACCCAATTACAATTTCAATTAATTGACAAAGACTATAAAATAGTAATAGTGTAATAAATTATGAGTAAAAGCAGAACTATCAGTATATGGCAATGGAAATATGAGGAAACAATAAATTCGGAGTATATGGCATACAGGTAATGAAATAAGTAGACAGAGCAAATAAATAAGTATGAAATAAACAGGAAGAACTATAACAACTATGTGTTTTGAAGTACTAATTTTGATATGTGATCGGCTTGAAGTGTATGATTAACACTAATAATGTCACGCAATATACTAAGGATATGATCACACATCTAGCTAGCACTTTTCCACCCCGACTAGTGTAGAAGCATGAAAAATATGCTATAGAGTTATACGCATTAGTTCAATACTGTGTGGCGTAAGACATGACTTCAAAGCTATCGGCGTACAACAGAGCTTTATCGCTAGTACAACGTAAAATATAGCTCCAAGAGCAACCCGTGTATAATGCAGTATTTCCAGACTGCCTCAGCGGATAAAGGTTTCTATCTCGCCTTTACGGCGTAAAACCCATTTGCTTTTAAATGCAATGGGAAGATTATACGAGGATCGCCTCGTATCCCTCAAACGAACTGTACGAGGAACACTTCGAATTCTGCGAATGAACCTGTCAGACAGTACAATGAACTTGACTCCTGACAAAGGGTACAACACGACTATCCAGATGACGGTTGTAATGATGATGCGGCACAGAGACCCAAACCATCGTCTAGTGACATTTCCTTGATATAAACAGCTTTTACGCATTCAAAGAAATACGCTGTCTAGTTTTATACAGGCAGATGTGAGCTTTTACGCTCAGCAGAAGACAAAATAAACTGCCACGTCAAAAACTGCTCTCCGTACAGAGCTCGAGGCACGTCTCTGCATTAAATGCGCAGATTGGGGGCAGATCTCTGCATTCAATGCACGAGATTTGGTTTTACTTCCGAAGACTGGGTGAGATATGATTACGGCTAATACGTCCACATCAGGCTATCAGGCTATTTTCAGCTTTAGGAGCACGCTGTTCGCTATCTCCTTGAAATACACCGACCTGGCTATTTTTAGCTATAAGGAGTACGACGTACTATCTCCTCAGAATACGCCATCTCAGGCTATATATTTTACATTGGTGAATGACAAGGCTATTCGGTCCAGAATACGCTCAAGACCTCAGTCAAGAAAGGAAAATCGGCTATCTTTTACGTTAGCTACCCATCCATGCAGCATCAAACTTGACAACTACTTGGCTTCTACGCCAACTTGACAACCACTTGGCTTCTACACCAACCTGACAGCCATTGGGCTTCTACGCCTACATGTCAGCTATTGGGCTTCTGCGCCTACCTGGTTTCTACACCATGGTGACAGTTATTGGCTTCTACGCCAACTTTTTTTACGCGAGGGGCAGTTACCTACGTGGCTTGCATGCCGTGATATTCGTAGCAGTTATACGCATTATCTCTTAATGGGACACGCGTCACACGCTTATTCAGAGGATCATCTATACGTGGGTGGCAGTTATTATAACCGCTGCGTAAAAAGTGCCATACTCTCCACTGTCCGGCTTCTATGCCGACTGGATGGTTACTGTAACTAAAACCCTATAAATAGAGACCTCTATTGACAGAGGTCCAGGGTCGAAAAGTCAGATAATTGGGAGAAAAGAAAGTCGAACAGAGAGAGAAGAGCTCAGACAGAGAGTAGTGATCGACAATTTTGGCATCGAGCATCCACTTTCTTTCGCAATCATTGAAGCATCTCCTTCTTCTACTGTCACGACCCGCACCCGGTTTAGGGGCACGAGAGCGTGGGTACGTCCAGCCTACGCCGCAGCATCGGCGGTAGAACGCTGTCTAGGTCAAGTACTATCTAAACAATCTCACGCTAGTATCCAACTCCATAAGGAGACTTGGATATCATAAGATAAATCAAAAATACTCAATCACAACTACAGCACGATAGGAAAATGAAGAAATAAAAGAATACATCACAAGTCTAATAACACAATAATCATACCTGCAATCATTAACTTCCAATCCCCAAGTATGTCAGAACCCAGTCTACTAAGGTCACAGTCTGGAAAAATGTTTCCAGTCAGGAAGGAGCAAAGTACATCTCTAAATAGCAGTTCTATATAAATGACATAAACTATGTAGCAGTTCTAGATGGAAATATACCAGATGCATGTATAGGTACGAGAAATGTACAATGAAAAAAATACTGGAAATACTGTAAGTAACTGCAGGAAAAGAAACAATATGTCCATGAGCAAGAAACCTAAGACTAAGTGTGTGAGTACTAGCTTTAACATGTGATCGGCTTGGGACTAGTAAACTCATTACATGGGTTAGTAGGGCTAACCGATGTAACAGTGAGGAGGCATGTAAACTCATTACATGGGTTAGTAGGGCTAACCGATGTAACAGTGAGGAAACATGTAAATGGTCAGGCCGCACCCGACGTGAGATGTGGGGTGAGCTATGGTGCATATAAAGTTGGGTATGATCACATATCTACACTAAAGTACTCCCCAAAACCCCCGACTGGTATAGTAGATCCAATCATGGTACGCTATGGCACGGGATTCCCTAGGGAGGTAGCAAATCTCCCCGGGTCTCAGTGTCTGTACATGCACAAGATATCAAGAAAACAAGTCTTGTACAAGCTACACCATGAATAAGGAATAACATCTCATGACGAGATCCGTGTATACCAATCCGTGTAATCAATGTGTCAAGAACATGGATATTTACACTAGATACAGTGAACATAGGAGATATCATATATTAGAAACTAATCAGAGAATGTACTCGCCTTGGGTCCTTAGCTGGTAATGTCAATGTCCTGTCCCAGAGTATCGTCCGGAGGATCTAACAGTCCTGGGACATAGTTTTTCCTTTATCTTTGCTCTATCAGGTTTAACCTCTGTCGATACTCAAATGACATTCAAACTTGGTCTTGAGCCAGCTTCCTATCATCAATAGTCTATTATAAAGAGAAGCACCAGAGAGAAAACAACGATCAATTAATCCATAAGATTTGGAGAAAGGTTTTAAACAAAATATGTTGTTTACTATCTAAATCAACACATAATTATCAGTTTTAACATCCAAGTTCTCAAGCTTAAACATCCAAGTTCTTAAGTCGATACCTCTCCAACCTGTGTTTCAATGGTGGGCAAATGAACTTGAACAATTTAAATGCTTTAGTTGACTCAGAATCCTTAGCCAACTTCTATATACCAACATACCCAAACCAGTTGATAGAATAAATCTAAAGCCCTTTTTTTCTAAGCTCTCAATTGAAGACTAGAGCCCTTGTATCAAGATCACACAAAAACTTCCACTCCGAAAAATATAAAAATGACAGCATCAGAAGAAATTAACAGGTGCTAGCAATTACAAGTAGCAGCAATCTAAACAAACTAAGATCAGATAACTGTTGCTCTCAGCATCCAGAAACCTGGTGTCCAACTCATTTTCATGAGATGACAACTAGACACAGATACCACACCATGTTTCAAACAAGGACACGAAACTTCTGTCGATTTGTTACAGGAGTACACTTGATCAAACCTAATCCATTGCTTAAACATAGGAAGAAAGAGATCCATGAGAATATAATACCTCTGTATCTGACTTAATTGAGCGGACACAAATAGCTATATGTCCAATCGTTCATGATCAAAACAGAACGAGTTCTTAGGATTTTTAAGTGACCGATTAGCTGATTCAATGGATCAAAATAAGACTGATTCAAAAGGATGTCTTACCTGAAAATGATTTTTGGGTCACCTGCTCATTATCCTAGCTCCACGGTTTGCAGGATCAGTGCAGTGACTCCTTTGAGGAATTTGATCGAACAGGTAATCCATAGTAAACTTCAGAATAAGTCATGTGCAGTGGAGCCGGCCGAGGAGTTCGACCGGAGTCGAAGGGAGTAGCTCGAGGGGGTGATGACAGGGAGGATGAGGTGGAGCCGAGGGGAGGTTGAGAGAAACTCGCCGGAGAATGTAACTACGGGCCGGGGAAAAGTCGGGTGGATGCTCGGAGTTGGAGGAGGCCGGCGTCTCGGTTGCTCGGGGATGAGCAGCTGGAATCGATCGCTGCACAGCCGCCGTGGGGGAGGAGAGTGGAGAAGCTCAGACGCTCGGGTCGGCTGGCCGGACTGACAGCGAAAAAGCTCGCCGGAGGAGAAACTCGAACGGTGGCAGAGCAAGGAAACAGTGGTGGTGGAGCTGGTGCTAGGAGGAGGAGCAGTGGGGCTTGGCCGGGCCGGGGTCGGAGTAGCCTGGCCGGACGGTGCAGGGAGGATCGGAGCAGGGGACTGCTTGCTGAGTATGGAGGAGGAGCAGTGGACTCGTGGCGGCGCCGGAGTTGTGCAGGGTCGGGGTGGAGTGAGGAGTTGGTCGGAGAAAAGGGGCTGACGGAGCGGGATTGGCCTGGCCGCCGGAGGGATCAAAGCTCGGGGTGATTCCCGGGTGAACAGTGGCAGTGGGAATGGTTTCCCTCTCTTCTACTTTAATTTAAAAACAAAAGAGAAGGGGAAGAAGGAAGAAGAAGAAGAAAAGGAAAAATGAAAAAAGAGAAGGGGAGAAGGAGAAGCTGCGGGTAGGGGGCTTGGGGGTTTTCCTAGGTTTCCTTTTTTTGGGATTAGGGCTTGGGTGATATGACATTAAATAGGGAGGGGTGAGATGAGAATGAAGGGTGGTGATGTACCCACTTTAATTGAGTGGCCAGGATTTGATATGGAGAAAATTCATGTGGGGATGAGGGTGTGACTTAGTTAAATATTATTAGGGCTCCCTCATTGTTTTAAACAAATGGGTGTACACCAAAAATACAAATTTGCAAATTATCCCCCTTAAATTTGGGTATTTGCACAGACACATGAAATGATAAAAATTGGGCGGGCAATTCGGGGTCCGGTGTTTTGTAGGGTCAGGGGGCACAGTATGATTGGTACGGGCTTAAATAACAGGGCACTGGAATTAAATTGGGATTTATAATTGGTTTAATTAATATCCTCAATTTAAATAGAAATAAATGCAAGTTGTGTTCAACAATTAATTAGGAGTACATGGGGTCAAAATCAGATCAAGTCATCAATACCAATATTGAAGAAGACTCGGAACAGGATATTACCCTAATTTGGGTCGCACAAAAAATAGGTCAAGATGGCCTCCAATTTTCGATTGGAACGCACAACGATACAAAATAGGGATTTTAGAATAAACGTCCGCGACGATTTTTGTGCGGCTAAAAACAATGTACAGAGAGCACAATTATGAGTTTGCAAAAATAGCAGATTTGAAGGCGGGCATGTCTAGGGCAAGATGGTAAAATTTGTTGGAAGACAAAAGTCTGGATAGTGCTCCAAATATCGAAGCAAAGGCAATGCGCAAAATATTAAATAAAATACAGTAATTAATTACACCTCCAATAAATAAATTCTAAAATAAAACAATTAACCTCAAAATTCCATAAATTCCGACAGGTGCTCAACTACTGGCTACTAGGTCTAGTCTGCTAGCTAAAATAAAATAATTAACACTGCATATAATTATATATTTAATCACACATCGCACAAAATTATTTAAATCAATTACACTATCATGCAATCAATTAATTGTAAATAACATAATATTAAATATTGAAAAAAAATCGAAAATACCCCTGTTTTCGGAATGTGGTAGTGACATCTACAGTACTTCTTAATCATCGTGTGGTCCAAGGGACAAAGTGATCGACTGTAGATCAGACTCCTATAGCAATATTTACCAAGATTAAAATTTTTACTTAACATCCTCGTATAGGATTAATAGTACTTCTTGTTTGTAAACCTAAGAAAGGGTTTTGTATAAACCTATTTTTATTTCTTCCGTTTATTATCAAACACAAGATGGCGACTCTGCTGGGGACGTCTTTCTCATCTGACGAGAAAGCAATTGCTCAATACGATGCGGTATCAGTAGGATCAATGAAGAAGACCTTGGTCGTCCAGTTCGACCAATCCGTCTACGAAGATATGCTTCGAGCAGGGGGTAGCTCTCACTCTCTCTCGGTCCATGACAACATGAAACTGCGTAAGGTGTGGATGCCCCGAACATCCCCTACCATTCCTGTCGACTCTCTGACTTCTCCGACCAGCGAGGTTGTAGCTTCGCAACCTCCGCGCTCTGCGCGTAAAACTCTGTCTCCCGTCACTGACGAAATAGACACAACTTCTGGCAATATCTCAGTGCTAATCCAGAAGTCTACTCCGCGCTCTGCACGTAAAACTCTGTCTCCCGTCACTGGTGGAATAGACAAAACTTCGGGCAATGCCTCAGTGCTAGCCCAGAAGACTACTCCGCGCTCTGCGCGTAAAATTCAGTCTCCCGTCTGTGATGCGGCAGACAAATTTTTTGATAATGCCTCAGCGCCAAATCAGAAATTCAAATACGCTCTACGCGTAAAAATGCATCTGCCCTCCGTGGAAGAGCAGATGGTCCCTGCAATCTACGCAAAGGAAAACAAGTGGCGGATTTCTCAACTTCTCGGCCTTTACGCCATCAAAAGAATCTGCATGTTCCCCAAATTATGCGTAAAGATGATGGCCGATTGAAGACTTCCTCAGTTTTACGCCAGCCTGAGCAAAGTTCTAAATTATGCCAGGTCAAGCCCCTCAGCGTAAAGAAAGCCCGGATCATGGATAGATACGCTACTCATGGATCATGTGCTACTCATATGGCTGAGCTGCTGTATATAGGTGGCAGAGAAAGGGTTGGGGTTCCCAATATCCGCGTTCCCACTAATGTAAAAAGGCAGAATAAGCCTTCTTCTTCTGTTGACTTGCGTAAACTCTTGATCCAGAAATGCAAAGACAGGGGTCAAAATCAAGATGTGGTGTCCCTGACTACCAAGCGTGGGGAGATCCTGTGGGAAGATGCGTCAACATCTAATGTCATTTTGACATATGGACCTCATGAAAATACGGCCTTTATTGTTCCTCCAACTCGCGACGACCAGCATCCAATAGTCTTCGGTCGTATACGGAGCAGTCCGATGGTACAAGAAGAATTTTGCGAGTCTGAGGGTGGCAAAATGCAAATCCACAGGTATAGCCCACAAGCTTTGAAGATTATACAAAGCATGGGTTATGATTTGAAGTTGAAACAAGGCCTCAACTATGGAAAAGGCAGACGAACACCGTTGCATAGTAATCCTTACTGTCAACAAACTCGTTTTGGGTTGGGGTACACTGCATCCCTTGCAAACCCCAAACCTCCAAAGTCTGATCCTGTAATGTCAGAGCTAGGTCCTTCTAGATCAACTTCTGTGGACGAATACAACGACAAGTCTGGGGGTAGCCTACCTCGACAAAATATGGCAGTATCCAGAGTAGGGGGTAGAATTCTCCCTGAGTCCGAAGAGGATGCAACGATGGCGATCTTCCCGGACGATCAAAAAACTCAGGCATCGGGAGCCCGAAGGCCGAAAGGGACTTTCTCCTTCAATGAAGATGACATCATTAAAATCTTCAATACGTTGATGAAGGAACACAAACTTCAGCTACCCAACATCAGATACCTTGAGAGGGCTGGCAAAGCCGATGACCCATATTATTGTCTCTTCTATCGGTATACTCATCACCCTACAAGGGCCTGCTATGTACTAAAAAGGAGAATTCAGGAGTTGATTGACGCCAAAGTCATCACTTTGCATCTATAAACAAGGGGACGATCACTGCAAATTGATTTCACTTTAATGTGACAATTTGCTCCCTCAAGAAAATACCGGATGATGAATCCCTAAAGTTTTCCCAGTGGATTCTTCAGGTCTATCCCCACTCAAGAAAATCACTCTCCAGTGAATTTTTCGGACATAAGTTCATGTTCATATTACCTCTGAACTATTGTTCAAACATTTCGTTATCTCCCCAGCTGAGTTTGTTATGTTCATATTACCTCTGAACAAACCATCCTGGTCCGGCTATCGTGTCCATATTATCTCTGACATCGGTTGTCATCTCAACTTAACACCCGTACTTAACTCTAAGTACGTCAGTAGTGTTGAGTCCACAAAAACTGCCATGTCCATATTACCTCTGAGCAGATATGTACCTCCATCCCCAATGGAGTCACAATTCAAAAGTTTGTCATGTTCATATTACCTCTGAACAAACTTTCCAAATTTTTTGCTATCGATTATCATGTCCATATTACCTCTGATATCGGTTGTCATCTCAACTTAACACCCGTACTTAACTCTAAGTACGCAGTGGTGTTAAGTCCACAAAAACTGCCATGTCCATATTACCTCTAGCAGGGCTTGTCCTGAACTTATTACTTGCACTCTCGTGCGCAAAAAGTAATAGGTCCATAAAAAATTCCCCTGCGGAATGCCCGTAATGGAAAAAATAAAATGTTCATGTCTATATCACCTCTGAACTATCCTTATTTTTCCAGCGAAGAAAGAGTCAGTCTCTATTCATTCCTACAGAGTCGTATGTTATCACGTCTATATTACTTCTGTCAGGGCTTGTCCTGAACTTATTACTTGCACTCTCGTGCACAAAAAGTAATGGGTCCACTAAAACCCCCCCAGTGGGAAGTCCTCAACAAGTACGGTATCGTACTACGTCCATATTACCTCTAGTACAATATCCAAAATTCGTACAAACAATCATACAGAAATGAGAGGGTCTTTATATGATTGTAAATGACACTTATAGAGCAGCCAAGCCTAAGGAAAATTTGGCAATGGCTGCTATCAACTGCAAATTCCCGAAGAAGTATTATACTTGATCTCCTTCGTTTAACGGAGTATGACAAAGATCTTATTCTGACGATATCATGCACAAAGGTTAGCTGGATCATATTCTATCAGGTTTGTAGGACCTCTGAATAGATATCCTTAACTAATTTATAAACCTATCATGTTCATATTACCTCTGATGGTGTTTAGCATACAAATTTAGTCGGATTATATTCATGTTATCCCTGAATAGTTTTATATTTAGCAAAACCATAACGAAAGAATGTCATGTTAATGATACCTCTGATATCACTTTCACCCTAGCCTATCACATTCTAAAATGATGGGCCCACAAAGTCAGAAAATGTGTCTTTATTATCTCCGAGAAATTACAGGAGAAACAAGAAAGTACATCATTGGGGAGGAGCAGTCAAATCACGGATCTGCTGTGCCAGAGAGATCATTCTCTCGTTCCTGGAGTTCAAAACTGTAGCGCGAGCCCGCTCCAACCTTGCCGTCTCATTGTTCAAAGCAGATAGCTTGGACCGAGCATGTACAAAACCTGTGTGGATCATACCCACATGCGTTAGGTTCTGCTGAGCAGTCTCCCTTCGGTCCTTCAATGCATCTCGAGCTGCCGATAAAGAGAAAGCCTTCTCCTTGGCCCTAGCGAGGTCATCTTCCAATTTGCAGACCCTCGTTGTCTCTTCCTCATATTCGGCCTCGCACTGAGCCAGGTGGGGAATGACATATCCCAATGTGGCACGCTCTTGATCCATCTCCTGTTGCTGTTCCTGGACGGATTTGTTCAGAGATTCTATTTGCCCAGCAAGCTCTGCAGTTAAGGAGTCATACCTAGCTTGAACGAGACCTTCAATGCTGCCTCGAGATAGCTGCAAATAATCGTTAATGGGTTGTTCCAAACCATTAACTATCTGCTCCAGCGCATCAGCTCGCCAAGCGTCGTTAAAATCTCTGATCGGCGCTATCACAAACTAGGAGGACTTTCTCATAGCTTCGAAGCCTAGATTCTTCTCCAGCACTATTGATATCACATTTTCAAAGTGGTGTAGAAAATAACTGTATACTGCTCAATCAGCATGGCGAAATCAGATTGGACGCTAGGAGTGGCTGCAATATCGGAGAATCCTCTTCCGAGAATGATAGCAGACGAGGTTGCCACAGTCGTCGCCTCAACAGATGGCGCGACAAAAGAAGAAGCGCCAACAGCGGTCAAAGTGGCTGGCGTACTTAAAGGAGGCATAGTCGTAATGACAGGCTCATCCTCCTCTTGAGAGGTCGAAACTGTTTCGGGCGAACCGGCACCCGAAAATGTTTCCTCTTCAAAGTCGGGCACCTCCGTATCATCGCCAGGAGCTGAAACAAAGCCAAAAGTTGCGTCGACGCTACCCTCCCCGTAGATGTCTCCCCCTGAAAAGAAGACAAGAGAAAGTTAATATCAACATGATGTTAATTTTTCTAAAAGAGGCATAAAGACGATATTTACCTATGGCCGATGGTATATATAGCGCGTCTGCAGCCAGTACAGCTAAATCATTTCTTAATGATGCTAAGCGAACTTTTATACCTGGAGAAGGGGGTGTGCCAACTGACACTGGCAGGTATTCTTCCAGGTCTTCACCAAGATCCACTCGAGGTTCATTGGGTGGAATCTCGCTGGGTATACTTACAGGAGCGGCAGGGGTTTCTCCCATTGCTGGTCTGGATAAAGATATCCTTATTTTGCTTGGCCCCGAAGGCAATTTCGTACCACTACTTGAAGCGGTAGCAGCGACAGCAGCCTCAAGCAAAGATTCTTCGGCACTGCCAGTCGAGATATCGGAGGTTCCCTCTCTAATAGGCGAAGGACCTATAGTCAAAGAATCTCCCCCAACAGGGGAAACAACAGGCTCACTCCGAGGAACCTCACGACCGGAAATCCTGAGAGGACCACTAACAACAGTCTTCTTTCTCTTGCGAGGGAAAGTTTCCTTTAGAACAGGAGCCCTTCGCTTACCAGGGATAACCAGAGGCTCTGCAGGCGGAGGTATTTCACCTCTCGATACTGTCAGCAAAGGCTCATCTGGATTGACAGAGTCTTCATCCTCGTTAGAGGAAACTGATGGAATTTTGTCTCTACCCGTGGACTTAGAAGAGGGCATTCTAAAACTTCCACGCATATCAAAATTACGATAGAAGGTATTGACGGCCACGTAAAACTGGGCGTACGAATGAAGGATGCACAACTCCATGGAGAGTGAAGTTGCGGTCATGGTAAAGGTTGCCCCGGTACAACCCATTATGAAGTACCGCCATCCTCTCGCTCCATCAATAAGTCCACCCCTGGACTTAAAGCTGGTGAGGGCATTGCCCACGTGCAATTGATCATACCCAAACTGCCTGGCAAACCGACTAGGCAGGTAGGGCTCCAAGAAGCATTGGTCTTCACTTCTGTATATTAAATGGGAAGGCCTAATGCAGACCAACCAATTAAAAGCTTCAGAAGAAAGCACGGTCTGCCCTTCACCTGAGTCCTGAAGCCTGCTCCCCTGTTGATTGAGATGTACATTGGGGACGGTGCAGAAGAGCTTCTAGCTGTGAGCAAAATTTAACGCTCGCCGACAGTCTAAAACTGTGGTCACGTTCCAGGTGGAATTCTTGTAATTCAACAAGAAATTACTCTCTAAACTACTGCCAGAGCCGGGAGACATCACCCTAGGGTTATGGAGAATTAACCATCCCATCAAATACAGGAACGGTAATTCCACCCTGGGAAAGCTATCACGTCGTGTTTCATCGGCAAGCAGCCCATCAGTAATGGCCCTCAGGCTAGCATGTATGCGACATACCATGGCAGGGAGAAGGCCCAGTTTTGCCCCGAACACCAGCCGTACGACAGGCCATAAGGTGTTGCGGTAAATGTGATCCGAAGATGCAATGCCTGGTACTACCAGTCGACGTAGCCATACAGAGAGGAAGCCAGCCAGTTGAGCTTCCCTTGACAGAGGCCTGCGGTAATGCCTCAAATAACTGTAGGCTTTAGTGCCTGCAGGATATTTCCCTATTCCTTCGTCGAGAATTCGATCTGAAGCCCTAGCGTCTTCAATAAGATCATCGACTACTTGAGCATTAAGCACGCTCAGAAGGGTCAAAGGCTTATCTCGGCTATCTACCACCTTATCTGGCTTAACATTTTTAGCCTGGTGGAAGAAGAGATAGGATGCCCATTTGTTGGTATGAGCCAAATCAGAAGGCTCATTATAGAAGGCGGTGCACGCAAGGTAATAGCTCATCAGCTCCTGGTACACGGCCACCATCCGAGGGTCTGTATCCCCCAGCTCCCGGTTTATGGGAACATACTCTTCATAAGGAGTATCCCCCATTGGCAATCTGGAAATCTCTGCCATTTCATGAAGGGCCAATTCTAACTCCCCCAGTGGAGTGACAAAATTTCCAGTGAGCGAGATATATCGCTCTATCAAAGCTACAAATAGGTTGGGGTTGAGAGGTAATCCAACACTGGTAGCATTCACAGCCGCGTACAGACCAATGCTCTCCAGCTCAGTCTGAAAATGCTTCAGGGCCCAAGCAGCTAAACGAGCCCATCGAAGATTTGTAGGGGTAACCCACCCATTGGTCCGAAGACTAACTTTGGGGTACACTCCTCCATGCCCCATAAATTTATTGCAGAAAGTCTGTAATTGGACTGGTTGGAGCAATGAAGTGTCTTCACTCGGGACACTGCCCAGAAATAATCCCCTAAAAGGCATCACAGGGCCTGAAGGTCGGCTCACAAATGACCCTTGGTCGGACCCTTTCTGATAAAATATCTTTTCCGGCTGGCCGTAAAGATTAGGGGTCAGAGTCCACGACATCTTCCTCGGATGCGTAGCATGGAAGAATGCCGAGATAGGGTAATCCCTCGGCATCTTGGGCAGGTACATAACCATGCCCCTAACAGTAAAAACCTAGTCTTCCTTCTTGGGCTTCGTCTGGGATTGTTTATCAATCATATCCCTGAAGAGGAAAGCTGGTTTTCTGTATTTTGCCCCATCTATATAAATCAGGGGCTCTCCGTTGATCATGCTCAACAACATTAGCTCTCCTTGAGACGATATCAGGATTTTCCTTCCTTCAGGATACTGGGGTCCGTAAATAGGAAATGTCACATGGGACAAATCCTCCAGGTAATTGGAGTGCAGCATCCCAGCAGCAGAACCCATCACCTCAGCCAACGGAGATATCTGCAAGTCAACTACAGAGTGTAAGAAGAACATATCAGTTTCTATACTAGACATGACAGTTCTGTGCTTTTACGCCAAGACTGTGAAAAACTTGAGTTTTTATGCTGGAATCCATTTCCTAAGAGTAAAATTCAAGGATGGCAGTATACAGCCTGTGTTTTTACGCCAGACTGCCAAAATTTAAATTGTTACGCCAGAATTTTTATCCAGAGCGTAACACTCAAAGTTTGTACTATACGCCAGATTTTGTTAGTCAAAGCTTTTACGCCAGACTGCAAAAATATGGAGTCTTTACGCTGACACATTAGAAATGTGGGCGTAAATGAGAAAATATCTCTGTGCATCGTCTTCTTCGAAGAAGCTCTCAACACATAAGATGACCTAGTGCGTTCACGTACAACGTGTGCGATAGATTTTTCTTCGTTCTTGCCGTCTCAAAAGTTTTACCTATAACGTCCGGTGCACAGCTTGACGGTGGGACACTACGTTCCGAGCGAGGTTCACTCTGACCGATGGGAATCACTCTTGCTTGGGCGGAAGAGTGAGAAGAGGAGGCAGTTTTCTTTCCCTTAGAGGCGGAAGATTGTTTTGGTGCCATTGCTAAAAAACTCGAAGTTCTCAAAAAGAAGAGACGAAGAGGAAAGGTTCTTGAAAAGCTAGGGTCTTGCAAAAGACGGATGAATCGTTTTTCTCTGAAGGCCCTAGGGTATTTATAGAGTTTAGATAAACTCCTCGAATCCCTAACCAAATTCGATATTTAATATTTGGTTATATGATTGGGGACTACGTCAGCCTATTATTTAGGGGAAGGCGGACAGTCAGAGAATTCAAAAAGTTTTTTCATGCAGAGCAGATTCGTGATTTTACGCTAAGGAGCTTTTTCGCTCGGGAAGCTACAAATCTACAGTTTTACGCTCAAAGGCTATACGGCTACAGTTTTACGCCCGGATGCTTTTATGCTCGGTAGCTTTTACGCTCGAGAGGCTACAAACCTACGACTTCACGCTCAGAGGCTACAAATATATGATTTCACGCTCAGCAGCTTTTACGCTCAGAGGCCACAAATCTACGACTTCACGCTCCAAAGTTTTCTTCTCAGAGGCTATAGATCTACAGTTTTACGTCCGGATGCTCTTATGCTCAGCAGCTTTTATGCTCGAGAGGCCACAAACTTATGATCTTACGCTCATTTACATTACGGATCTATGACTTTCCGCATATCTCAAAATACGCGGGCCAGAGTCTGCATATATCTAAACAATTCTAAAGATGGCCAAATTATAAGGGTTCATGCAGAAGATGCTCCTTTCTGGCCTCAAAATATCCCATGTACCCAAAAATCTGCCAAGAAATCAGCCTCGAGGAACGAGTCAGACTTGACTGCTTTATGCTTCATTCAAAGTGTTTCAAATTACGAGGAATTTGAAAACTTTGAAGGGGGTCTTGTAGAAGCATAAAAAATACGCTATAGAGTTATACACAGTAGTTCAATACTGTGTGGCGTAAGACATGACTTCAGAGCCATCGGCGTACAACAGAGCTTTATCGCTAGTACATCGTAAAATATAGCTCCAAGAGCAACCCGCGTATAATGCAGTATTTCCAGACTGCCTCAGCGGATAAAGGTTGCTATCTCGCCTTTACGGCATAAAACCTATTTGCTTTTTAAATGCAATAGGAAGATTATACGAGGATTGCCTCGTATCCCTCAAACGAACTGTATGAGGAACACTTCGAATTCTGCGAATGAACCTGTCAGACAGTACAATGAACCTGACTCCTGACAAAGGGTACAACACGACTATCCAGACAACGGCTGTAATGATGATGCGACACAGAGACCCAAACCGTCGTCTAGTGACATTTCCTTGATATAAACTGCTTTTATGCATTCAAGGAAATATGCTGTCTAGTTTTATACAGGCAGATGTGAGCTTTTACGCTCAGCAGAAGATAAAACAAACTGCCACGTCAAAAGTTGCTCTCCGTACAGAGCTCGAGGCACGTCTCTGCATTAAATGCGCATAATGGGGGCAGATCTCTGCATTTAATGCACGAGATTTGGTTTTACTTCCGAAGACTGGGTGAGATATGATTACGGCTAATACGTCCACATCATCTCTTCTACATATTACGCCATCAGGCTATTTTCAGCTTTAGGAGCACGCTGTACGCTATCTCCTTAAAATAAGCCGACCTGGCTATTTTCAGCTATAAGGAGTACGCCGTATGCTATCTCCTCAGAATATGCCATCTCAGGCTATATTTTTACATTGGTGAATGACAAGACTATTCGGTCCAGAATGCGCTCAAGACCTCAGTCAAGAAAGGAAGATCGGCTATCTTTTACGCTAGCTACACATCCATGCAGCATCAAACTTGACAACTACTTGACTTCTACGCCAACTTGACAACCACTTGGCTTCTATGCCAACCTGACAGCCATTGGGCTTCTACGCCTACATGTCAGCTATTGGGCTTCTACGCCTACCTGGTTTCTACACCATGGTGACAGTTATTGGCTTCTACGCCAACTTTTTCTATGCGAGGGGCAGTTACCTACGTGGCTTGCATGCCGTGATCTTCGTAGTAGTTATACGCATTATCTCTTAATAGGACACGCATCATACGCTTATTCAGAGGATCATCTATACGTGGGTGGCAGTTATTATAACCGTCGCGTAAAAAGTGCCATACTCTCCACTGTCCGGCTTCTATGCCGACTGGATGGTTACTATCACTAAAACCCTATAAATAGATACCTCTATTGACAGAGGTCCAGGGTCAAAAAAGTCGGATAATTGGGAGAAAAGAAAGTCGAACAGAGAGAGAAGAGCTCAGACAGAGAGTAGTGATCGACGATTTTGGCATCGAGCATCCACTTTCTCTCGCAATCTTCGAAGCATCTCCTTCTTCTACGGTACTTCTTCATCATCGTGTGGTCCAAGGGACAAAGTGATCGATTGTAGATCAGACTCCTATAGCATTATTTACCCACATTAAAATTTGTACTTAACATCCTCGTATAGGATTAATAGTACTTCTTGTTTGTAAACCTAAGAAAGGGTTTCGTATAAACCTATTTTTATTTCTTCCGTTTATTATCAAACAACTAGTACAATGGGATCCAATTATGACACATTACTAATACGATGTACGATGTTAATACGATGAGCAAGATAATATCTCATGATTGAGGATCCAACTATATTTCAATCCGTGCACCTTCGTGTCAGGAATCAAATATAACATCACTAAGTACATGAATCATAGTAGTTATCAAATAATAGAAACTGTTAGAGAATGTACTCGCCTGAGATACGATGTTGAATATCAAATGGTATCCAAAACGGTGCCTCAAGAACCTAAATATGAATTATCAAGTCAAAACAGTATTTTGGAATTATAAACATGCTTAACTGGGTTGAATTGAGATTTCTAGGTCATTTTTAGGTCAATACCTCACTTCTAGGTTCACATTACCTATTAAGTTAGTCCAAGTAGCCAAACTAGTTAATATTAGGCTTTACTAGGTTATACCACAATATCTCTAGGTTTTCTAGGTCCAACGGGTAAGTTTCTAGCATATACTACCTTAATATACATTATTACCTATATTACTTACTAATACCTTGGCCTATTGTCAATTACTTTAGCTATGGTCATATACCTTGCCTCGTGTCATAGTATCTTAACCCGTATCATAGTATTTACCACCTTACCTTAGTATAAGCTCATTACCTTGGTATCTTAATGGTGAGATACCTGACTCTAATAACTTCACTACATGGTATCTTAAGATACCTAATATCTATGTATCACATAGTATCTTAACAACCTAGTACCCTATCACTAATACCTAACCATATATATATATATATATATATATATATATATATATATATATATATATATATATGATACCATATCTAGGTCCAATACCATAAATTAACCATGAAATTGATAGAAAATAGAGATTATACCAATTGAAAGATGGATTCCCAATGAAGCTCCTCCAAGGACACAAAACCAAGGGATGGACACAATCCTCCTAGCAAAGCTCTCCTTTAATGTCCTCCTTGCTATTCCAAGTTCTTAAATCTCCATGAAATACTAATTGGCTGGAAATGAGTGGATTGGAATTTGATTTTAGTAGGGATTTGGATGAAATTGGAGATATAGGGTTTTTGAGAAGATGGAGCTAAGGAATGAAATAAAATCAATTGATGAACTTGTCTCTTATAGTAGGGTTGGTCATGGCCACAATATCAAGTTTGCCCTCTCTATTTGTCATGAATGAGTCTAATTAATTAAGGGAAATCATCTCTACAACTAAATGGGATATTCCTTTCTTGACACTAACCAATTTATTTAAACTAATCTATGGTCATGAAATAATGCTAACTAACCACTAACAATAATTATGGCTAATATCATACTATATAATATTAATTAGTTATAATTATATAAATATTATGCACTAACATAACACTAACAACTAACCACAAATTAATACTATCTAACTAGCATGCTAACTAATTACTAACAAAATTTTAGACTAGTCACTCATATAATATAATATATAAGATAATTAGCAACCAATGTGCAATTACTATAATACCCCTAAGGTAAAAAGTGGTGGTTGTCACGCCCCGATCTCCCGCAGGCTAAATCGGCCATTCCCGCTAGGCGAGAATCACCGCGCCAGCGTTCCCGCAGAACGATCGCTTATCCCATCCGGGCGTGATGCCGCACGAGCGTGAGCCATGCCCGTGCAAGGCCGTAGTTTATTGGCTGGCGGTAAGAGTTCTAAGCCACAGAGTCGCACAGATTGTCCGAGTGCAGCGGAGTCATAAACGCATAGCGATTTGGTATCAGGAATTTACTGAGTCGACAATATAGCGGAACATTGAATAACACAAGTTGAAGTAAAGCAACTCTTTATTGATAATAACAAGTGTTACAGGCGACATATATCCGAGATTACAAGTCGCTCAAGCCTCTCTTTCTGAAACAGTAAAAGCGTGCCAAGTGGCTACAATTGTGGAATGATTGTACAGGCAATGATCAGGCGATGTTTGGGCGATGTTCACTATATTATGTCTTATATATGCTTCAGTTCCGGATGCAGCGATGCTTCGGAGTGATCTTCACGCCTTAGCAGGCACGAAGGAGCATCCGCACCGAACGAGGTTCTTCCGTACCCTGCATACAAACTGGTGGATTATCAGTACATTGAATGCACTGGTGGGGAAGCTACTCGCCCGCTCGACAAATCCAAACACAAAATATAAGTTTCGTGCACAAATTATTAAGTTGTCTTTCTAGTTGCCTTAGGATCAGTTACATGCAAACATTGAATAGCCTAACTCGTGTGGCAGTGCGCCGTGCGACATGAGAGAAAACACGGCGAGACTTACCAACTTACCATTTGTCATTTCCTGTCCAAGGCAAACATTATTAATTCAAGCACGGACAAGTATAAACATTCAGGGGCAATAACATATGCAACACGAGAGTCGTTATAACATGATCGTTCAGGTGTTCAGTTGTTTCTTGATGCGATGCAATGACTCGCATGCGGATAGCCGCTAAGCGAGGATGACTTATCTATATGAACGTTTGTCGCTGGCATAGCCATAAAGGACAGGTGTAGCACATAAAAGAAAATGAAATAAAACGCATGGATCAGAAGCACTATAGGTCATTCCTTTCGAGGTAGGCGGCTACTTAGTCTGGGAGCAAGAATGGCGTGAAGGATAAGTTCACAGGCGCTACACGCTATTCTGCCCAAAACAGGCAGACTAACAGGGTTCCTGTCCGGATCGGATCGGCCCGGTGCCCCGGAGATCGTCCGCAGGAACAGAGATCAGGAAATCTCACTTGAAACAAGTTGTCCGCGACATACAGGTCAGGGTCAGGTGCATGAACAAGTTCGAGGCAGGATATATATATATATATATATATATGATCAAGTTATATGGAACGAGTTTGAGTCAGGATATATATATGAAACTTGTTGATGCAGGATAATTGATTCAGTAGTTTGCTCCACGAGCTATGATTTTGGGATACATTTATTCATGGTGCAAATTTCTTGGTTCGAAAATTGCCTTAGCGACCCAACGGTCCCAGATACATTCGGGTTCATTCCTTGCACGGAACGACTACTTAGTAGTCTCCCAGGGTTTGGATGAAAATAAGACAACATACAAGCAGACAAGCATGCAATTGTATAAATACAACATTCACGTTAGCTCGGGCCCGAAGGTACACCGATGAGCGAGATCGTAAGGGACTTCCCGAGCGACACATTCTAGGCTAGCATGCGAGGGTCTGAACATATATAAGCAATGTTTCATTTTCATGTTCTAGCATAGGCAATACAAGTTAGGATTATTCCCTTAGCTAGGTGCGTTGGATTCATTAGCATGCAGGGGGTGATTCACCTAGCGACTAGCATGTATCATTCCAGATTTTATGTGTGCTGGCTAAGCAAAGACAAGTTCACCGTAGCCACCCACCTTAGCGATGATTCACCTCGGTAGAGCGATACGTCAAGCGAGCCTCTGAAAGCCTAAGCCGAATTCCTGTAGGGACAAGTCTGGATATTCCTTTGCTTCTCGTTTGAGGCAAAGCGGGTCGGGACAGTTGCACTTTTGTCATTTGAACCGGCAGTCCGCTTGAGCGGAACGGGGTGTTACATCCTACCCAACTCAGAAAATATCTCATCCTCGAGACTTACTGAGGACAAGCAGTACGTTTCAATCAATTTTGATTTAACAATACAAGGCTGAGGCAAACCTATACAAGTCGTTGTACTTGTTTCATTTGGATATTCACTTGCACAAGTATCAAGATCGACATATCGCTTAGTCTGGATCGTGCGCACTTTCGAAGTGCACTTCTAGCGTGAGCACGTCAACCAGCTTAGTGATAGCGAAGTCTTAGCACTTGAGTTTCACCTTTTCTTAAGTCTTGGATGGTGCACAAGTTCAAGGCGTCCTTCGAATAGATGCATTCAACCAAACTTAGAGTTAGTGAAATCGGACAAGCTACTGCGATACTCTCAAGGGTTCGTACAGGTTGGCACAAAGGCCACTCGCAGCACAATATCATACAAGCAAGCATATCATATCATTCAAAACGTATTTTAAAAGTATTTAGACTTATTGTTGGAACATCCCATCGAGGCATTGAGAGAGAGCGTGCACATAACCCACGAACGAGCTTTCGAAACTGAGATAATCGAATTGAAGTCCAAAGGCGTAGAAGCCAGGCTTTGATACCACTATGTCACGCCCCGATCTCCCGCAGGCTAAATCGTCCGTTCCCGCTAGACGAGAATCATCGTACCAGCGCTCCCACGGAACGATCGCTTATCCCATACGGGCGTGATGTCGCACGAGCGTGAGCCACGTCCGTGCAAGGCCGTGGTTCATTGGCTGGCGGTAAGAGTTCTAAGCCACAGAGTCGCACAGATTGTCCGAGTGCAGCGGAGTCATAAACGCATAACGATTTGGTAACAAGTTCACTGAGTCGATAATATAGCGGAAGCATTGAATAACACAAGTTGAAGTAAAGCAACTCTTTATTGATAATAACAAGTGTTACATACGACGTATAGCCGAGATTACAAGTCGCTCAAGACTCTCTCTCTGAAACAGTAAAAGCGTTCCAAGTGGCTACAATTGTGGAATAATTGTACAGGCGATGATCAGGCAATATTCGGGCGATGTTCACAATATTATGTCTTATATATGTACTTCAGTTCCGGACGCAGTGATGCTTCGGAGTGATCTCCACGCCTTAGCACGCACGAAGGAGCATCCGCACCGAACGAGGTTCTCCCGCACCCTGCATACAAACTGGTAGATTATCAGTACATTGAATGCACTGGTGGGGAAGCTACTCGCCCGCTCGATAAATCCAAACACGAAATATAAGTTCCGTGCACCAACTATTAAGTTGTCTTTCTAGTTGCCTTAGGATCAGTTACATGCAAATATTGAATAGCCTAACTCGTGTGGCAGTGCGTCGTGCGACATAAGAGGAAATACGGCGAGACTTACCAACTTACCATTTGTCCTTCCCTGTCCAAGGCAAACATTATTAATTCAAGCACGGGCAAGTATAAACATTCAGGGGCAATAACATATGCAACACGAGAGTCGTTATAACATAATCGTTCAGGTGTTCAGTTGTTTCTTGATGCGATGCAATGACTCACACACGGATAGTCGCTAAGCGAGGATGACTTATCTATATGAATGTTTGTCGCTGGCATAGCCATAAAGGACAGGTGTAGCACATGAAAGAAAATGAAATGCAACGCACGGATCAGGAGCGCTACAGGTCATTCCTTCCGAGGCAGGTGGCTACTTAGTCTGGGAGCAAGAATGGCATGAAGGATAAGTTCACAGGCGCTACACGCCATTCTGCCCGAAGCAGGCAGACTAATAGGGTTCCTGTCCGGATCGGATCGGCCCGGTGCCCCGGAGACCGTCCACAGGAACAGAGATCAGGAAATCTCACTTGAAATAAGTTGTCCGCGACATGCAGGTCAGGGTCAAGTGTAGGAACAAGTTCGAGGCAGGATATATATATATATATATGAACAAGTTATATGGAACGAGTTCGAGTCAGGATATATATATGGAACTTGTTGAGGCAGGATAATTGATTCAGTAGTTTGCTCCACGAGCTGTGATTTTGGGATACATTTATTCATGGTACAAATTCCCTGGTTCGGGAATTGCCTTAGCGACCCAACGGTCCCAGATACATTCGGGTTCATTCCTTGCACGGAACGACTACTTAGTAGTCTTCCGGGGTTTGGATGAAAACAAGGCAACATACAAGCAGACAAGCATGCAATTGTATAAATACAATATTCACGTTAGCTCGGGCTCGAAGGTAAGCCGATGAGTGAGATCGTAAGGGACTTCCCGAGCGACACGTTCTAGGCTAGCATGCGAGGGTCTGAACATATATAAGCAATATTTTATTTTCATATTCTAGCATAAGCAATACAAGTTGGGTTTATTCCCTTAGCTAGGTGTGTTGGATTCATTAGCATGTAGGGGGTGATTCACCTAGCGACTAGCATGTATCATTCCAGATTTTATGTGTGCTGGCTAAGCAAAGACAAGTTCACCGTAGCCACCCACCTTAGCGACGATTTGCCTCGGTAGAGCGATACGTCAAGCGAGCCTCTGAAAGCCTAAGCCGGATTCCTGTAGGGACAAGTCTGGATATTCCTTTGCTTCTCGTTTGAGGCAAAGCGGGTCGGAACAATTGCACTTTTGTCGTTTGAACCGGCAGTCCGCTTGAGCGGAACGGGGTGTTACAGTGGTTATAGGAACTGACACTAGGTAGGTTTTTTTCCTTAAGCATCAAGACTTTCGACCCCTTTGTAAGTGCTAACAATGTGCTATATGCAACCATGGGGATTCTGCACAAGAAACGAGGCAAAATTAACTGACTTTACCTCTCTACACGTAGAATCATAGCTGTTACATCCCAACTTCGGAAAGTCGATAATCGTCCACCTTGCGTGATGTTGTGCGAGTCTAGATTGCACTCGCACAAGACAAGAAGATAAAATATAATTGTTATCATTGATACGACCGTGTTATAGCGGAAGAAATGTATAGTCATAAAAGAAAATACATAAAGTATATGAAGCGAAGCTCTTTATTGATAATTATAGCAGTTACAAAGGCTCTGAATAGCCCATTGAATATGCCAATTTGTCTTACAACGCTCATTGATCTTTTTTGCTCACAAAGGATCATGCCGTTCCATACATCAGGTCTTCTTGTATCTAAGCATTCATTCCGGCCGAACACCTGCATGTTGCTAATCCGAGCTTTCAACATCTTTGATACGTCTGAGCGATCCTTCGTACCTGGGAGATTGGGTATCAGTACATATCTTGTACTGGTGAGCGAGTTAACCCACTAGCCTAAACCGATACTAAGTAATCATGGGATACAGTTTTATATGGTGTTCTTGCTATTAAAACTTAGATAAATTTTAGTTCTTTATGGCATGTTATGAAAGAAGGAAAGTATGTAAGCAGTAAAATTATGTAAGCATATATGCATGTTATACTCGATTGCGTAAGTATCGCATAAAATATACTGAGCCGCCTCACTCAACGATGACTCTTATCATAGCTGATGTGCACACTCTTGCCCAAGGCAAGATGTACACTCATCCTCCCGTCTGAAAGGTTCGATAGCATGCGCTTTATCTATATGAAGGTCATTTGTGGTATCGACACCATGAAGGATATAGTATAGTGCGTAACCCTTTCAGTCTGAGTTGTTAGACCTATTGGAGGTCCATAATGACCCATACCGAAATACGTTCCGAGGTAAGCGGCTCGCCATCCATCCAAAGGTTGCAATACCTCAATGGATGTCCCGTTATACCGTGCTCTGAAGCACTATAATTTTCTCCTAGGTGAAACGGTCCTGGTGCCTCGATGAGCCTATTCGAGAAAAGCCGAACCCTATGCATAGGTTGTCCATGACCATGCAACGTATAAATAGCTAACTATAAAAAATAGGCATGGTATCAAAATATAAGTACAATAAGGTACATGTCTACTCGCCACATTATACCATACTCATGGTATCGACCAATCAATGTTCCGGTTGGTGACCTGCAGGTCGCAACACACCGAGGAACCTTGTCGCTTCTTGAGACAGTGTTTCGTATGTACTATACCTATTTGGATAGTTCGTAGACACTATGCCCCCTTTTGTCATAGTTGTATAGTTTCGGACCGCAACTGCTCACTTTGCATGATGAAGCATTCTACCAAATACTCGTGCATGGATGCACATACCCATCTTTCATATACCGGCATTTCAGTGACACTGTGCCACAACTGCTCGCTCCACTAGCAAAACATTCTTATAATTCTCGTGCTCTGATGCACGCTTTGACATACTTGTTTAATGTTCTATCTTAGTGTTCAACATATGTTACGAATTTTGTTCTCCGAACCACGCTATTTGAATCTATGATATTACTAGCATGCAAAGGGTGTATTTTCATAAGGCATGAAGGAGTAGAGGAGTAGGGTCAGAGCCCGCTCGCCTATACTTATCTGTATATCATTCTGCTGAGCCGACATAGTCTATTACTCTGACTACACGATATGATGCGATGCACGATCTCTTGCGCACTATTCTGAACTAGCACGTTAATTCCATCCATGAGGCCAACACCATTCTTCTGTCCGCAACGGGGCTAAATATCGACCTCAAAGAGCCCTATATAAAGCCTGAACATAAAACCAACACAATCAGTCCTTATTCGAGTCAACTCACCTTAGTAATACACTATGCGATGCGGGGGATTACATAATATACAACTCAAAATAAGGTTCTTCCTCGAACCTAAACCCATACTTATTCCTTCTCGATAATACTGAACCTTTGTTTTAAACTCTGCATCCAATTTACTTTCTCTGTTTAGTGTATAACGCTTGTGCAAATTCTTTAACACCATATCGTCCTCCCTATAACTCCATTCGAATTCTGTATATCACTTTGATTGGATCGTACACATATTTTAGACTTACCTGAGATATATGTATTTCAACCAAGCTTAGTGATAGCAAAATTGGATAAGTTAGATGTGCAACTTCATTTCTTAAACACCAACCATTTCATAATCTCGACTAAACTGGTGTCACGACCCGCACCCGGTGTAAGGGCACGAGTACATGGGTACATCCAGTCGATGCCACAACATCGGTATTAGAACGCTATCTGGGTCAACAATACTATCTAAATATCTCACACAATATATATAATGTACCTGTCAAGGTATTTTAACTTCCAAATGGAGGACAATATGATAATATGATAATGGTAAACAATGCTCAATCACAATAACAAACTAGAGGAATATATGGCACAATATGGAATAAAGAAAAGAAATAAAGTCACAATACATCACAAGTCCAAGTCTAAACTCAACACAAGATCTCAAATAATAATACATGCCAAAGGTATCTAACTGACATATACAATATCATAATGAACTAACTAAGTCTCATCGACTGCTGGTACTATCTCAACAGGCTCTACGGGTGCTAACTTAACTGGCTCGCCATCCTGTAGTCCGTAGTGAGTAGGACACCAGTCCTCTAATGAATCATCTAAAAAATATATCCAGTCAGGATTGGAGCAAAGTACAACCCAATAATATTTCCAATAATTGACAGAAACTATGAAACAACAATAACAATAGAAATAAATGATGAAAGTAACCGAACTAGCATATATCACGAGAAAAAGTATCATGGTAATTAATGACAATAAACTGAGAACAATATGGTAAGGACCATTAATGTAATGAACTGGAATAAAGGAAATAATATAATAAATATGCCTTAAAATATTAGCAAGATAATGTGATCGGCTTGGGCCTAACACGGGCTATATATAAAATATGAGCTAGCGTGATTACGCGTGAGTTGTATGATCTGCTAGCTATCACGGGCTACATAAATCATGGACTATAAGGTATGATAACATATCCACTAATACTTTCCCAATCTCGACTAGTACATGGATCCTAATCATGATACGTTATAATATGTATATCATACTACATGGTCTATAATATCATGCACTATGATCATAGTCTATATAATCACTAAGATATCACGGTAATTACTGAGTAATCACGAAGCATGACATGACAATCACTGAGTTATCATAACAATAACATCTCATGACCAAGATCCACGTATACTAATCCGTGTAACCATCATGTCAGGAATCAAATATCTTAATACTAAATACATGAAACATAGAGGCTATTAAATATAGAAACTATCAGAGAATGTACTCGCTTGTGATTTTAAGCAACAAGTGTGACTCGGTATCCGAGCTGGTGTCACACACATCTAAATATGAATGGCATGTCAATTGGGAGTAAAGAAGTGATAAAGGGCTAAAATGCATTAAATATCCTTTCTAGGCCATTTCTAGGTCATATTAGTCAAACTAGGTCATCTAGATTTCTAGGCCCATACCTATGTTCTAGGGCGATTACTAAGGTAATATCTAAGTCATACCAATTAATATAATCAAGACTAGCTAATATCACTAAATATACTAGCTATTAAGGTAATACTAGTTAATTAACTAATATAAGATACTTTATACTTAACTGATACCTTCACTAATCCCCAACTTAGATATCTGGTTAATACTAGCATCCCCATCTTACCTTAGCTATACACCCAACTGCACATCTACCCAAGTCAGTGCCAACTGTGCACTAAACCTAAGCCAAACTAACAGTATGTTGCTAGAGGGAACCAAATTCCCCCCTTGATCCAATTTCTTACTCACATCTAACTTATAACTCCAATACTTCACTAACTGAACACAGTCCAACTCCAATTGGCACACACAAACATGAATTTCTCATTGTCACTTACACTGCATATCCTCCTGGATGATACTCTTTAGAGTATCACACTCCATCCCAAATACTTGAGCTTGATACTCCACTAGTTTACTGATACACACCGACTGACCAAATCCTCTACCCAGAGTTCAGTTATTCCTGACTGATACACTCCTCCATCCTCATTACTCTGCAAAATCACTCCCTCTTGCCTACTGCTACTGCTCGACTCCTAAATGCTGCACACATGCACTGGCACACTCTGTTACCCGACTCTCTCACATACCTGAGCTACTGCACAACTGACTGAACCCGATGCTCAAAATACCCTTGCACCCTTATTACTGATATTGCTAACTCCAAGACTCTATACTGCAACTGTTATTAGCTTCTCACATAACCAGGTATGATCCACACTAGAGTATGATCTATACCTAATTACCTATCTGTGCACAAGACCTCACAGGCCAAAATAGAATCAACTCTTAGCTCTGCCACTAATACTTAAGTATTACACACACAAACACCTACAACTATGCAATACTGAGACACATTTATCCATCACACTTGCATATACATGGTGCAAAAATCCGGGTTGCAACTGCTCTAATCCAAATCCCTCCTTAAACTGACTGGTACCACATCAAGTTGTAGCTACTGCTGCCTCATTGCCCTAAACACAGCATACTAGCTGCTGTGAGCACCTCTGCATCAACGCCACTAAACAACACCACCAACAACAGCAACCTAAGCATGTTGCTGCTATTATTACAGACCAACCCGACCCCTTACAGTCTTCACTGACCCTATGCATCACTAAATCTCAGTTCAACCATTGTCATCACAACACAGGTATAAAAGACGCACCCTCTCATATATATACACACATATAAACACAATAGGAAATATATATATTTATAAGTATAGTTATTTACATACTAATATATATATTTATATAAACACACAATTATATTGAGTGTACCAAGTCCATACTAAAGCATTGCAATAAACACTTGGCATGTAATCTATGATACTCTATGATACGTACCCAAATGAAATGTCAAAACCCTCAATTCTCCACTAATACTCATAATACAACTCAATTACATATTAATATAACAAATGTAACTAACAATAGAAATTGAAGAGAATTAACACAAATCACCCAAAATGAGCCCCGTATCACACCGTATTACAAAATACTATAATACGCTCTACTCGTGTCCAATTGTGGATACGTACCTAGTCCCATAGCATCAATCTAAGCCTAATTAGATCTAATTGGTCTCATGACACACACTTGATATTTCAAACTCGGAATTCTGCCTAATTGAGCACAAATTACTATGTATAATTCATAATACAAGTTATATAAACCTAGTTCTTGATCCTATGGGTAGCCCTAAGCCAATGAATGATTTCTATTGGTTAAGTACATGAATTAGCGTCTAAATTAAGGAATAGATTCAGAATTTACGTCTTGGAAGATGGATTCCTAATAAAATACTCAATAGACACAATTAGGACATAATCTCCTTGTTAATTCCTCTTCCTTCAAGTTCTCCTTGCAATCCAAGCTCCAATGCTTCTTAAATGATAAAATTATGAGGGAATAAGAGTGAATTAGGTTAAATTTGGTGGAGGAATGAGTCAATTTGGGGAAGAACACAATTGGGGATCTCTAATGAAATGAACTAATAAGAGGAGAGAGAGAGAGACCCTCTTAAGTGGTCGGCCCCCTATTTCCCTTTCCCAAGTAATTTACAATGCCCATGGTACCCTTACTAGCTAGTCATGAGATTTAATTAGGGAGGACCATATTAGAAAGCTTCTAATTCTACATGAACTAATATAATCTCCTTAATTAATTAATTAAGGGAGTGGATTTAATGGGCCTAGTCCAATGTTGGGCTCAATGTGCCATGACAAACTAATGGGTCCACTAATGACAAGTCCAAATAAAATAGGATAGGCCACTAATAAATAATTAAATAGCACAACTCAATATAATAATTAGTAGCACATAATATAAATATTTAATCACTAAATAATAAATATGCTAAATGATAAAAAAATCCTCATCTAGAAATGTGGTAGTGACAATTGGTCCTAGCATACATTCCATAACTCATTTGCATGCGCACTATTTTCGAACACATAAATTTTTGCCAACAATATCGGTGCATAACATGATTCATAACTATATTACATCTTTATATATTTGGTACTAAAAATATGACATGCGCGTTGTATCAACTCATTGTGCAATCGAACACAACGATTCTCCGCAATGCTTTCTCGTCCTCGAATCTTTTGCATCGATAATCCCATGTACGCGTTGTATCAAGTCCTTTGCACATCCAATTGTAACGAGTTTTCCGCAACGCTCTATAATCCAATTATTATCCACCTCTTGTATATCCACGTCTCGTCCAACTATTTTTGAAGTCTTGCCTGATACGGACTGAGTCCAACATATCCAAGAATTCTCTGCCTATAATCATACTATAGCTCGTACAAATTTATTTCTCACGATCATCGTTTTTTGAACTGCCAATGCATCGACAACTGAGATCACCCCCGTTAGGCAACTTACCCACACCATACTAAATCTTTCCAACACAAGGGACTATCTTAAACCGACCATACCCATGTTCACAAAATCCGTAATATGATTCCATTCCTCAATACACTTTCGTCCATCTTGTCTCTTAAAATTTCTTCGATATGCTATCGCACCATCTTAACACATCTCGCTAGCATTGCTTGAATAGATAACAAATGCCAACTATCTTTTGATTCTTTATATCAAAGTCAAAGCCATAACTTATCCGAAAATTCCTTAACATTTTCCATCACTCGCTTCAAATAGCCATAACTTTTCAATGAATTAAATCCCGCCGAGTTTTCTCCCAACTTATATTCTGGTCCTCGCTATAAAAGCACAAAGGCAACAATCCATCTGAAACCAAAGTTTTATTCGGCACATCTGATGTTACATCCTCTATCGAGTATGAAATTACCAACCATCAAAATCTCGCTATGTTATTTTTAGCCGAAGGCTATTATATCAAATTCTAAAACCAATATCCAATCGCCTAGAATTTTATCTTCAACATACACCACTTAATATTTATCCTCGACACAACTACTTATGCGACATTATTAGGGTCATCCTATGGGCTTCCAACGATCACTTCAATTTTGTGGTCAAGTCTCTAGGGCCAGCTATCCCGAAGCTACGCTCGATAATTATGGATTATTAACTGATACAATTAACCAAGCAAGTACTATCGATCACGAAGTTATTAATAGTAATAATAGAAAGAGGAATAATTTTAGAACAGATTTGAAGAAACTATCTTCTATTAAATATTGTGCAAAAGATTACAACTCTCAAAATCTCTCCTTTACAATACCTCTAAACAGAACAACTCTGAACTTTTTTCTCCTCCTCCTAGATTTTTCAAAACATATCTTTTTATAGCCTTGGACAAAATGTATTGGCCAAGTAATTCTTCTATTTTTTGGACTCCAAAACTGACTCAAAATACGTGTCGAAGAAGGAATCTAACTAAGGAAACGACCTCCAAAATCATGCTTTACCACCGCCAGTGCTACGCCACTCGCTGCTTCACGAAATGACTCACTTCGCTTGAAGCCATTGCAGTAATGATGATATCTATCCTCAAAATCCTACGATGATCACTAAGCTCATTAAAGAGGATATACCTGTATCATTGCTCCCCCCATTAGGAACTTGAACTCCTGTTTAAGTTAAAAATGGAGATTAGGGAGAGAGCCCCTTGTCTTTTTTGAACCATTTAGCTTTGCTTGGAACCTGACTGCCTGCCGAATACGAAACACACATTTTTCTTCTCTAGGTCTCGTAGTCACTTTACGCTCCAAAATGCAGACTTCTTTCAATGGGTCTTCTCTGTCAAACCATAAGTCATCAACTGGTGGCAAAACCACCTTTTCATCCCCATCATCATCAAGTAATGGTGGCTCAAACAACTTCAAGTACTCAACATTAATGACTTAATACATCCCAAGGTACGGTGGCAAATCAAGTTTGAAGGCATTGTCACAAATCTGCTATAGAATACAAAAGGGTCTGTATCTAATTGGATTCAACTTCTTACCTTCTCCCTTAAGACGCTCTTTACTTAGCTTTAACCAAACAAAGTTTCCCACACCAAAGTTACAAGGTACCCGATGCTTGTCATGTTTTGCCTTATACTTTGCTTGTGATTTCTTTAGTTGTACTTGTCACGCCCCAGTCCCAAAATACGTAGGACTAGGACACGTAAGCATGCCAGCCGTATGGAAATTGCAACTCCAATATATGGAAACCAAATCCATGCGTACGCTGTAATATGAATATCAAATCCGCAAGTGGTATAAACATATGTCACAAGTCACATGGTATAATCTAAATCTCATCCACAAAATCATATACAAATACTTAACCAATATCTAAATAGCTAGATCTCAATACAAAGTATCTAAAGATGATAGTTGGATGGAAATAAATCCACTACCAACTCGAATATAAAACAAACACAATATAAGTACATCCACTATAATCACTGTGACTCGAAGAGAAGACATCCTCGAAATATAGGTAACCAGTCCGGATCTGCGCTCCTGCGAATACTCATGAATATCTACACCTGAAAAGGGACCAGGTCCTCAGAGGGACATAACAAGATACATAGAAGCATGCCAATAAAGTAATAAAATAAATATCCAATGGGTCACCTAACCATCTAAGTGAATGCAGTTTGAGAACAACTTTCTAACAAGTGGGCTATCTGGCCATAAAATGGGATTGGCATGATTCTTTCGAAGAATCAGGGGCCTACAAAGCATGTCATCTTTTGAACGACAGAGGCCGCAAAGTAGTATAGGGGTCATCACGACCGCGTATCTCCGGTGGAGCGTACGGGTTACATAAAAGGAAAGTGCAAGGAGCCCAAATGCGGTACTTGTTGTTCTCCCCACCCCATGCTCTAAGCATGTCACATCCATGACACGATTTGGTTCGTAGCCTATCTTTAGTACAATAGGCCAACCCTGCAACCAAACAAGGACAAGGATTGGACCATCGTACTACAATAGACTATGTCCCTGGACTACTAATAACTGCTGAGTCTTCTAGCATGCAAAATTTCTAACAATAGTTATCCCTAACGCACGGCTCATACGTACAGGAGGCCAGACCTGTCACGCAGTCCGTGATCTATATGAGACTCACAATGCGTGTAACCACTGTATCACGGCCAACGAAACCTAATGATGCTTCATGATAATGGGGTGGTCTCATAAACAAGGTCAATGCATATACATAATAAAAACAAATCACAATGACACCGTCGCGCGCATTTTATATAACAGTTAAAATATATAAACTAAAGACAGAAAATAAAGATGCATGCAACATATGGAATATGAATAACAGTACAATGGCAAGGTATACTTGCCAGACAAGAAGCTGCAAATGTAACGTCTAGATGTCAAATACACAGGATCAGAAGCTACGGTCTCAGAACAAACGTCTTCGGATGCTGAAATAAATATCACCAACGTTCCCAGAATAAGCGAAATAGCTAGAAAATACTACCCTTTCATCCAATTTGGACACAGGGGAAAAACGATAATTTTGGGTCAAAGCAGGCTCAATATGTGGCCCACTTTGCACCGAAAAGCGTGCCAAGGGTAACAGTCTCTAAATGGGACAAATTATAGGTCAAACAAACTCTAAAAGTCAGTACGAACTCAACGGTATGTCCAAATGTGGATTCCGGTGAGCCGAACATAATTTTGCCTAAAAAGTCAACTGTAGGGCCCGCCAATTGGCGACTTGGTCAACTATCCCAGAACTGTGTAAAAATTGGGTCACAAGACCAGCGCGTTACCACTAGTCCAGTGACATAAGTTTCGTCACATTCTGACGAGCGTACACTAAATGCGCAGGGCTTTTGCAAAAATTACGACACAAGAAAATTTTGCGGATACGGGCTGATTTTGACGGGCACACGAGTCCACATCAGTTTTTGCGAAAGCCCACACATCTGGGTATACCGCGCGTACCTTTTGGTACACTTGGTACACGACGGGGCGGTCCCGTTTGGCGGGGCGCGCTCCGTATCACAATTTCTGAAATTTGGAAAAAAAATATGTTTTTGGGATTTTCATCCTAATTTAATTCAACATACAACAATTAATAAATTATTGTAGTTGACAGAAAATAAACTAGGTTAGGTGGTCTTCGCATACCAAAAAGAAAAATCGGATTCGCATCTCTTTGGTGGGAGATACGAGTCCGTGAACATGGGTCATCGCAACAGAATTTCTGAATTAAAAAGTTGTCATTTTTCCTCGACTTGGCGTTAATTTTTACCTAGGTTTGCACGTTACACGATGGAAACTAAACTATGGGATTGGAAGAGGGATAGGTGTGGATCATACCGGCGAAGATGGGGTCAAATTTGGTTGAGCGAGGCGGCGGGAATCGACGCGTGAACATGGCTAAGTCGCTGTAATTTCCTGCTGTCTCGCGCGCGGCTTGAATGGCGACGTGGACGCGCGGGGTGGTCGCGTTTGGCGGCTCCGGCGGCTGCGCACGGTCGATGTCAGGCAGGAGGCAGCGGTCTTCTCAGGGTCGAGGAGATGGGAGAGGGATTTAGGTTTAGGGTTTACATAACTATATATAGAGAGAGATCGTGATCGAGAGAGCGGGGGGCCGAATATGCTTTTGAACTGCTGTTGCTGTTTTCATTTGAAGGGGGGTCGGGTAGTTGGTGTTTCTAGGAAACGAGTAGGGTTTATTATAGTAATGGGTTTAGGGTTTGGGTAGGATATAGTATCCATTAAGGTTTTAATAGTTTATATTTTCCTTTTCTTATTTCTTTTCTTTTCAATTTAATTCTTTTCTATTTTCTATTTCTAATTCTTTTTAGCATAAACTATATATATATATATATATATATATATATATATATATATATATATATATATAGTGCATACCATTAAGCTAGCAACTGTCCAAAGGGTCTCCTACATGAAATTAACTAGAAAAAATTTATAATGGCTCCATAAATCCCTTAAATGCACGAACACCTAAAATAAAAATTAAATAAAATCTATTTCTCCTAATTTGCTCATAATTACTATAATTCAATTATTAATTAATTAAAAGGTAAATACGATTTTTTAGAATTAGGGGTTTTATATTCTACCCAACTTATAAAATTTTGTCCTCGAAATCAAAACTAAGCCACGATAGGAAGTCAAGGATGGTATAAGATAGAGATTTGTAGCTTATTCTGTACCTTCCTCTATCCTAACCTCCATGATTTTCCAATTGTCATGGGAATGTTTGGAGGGCTATAATTTGCATTATTTAAAATGCATGGCTAGGTTTAAATGAGGGGCGATGTTGCGTATTGCATATTCCGACAATTATGGAGAAAATCTATATGAACGAAAAATAGGTTTCTTTATGTGTCATGTCCAATGGTGTGGACACCTTATTGTATTTTTGCATAAAAGTGTCGAACAATTAGAAAATTGCACAAAGATAGAAATTGGGTTAAATTAATTAAAATTAATGCGTAAGGTGTTCTGGAATTAATTAGAAGTATATGGGAATAATATTAGGTGGGACACAAGTATCATGGGCATAGAGGGCTCAGAGTAGAATATTACCCTAATTTGGGTTGCACGAAATGGGTCAAGATTGTGTCTCCAATTTTGATTGGAACGCACAAGGACACAAAACTAGAATTATTTAGAATTAAATAATAACGTCCGTAACGAATATTGTGCGACTAAAATGTAGCACAAGAGAGCATAATTATAAGTCACGCAAAGGTCAAAATAGAAGACGGACACGTCTAAGACAAGGGTGTGAAATTTGTAGGTAAGCAGTGGCTAGTGTAGTGCTCCAATTATCGAAGCAACGATATGGTACGCTAAGTGATACAATGTTGTAAAATTAAACAAAATACCGTATTCTATTTCCAATTGGATACAACTAGCCCTAGTTTCTCTATCTAACCAAGTAGGCCTAATTTTGGGTGAGGGAGTTTACAATCCAGCCAACTTAAAATAATTTTGTCCTCAAAATTAAACTAAGGCATAATTTTTTAATCCTTCATGTACATAAGGCAAGTCAATCGCAATCTCTTTGCGATAATTAAAATTCTAATCAAATTCATTGCAATCACTTCAAGGTTAAGATAATCAATGTTCCAATCAAAATTTAACCTATTGTAATCTCTTCTCACTTTTTCAAATTATCAATATCCAAATTTAAATTAAATCTATATAACATCTTCAAGAATTAAATATGCATATAAATTTTACATCACGATCTCCAACTATCATAATCTCCTCTAGAAAATAATTTTAGTCCAATATTATTCGTATTTTCACTTCTGAATTTTTGTATTCTTTAAATTTTTAAATATAATTCACATCCTCAATATTTCAAATACGTAATCCAACAATCAAATTTTAACTTTTTATTCAAATCATCAAATTTGGAATTCAATCCGTCAATGTTCACGTTTAGAGTTCCATTTATTTTCCTCAAGATTTAAATCGATGATTCAACCTTCAATATTCAAAATTTAAATCATGTGCCCAAGTATAATATTTGGTCCGCAATATCAAGATATAAATTTTTATTAAATCCTCGTTATCTTAATCATTCTTCTAAAATTTTCAATATTTAAAATGACTTAATCTCTCAATTTAATCTTACTTGATCACTTGATCATAATCAAAGAATCACCTCAAATTGACAATGTGACTTCTACCCAGCTTAGAATTCATCCATCTATCACATAAGGCTATACATTTAAGAAATCTTTCTCAAATCATGTTATTCAATCCTAAATTTTTTTAACACCAATTATTACCTAGGATATGCCCTTAATCAATTGTAAAAGATAGTCACCAAATAATACGATTGGCCTATGGGGTATATCTAGTACTATCTGCATATCAAACTTATACCAAGTACGAGGTTTCGTCTTTTCGAAATAAGGGGAGATGGAAAACAATGATAAAGAGTTCAAGGGAAAGGTACTAGAATAGAAGTATGGAGATCAAGGCGATTAGAGAATTAAAAAGAGAATTGTCAAGGCAGATGTGGATTGAAATCCTATTTTGGTAATTCCTATTCACATGCTCGTATCAGTACAGTTATGTAACTGATACGATCCGCTCAAACATATCTAGAGGGCAAGTACATGAGTCTACTAGTCAACTATATATCTCAATCCACGAAAAGTATTATTGCGAAGGGCGAATCAAGCGCACTATGGTTGATCAAACCGTAATACACTAATTCTGAAATGCATTAGTGTAGTACTCCAATAATACATGTCATGAACAAGCTCGATAAAGAATTAAGCTTGCAAAACTAGGCTATAATAGCAGCATAAGTCAAGGTAGTACATAAATTATAAATACGCTGGATTATGATGAGAGAAAGTATAAATAATTTTAATTTCACAAAGAAGATAAGACTCCACAATCTCTACAGTTGTCATACTAACTCCTTGTCGAAGTTGCTAGTCGACCAATTAGGGTATGTGCCTCTAAGTTCTACAGTCTGAATAAGCATTATCATTTTATGTTAGCATACATGTAATATCATTCGGTTATACTTCAATAATAGGTCAAAAGACTATATGATACTAGGTTGTGAGGTATACTACCCAACTTATAACAATAAACTAATACTATAATTGTCTTGAGGGGATTCTTCAGAATAACCGGGTCCTTGTAAATAAAGTAGAACTCTTGTTAGGGTATACGAGGAAAGATCTTGGTACTCATTAAGGTCTCCTATTGCATTATATAGGTAGTGGTCATCTTAAGTCTTAATCATAGGACTTATAGAACAAGTGTCAACATTAAGAATAGAAGGGTTACTGGCTCTCAAGTGAAATAGAATATAACTTGTATCGAGTTATGGATACAAATTACGGGATCTACAACTAAAGCATAATGATCACAGTCTAAATGAATAACTCAACTATCAGGTTCTAACTACTAAGCACATAATTTCAAAATTCAAGAGTAACAACCAAAATCCTAGCAAGCTACATATCCTAACATAGAATAAAATCACTTGGCCTATAATCAGAGGTGTCAAGTGGCACAAGTTGAAAGATGAAGGAAAGAAACGTAATTAGTCATCGCATAATAGTGAGCATGATGGGTTCAGAGGAACAAGACATGAAATAAAATAGAGAGGCTATTGATAATGTCATGGTTTTCTAAGGGAAGATGCTATGCTAGTCTTCGTGTTTAAGGTATGGTCAAGAAAATATTCTATGCATTGCTCTTGGCCTTCTAAGATACTGTCTGCTAATATCAAGACAAGAATATATAAATTTATAGTTCTATAATACTATCTCACCATACAAGTTAGGTTTGGTCCTAATATTCAACCTTAGGTTTCTAGTGGTTCCTCAATACTATGGTCAAACAATATGGCCAAACTTTTAACTAACTCTAGTAGTATCTATACTACTCTCAAGTCCTTCATAACTTTATCAAGGGGTAATGGTCGATCAATCTATAGGTGAGGGACGCTAGGGTTCATCAAGTGTTCTGAACTCAGTGATGTATCAATACTCTAGTTGTATTCTTAATAGGAAGGTTACCCTACTTAGTATCTAACAACAGGGACTTCTATATTCTAGGAGGGGGCTATACTCAAGGAACTATTAGAAAGGTACAGGAATCACGCATGATGCAATTATTCAAATAGAACAGATAGGAGAAAGATGAATCATAGTCAATTGTGGATGAGATCTTATACTTTATTCCTGGGTGCAGGCTTGCTCGGTACAGTACGTAACCGAAACAATATACTCTCGACCTGCATGGGCCACCACAAAAACATGTCACGTCCCAGTCCTAAAATACATAGGACTAGGACACGTAAGCATGCCAGCCGTATGGATATGACAACTCCAATATATGAAAACCAAATCCACACGTACGCTGTAATATGAATATCAAATCCACAAGTGGTATAAACATATGTCACAAGTCACAGGGTATAATGTAAATCTCATCCACAGAATCATATATAAATACTTAACCAATATCTAAATAACTAGACCTCAATACAAAGTATCTAAAGATGATAGTTGGATGGAAACAAATCCACTACCAACTCGAATATAAAACAATCATAATATAAGTACATCAACTATAATCACTGCGACTCGAAGAGAAGACCTCCTCAAAATATAGGTAACCAGTCTGGATCTGCGCTCCTGGGAATACTCATGAATATCTACACCTGGAAAGGGACCAGGTCCTCAGAGGGACATAACAAGATACATAGAAGCATGCCAATAAAGTACTGAAATAAATATCCAATGGGTCACCTAACCATCTATATGAATGCAGTTTGAGAACAACTTTCTAACAAGTGGACTATCTGGCCATAAAATAGGATTGGCATGATTCTCTCGGAGAATCAGGGACCTACAAAGCATATTGTCTTTTGAACGAAAGAGGCCGCCAAGTAGTATAGGGGTCATCACGAACGCGTATCTCCGGTGGAGCGTACGGGTTACATAAAAGGAAAGTGCAAGGAGTCCAAATGCGGTACTTGTTGTTCTCCCCACCCCATGCTCTAAGCATGTCACATACATGACACGATTTGGTTCATAGCCTATCTTTAGTACAATAGTCCAACCTTGCAACCAAACAAGGACAAGGATTGGACCATCGTACTACAATAGACTATGTCTCCGGACTACTAATAATTGCTGAGTCTTCTAGCATGCAAAGTTTCTAACAACAGTTATCCCTAACGCACGGCTCATACGTACAGGAGGCCAGACATGACACGCAGTCCGTGATCTATATGAGACTCATAACGCATGTAACTACTGTGTCATGACCAATGAAACCTAATGATGCTTCATGATAATGGGGTGGTCTCATAAACAAGGTCAATGCATATACATAATAAAAATAAATCACGACGACACCGTCGCGCGCATTTTATATAACAGTTAAAATATATGAACTAAAGACAGAAAATAAAGATGCATACAAAATATAGAATATGAATAACAGTATAATGGCAAGGTATACTTTTCTAGCAAGAAGCTGCAAATGTAACGTCCAGATGTCAAACACAAAGGATCAAAAGCTACGGTCTCAGAACAAACGTCTCCGGATGCTAAAATAAATATCACCAACGTTCCCAGAATAAGCGAAATAGCTAGAAAATACTACCCTTTCGTCCAATTTGGACACAGGGGCAAAACGGTAATTTCGGGTCAAAGCATGCTCTACATGTGGCCCACTTTGCACCGAAAAGCGTGCCAAGGATAACAGTCTCTAAATGGGATAAATTATAGGTCAAACAAACTCTAAAAGTCAGTACGAACTCAACGGTATGTCCAAATGTGGATTCCGATGAGCCGAACACAATTTTGCCTAAAAAGTCAACCGTAGGGCCCGCCAATTGGTGACTTGGTCAACTGTCTCAGAACTGCGTGAAAATTGGGTCTCTGGACCAACGCGTTACCACGAGTCCAGTGGCATAAGTTTTGTCGCATTCTGACGAGCGTGCACTAAATGCGCAGGGCTTTTGTAAAAGTTATGAGATGAGAAAATTTCACGGATACGGGCTGATTTCAATGTGCACACGCGTCCAAATCAGTTTCTGCGAAAGTCCATACGTCTGGGTATACCGCACGCACCTTTTGGTACACTTGGTACACGGCGGGGCAGTCTGTTTGGCGGGGCGCGCTCAGTATCGCAATTTCTAGAATTTAGGAAAAAATATATTTTCGGGATTTTCATCCTAATTTAGTTCAATATACAACCATTAATAAATTATTGTAGTTGACAAAAATAAACTAGGTTAGGTGGTCTTCGCATACCAAAAAGAAAAACCGGATTCAGATCTCTGTGGTGGGAGATATGAGTCCGTGAACATGGGTCATCCCAACAGAATTTCTGAATTAAAAAGTGGTCATTTTTTCTCGACTTGGCGTTGATTTTTACCTAGGTTTGCATGCTGCACGATGGAAACTAATCTACGGGATTGGAAGAGGGATAGGTGGGGATCATACCGGCGAAGATGGGATCGAATTTGGTTGAGCGAGACGGCGGAAATTGACGCGTGAACATGGCTAAGTCGCTGCAATTTTCTGTTGTCTCGTGCACGGCTTGAATGGCGACGTGGACGCGCGGGGTGGTCGCGTTTGGCGGCTCCGGCGGCTGCGCGCGGTCGACGTCAGGCCGGAGGCGGCAGTCTGCTCAGGGTCGAGGAGATGGGAGAGGGATTTAGGTTTAGGGTTTACATAACTATATATAGAGAGAGATCGTGATCGAGAGAGCGGGGGGCCAAATATGCCTTTGAACTGCTATTGCTGTTTTCCTTTGAAGGGGGATCGGGTAGTTGGTGTTTCTAGGAAACGGGTAGGGTTTATTATAGTAATGGGTTTAGGGTTTGGGTAGGATATATTATCCATTAAGGTTTTAATAGTTTATATTTTTCTTTTCTTATTTCTTTTCTTTTCTATTTAATTCTTTTCTATTTTTTATTTCTAATTCTTTTTAGCATAAACTATATATATATATACATAAAATTTTTTAGAAATTATATTAGTGCATACCATTAAGCTAGCAACTGTCCGAAGGGTCTCCTACATGAAATTAATTAGGAAAAAATTATAATGGCTCCATAAATCTCCTAAATGCACGAACACCTAAAATAAAAATTAAATAAAATCTATTTCTCCTAATTTGCTCATAATTACTATAATTTAATTATTAATTAATTAAAAAGGTAAATATAATTTTTTAGAATTAGGGGTTTTACAGTACTTCAACAGCTACATGAATCTGAATGATCTTATTCAAAAATTTATGTGCTTTAAGTCTATAATTTTCCTTCTTTCCATTCTGAACCTTACTACTGGCAAATACCATATCAAAAAGGACTAGGAGACAAGTACCTATAGCATGTCTCAAATGGAGATTTCCCTGAAGAACTATGAACTGCCCTGTTAAAAGCAAACTATAAATAAGGAAGATACTCATCCAAAGTCTTTGGATGCTTTGCATTGTTTCCCCGTAACATATGCACCATAGTCTTGTTAACCACCTCTATATGTCCGTCTGTTTGTGGATAAAAAGCGGTACTTTTCTTCAATAGTGTATCCATCATTCCCCACAAAGAATCCCAGAAGTACCCAAGGAACCAGCTATCATGATCTAAAATAATCGATCTCGACAACCCAAAATGCTTTCAAACGTTCTCAAGAATAGTTTAGCTGCACCTGCTCCTGTGACAGTCTTCTTATAAGGAATCAAGATAACCATCTTACTGAAATGATCAACCACCACGTGCAACTAGTCATTTTCAGAATTGGCTTTCAGTAATCCTCCTAAGAAATCCATGAAAATACTCTCCCAAGGACGAGATGGAACTGGTAATTGTAGATACAATCCTCTTTTTCTATTCGACATCATCGATGTACAACACAACTAGCAACCACGAACATATCTGGAAACATCATCCTGCTTCTTCGGCCAAAAGACATAACGGCAAAAATTTAGCAAAGTCTTACCAACCCCAAAATGACCAGCCACTCTAGAAGTATGTGCTTCTCGAGTCCACTATAATCTGTCTCCATCTTCAGGTATGCATAATAATGAACCCTTATAAAGAAAACTATCACGTACCTCAAACTCTTCTTTTCGACCCTGCTGTGCCTGCTCATACACATTCTTCAAACCTTCATCCAATACGTACCATGTGGCATACTCTGTAGGAACCAATGGTTGGATACACATAGCCACCAATAAAACACTTACCGGTGATCGTGATAACATATCTGCCAACTTGTTTATCATCCCCTTCTTGTTCATGATGATAATATTAAATGCCATTAAGTAAGACATCCACTTCATGTGCCTGGCCTGCTGTAGCTTAGTTTGGGCATGAAGATACTCCAATGGCTTGTGATCTGAGCGTACAACTACCTATTTCCCAATTAAGTATACCCTCCAATGATTTATTGCCTGGTAAAGTGCAGAAAACTCTTTGTCGTAAGGTGGATAGTTCTTTATCGATCCAGCAAATAACTCTAAAAAATACTCCACAGACCTACTATTCTACAAAAGTACTGCTCCCATAGCATAACTAGAAGCATCTGTCTCAACCTCAAAAGGACGTTGGAAATTAGGAAGTGCTAATACGGGTTCCTCTGAGATTTTTCTCTTCAATAACTGAAAGGCATCTTCATGATTTTTATTCCACTTGAATTTCATCCCAGCCTTCGTCAACCCATGCAAAGGTGCTGCAAGTATAGAAAAATGTATGATGAACTTGCACAGATACTGGCAAGCTTCTACAAAACTTCTTACCTCAGTCACTATACTAGGTCTAGGCCATTTAGTGATGACCTCTACTTTTACAGGATCAATCTTACGCTAACCTCCACCAACCATGAATTCGAGATACACCAACTCTGTCTAAGCAAACTCATATTTCTTTTCATTCAAGCGTACCTGACTTCCCTGTATTATCTTTAGTACCTTTTGTGTGTGAACCATATGCTCCTCCCATGTCTTGCTGTATATCAAGATATCATCCAAATACACAATCATAATGTCTTCCATGAAAGGCCCTCAATAGATCATTCATCAAATGCATGAAAGTAGCCAAAACATTATAAAATCCAAACGGCATCACCAACCACTCAAACATGCCTTGTTTTGAAAGCTGTCTTCCAGGTGTCTTCTTCTTAAACCTTGACTTGATGGTGCCCGGACTTTAAATCTAGCTTTGTGAAGTATTGAGCATTTTCCAGCTGATCCATTAAATCATCAATCCCAATGGTTATCGATTCTTGATAGTAATCTTGTTTAGTGAACGATAGTCGATGCACATACGCTAACCACCGTCCTTCTTGGAAACCAATAAAACTGCAGACCCACAAGCTGAACAACTCGGTACTATAATGCCTTTCTCTAGAAGTTCCTAGACCCGACTCTTTATCTCTTCGGATTCCTGTATAGTAGTGCGATACAAACCAATATTTGGTAAATAACTCTCTCTTATAAGCATAATCTCATTTCCATACTCCTCTTAGGCGGTAATCCTGTGACATCTTGAAACAAGTATGAAAACTGCATCTTCAACTTCTCAATATCTATATTCTACTATATTGTCAAAGAAGCCAGACATACTCGACTCGGCTGCTCCTCATGTTGACGTATTATTAATAAGATAAATCTTCCACAAGCATTGACTAACCTTTTAGCTTGAGTCATGATTACCAAGCTTGCCTCTTGTGGAAGGGAAATAGCTCGAATAATAAACTATTGTTCATCCTTAGTGAACGTATATTTCTGTGCTCTTCTGTCATAGATAGCATATCTATCCCACAAGTAGGGATTACCAAGAATAACCTGACAAACATTCAAAGGGACCACATCACATGTTACCTCATCAATATAGGACTCATAAAGTGCAAACCTGAATGTACATTGATTGACCACACTAAGACCAGCTTCCTTCTGAATCTACCCTAATGGATAGGGCTTAGGATATTTGACCATCTTGAGACCAAGCTTCTGAACCAAGATTTCAAAAATCAAAATTTTCTATGTGTCGTAGCTGAGATGGTACGTGGCAGACCCTAGTTACATACTAGATCACTCGGAGATCGGGGTTGGTCTGACTCTCAGCTATCCTGAGCAGACCGTAGAGATTTTGGATCGCAGGAAGAAGGTAGTGCGGAACCAAAATATTCTTTTGGTTCGTGTTGCATGGAGACATCACTCTCCAGGTGAGTCAACCTGGGAGAGGGAGGACGAAATGCGCGAGAAATACCCGTATCTCTTCGAACCTTGAGGTATAGTTCTTATTGCTCTGATTGTGTTCTTTTGCTAGTATAGTTCAATTTCGAGGACAAATTTTTTTTTTGAGGAGGGTAGACTTGTCACTACCACATTTCTAGAGTAGGGGCATTGTTGTCATTTACAATATTTATATATATTGTGTTTGTAGTTACATAATATGTATAATATGTTATATTATTATTAATTATATGGGTTAGTGGGCTAGACTTGATATGACCATTAGACTCAATCTTAGACTAGATATTTTGGACCCACTAATTAATCCCTTTTCATTTAATTAGAGAAATTATTAAAACCCTCACTTGGGATAAAACCCCACTATTTGAATAAATCTTCATATCAACCTATAGGGGCTTTGAGGATATTATGCATTAGCCAAGCCCTAGGTATGTGGCCGGCCCTATATAGGAGGGAGGGAGCCTCCCTCTAGTTCATTCATTAGCTCATGAAAAATCCTAGAAGTAGTTCTTCCCAAAACCCCTTCTTTTCTCCACCAAAATTTAGAAATTTAAACCCCAATTCCTCTCATTTTCCTTATCTAAGAAGCCTAGAAGCTTAGGGTTCAAGGAGCTTTGGAGAAGAAAAAGTTTGCATTGGAAATCCATTTCCCAATAGGTGAAAATCTGAAATCTCTCCTTTAAATTCTATTTTTATTATTTGTTTGGCCATTATGAACCCATCCATAGTTTAGGAATAGCCTCAAGGGGAGAAAATTTGTCTCTATTAGTTCCATGGTGTTTTCTTCATGAGATTTTGTTCATAGTTTGGGGTTTTTGTGTTCATGGGTGTATTTTTTTTCTTTTTATTACAACTAATTATAATAGTTATAAATAGATATATTTAATATGTATTAGTATGATTAATAGGTTATTAAAGGTTTTGGCATAGGAATTGGTTTTGTAACATGAGTATCTTGCTTGTGCTCACTAGGTGTTTGTTTAAATGACCTAAAGGGAAAACGTATTGGGCTTGGGTTAGGAAGGAGTTGTGCAGTAGTGTCGGGCCATGGTGTATTGTGTTCATTAGGCAGTGTGTATTTGAAGCTCGGGTTATAAATGAGAGAGTTTGTCCTAGAGAATCAGTAAGAGGACTGAATGAGGGGGATGCTCGGATAGCTAGTTATAGAAAGTATTGCACATGTGGGCATGTGAAGGGTGTATCAATTGTGATCAGTGTGTGTGCAGACTGTTGGAATCAACATATTTTACTTGAGAGTGTATCTTTGGGTGAAGCTATTGCCAGGCTAACTAAATCTGGTTAGAAGTTAGTTCCAGAGGTTGAGTTCAGTTGGGTTTGTGAAATACAAGGGAGTCAAGTCAGGCTAGGTTGATAACAGTAGTAATGGCAAGAGTTGGGGAATGCTCGGGTAAGTTTGGTTTAGGAATTACCTTAGTATGTTGTGCACAAGAGTGAGGAGCTAAGAGCTCGAATATAGAGTATTAGAGCTAATTTTTTGTGGCCCTTATTGATTGGGATAGTGGGTTCCAGATGTAACTATGTGTTTAGTGGGTGTTTGTGGTGATAGTGAGTTGGATGGGGAGATATGAGGCATGTGTTCACAAGATGTCAGATGCATTCTGTTTGATTGAGGTTGTAGAGGTAGATAACTGATACTTAGTATCAGTTAAGTATCAGGCTTGGGTGTATGATACTGGGTTCAACTCTTAGTGTATCAACTGATACTAAAGTGGCAGTTAGGCATTAACACCTGAGTTTAGTATTGAGCAAGTAAGAAGATGAAGGGGCTTGAGTTTGGTTTTGATGTTGATCTCCTATGCAATATCTGAACACAGAGGTTGGTGTAACTGGGTTTAAGAATTTGTGAGTATGAACATCTATGAAACACCTAGACACAAAATCCATAAGGGATTTAGTAGTATCACTGATTTAAATGTGAAGAAGAGAGAAAGGGGATCAACTACTAGTTACAGTACGCATTGCATGTGCATACTATTGTGCACTACTCCTTGTGCACTGTAAGGATGACTGGTGACTGATACCTAGAGGTATGTGCAGTATCAGACATACAACTGATACTGTGGTATCAACTACTATTTGGGGTTAGTGTAATAGGGACACATCGGGTCATACACTGACCTGGGGTTGGCAATTTGCTATGTACTGTACATGACACAGTGGGTTATTTTTATTATGGTTGTGTGTGATCCAGATTTGGGGCCAGGTTAGTTGGAAGGCAGTGGTGTAGGTTCAGTATCAAAGGGGGAGCTCGGGTTACAAGATGGGGACTGATATTTCTGTGTTATATAGGATTAGCTTGGGAACTGCACTATGAAGTTGGGGGAAAGACTTGGTACCAAATGATGGTTCTAGTATTATACTAGTTGCTATGGTTTGTAGAGATGACAATGAGTTGAGCACACATTACTGATGCACTAGTATCCTAAGTTGAGTGGTTACCTACATTAGATGAGGATTAGCACCTGATATCAAAGGTAACTGTGTGCAACAAGAATAGATAGGCACTCGAGCAGTGGTCAGGTCTGAACATACCAGGGTAAGACAATACCAGCAGTAGCAATATGTAGGACTGCCTGTACAATAGGAAGCTTGTACAAGTATGCCCATCAGTGTACAGTTATGCCAGGTTAGGGGGAAACATGTGAATAATAATAGGGTTGCTTGTATGTAAGAGTTAGTTATATATTACTAACCTCTAGTGAATAGATATTATCTATAAATAATTAATACTAATAGTTAGTATAGCTAAGTATTGACTAGTGGACCTAGTTAACCAAGTATGAACCTAGAAGTGGCCTAGAAATATCACAACCAGTTAGTTAACCATGTTGTCATCTCATATCAGTTATTAACCTTATATTTTTATATTCAGGTCTTCATATTTCTATCTTGGACATCGATCCTCATTTGTTGCTCAGGACCACAGGCGAGTATATTCTTTGACAGTTTTTATTATTTTGATCATTAATATGATTCTAGTTGTAGTGTATACTTGATCCAGACACAACAGATATACGAGCTAGTATAATAGATACCTATCATAAGGAGTCATGATTGGAATCCATTGTACTAGCTGGGGGCAGGGAAATATTAGCAAGATTATGTGATCATACTCTACTTTACATGCATCATAGCTCACCCCACATATCACGTAAGGTGTAGCCTGACCATTTTCATGCCTCATAGCCTGTTATATATAATTAGCCTGACTATTGCTCGCATCATAGCTAACCAGATGGTTAGCCTGATCTTACATGTATCATAGCTAATCATATATAACAAGCCTGATCTAGTCCCAAGCCGATCCCTTAGTAAACTGATATTTCACAACACTTAACTAGAATTCCTATTCTTTTATTTCAGTACATTCATTTTTAGCATTCATATATATCTGTTCATTGCTAGTTAGTTCTATATGCTGATTACATGTCTCTCTAGTATTCCTTACTTTCTAGTATTTTTTTACCATGTATTTCCTTGTACTGTTTTATAGTTTTTTGTCAATATAACTGAAATTGCTGTTAGTGTTTGTGCTTCGCTCCAATCCTGACTGGATAATATTTTTCAGAGCATCTTGAGGATTTCTGTCCTGCCCATTATGGTCCAGGAGTATATGGAGATTACATCCTGGAGATTCCAGAGGAGCCACTCTTCTTAGAGGAGACACCACCCGTAGTTATTTAAATAATACTTAGCCTAGTTTATTTATGTATTGGATTGTTCTAAACTTATAGACTTGGGTTGTATTATGTTGAGACTTATTTATGTTAAGATAGCTAGACTCTAGACTTTTGTATTGAGTTGTGTTCTAGACTTATGTCAGAACTTCTTTATATCTTTCATATCTTATCGTGTAATTTATTCCTTATAGTTATTGTGATTGAGTACCTTATGAATTGATGATCTTATGCATATTCATTGTCCTCCTTATGGAGTTGAGATCATTGACAGGTTATTTTGTGAGTTATGTTAGTATTTTGAGACCTAGATAGCGTTCTACCGTTGATGCTGTGGCTTAGGCTGGACGTACCCACGACTCATGCCCAAATTTTGGATGCGGGTCGTATCATTCTAGCTAAATAATACAATAACAACCAAATTATTTCTTCCTAAATTGGCTAATCATTTGTACGACTTGCTATTTTTGTGGAGTCTGAGGCTATCTCAGAAATAATGCATAATAAGTATCCTCAGATCATGCTAGTGCCGAACATAAGCTAACCGAACCAAATAAATAAAATAGGCACTTGCAGGATGTACCCGTCCCCCGTAGGGTCACTGCGCTAAAAATACGGTATTAGCGGTTCTTGTGTTCCTATATTGAAGCAGTGGTTCCGCCTAATAATAATAGTCAGATACTGCACTCCACTAAGGCATATGATATACAGTATCTGTGGTGGCCAGCCCATAACGCACTTAGAATGAATCTCTGTGGGAAGGTTCGTTGGTATGATATCGGGATACTATTCTCTCCAAATATTACTACTACTTTTAATTACTTAATTAGCCCTAGGTTGTGTTTAAAATCTCAAGGCGTGGTCACCTGAAAACTTTCCTTAAGATGTCGTACAGGGTACGAGCACGCTAGATACGAATATATAGAAGTCAAATCTGGATTCTCCCGTGGGTGTATGCAATATTCATACAATCAAAATCCTAGCCACGCTGTCACTACCACTTTTCCTGGAGAGGGGTTTTTTTTGTCTTTTTCGAATATTAATAATATTATGAATATTGGTATTTAAAAAATTATTATTTGATTGATATCTTATTTTATTATAACTACTATGGATATTTTTAGCTTATATTATTTTATTATTTGGTATGGTTGCATATGTTTTTGTATTGTAATTAGTTAATAGTTAGTTGTTAGCCATTAGTTAGACTAGTTGTTAGAAGACCTAATTGGACCTAACTAGACTTGTCATGAACCACATTTAAGTTAGACCCATTGAACCCAACATTTGGGCTAGGCCCATTAGACTCATCCCTCTTGACTTATTAGGTGACTTAATTAAACCTTCATTAGGAAGAGAAGCTTCCTCTATAATTAAATTTTTTATGACAACCCTCAAGGGGTATTCTAGACATTATACATTGCTTGGGAGAGGAACAAGGGACCGGCTGTTTGATAATAAATGGAAGAAATAAAACTAGGTTTATACAAAACCCTTTCTTAGGTTTACAAACAAGAAGTACTATTAATCCTATGCGAGGATGTTAAGTACAAAATTTAATCTGAATAAATATTGCTATAGGAGTCTGATCTGCAGTCGATCATTTTGTCCCTTGGACTACACGATGATGAAGAAGTGCTGTAGAAGACGAAGAAGCTTCAAGGATTGCAAGAAGGAGTGGATGCTCGATGCCAAAATTGTCGATCACTGCTCTCTGTCTGTGCTTCGACCCGCTGACTTCTATTCTCCAAATTTTTGACCTTGGAATTTGCGACCTTGGTCCGACCCTCGACCTCTGTCAATAAAGGTCTCTATTTATAGGGTTTTAGTGACAGTAACCGTCCAGTCGGCGTAGAAGCCGAACAGTGGAGAGTGTGGCACGTTTTATGCGGCGGTTATAATAACTGCCACCCACGTATAAATGATCTTCTGAATACGCGTGTGACGCGTGTCCCTTTAAGAGATAATGTGTATAACTGCTGCCAAGATCACGGCATGCAAGCCACGTAGGTAACTGCTCCTTGAGTAGAAAAGGTTGGCGTAGAAGCCAATAACTGTCACCATGGCGTAGAAGCCAAATAGTTGTCAGGTTGGCGTAGAAGCCAAGTGGTTGTCGAGTTGGCATAGAAGCCAAATAGGCGTAGAAGCCTTATAGGCGTAGAAGTCTGATGCTGCATGGATAGGTAGCTAGCGTAAAAGATAGCCGATCCTCCTTCCTTGATTGAGGCCTTGAGCGTATTATGGACCAAATAGCCTTATCATGCACAAATGCAAATATAGTCCGAGTTGGCGTATTTCGAGAAGATAGCATACGGCTTACTCCTTATAGCTGAAAATAGCCCGGTGGCGTATTTCAAGGAGATAGCGTACAGCGTGCTCCTATAGCTGAAAATAGCCTGATGGCGTAATATACAGAGGTGATGATGTGGACGTATTAGCCGTAATTATGGCTTGCCCAGTCTTTGGAGATATAACCAAATCTCATGCATTAAATGCAGAGATCTGCCCCCATTCTGTGCATTAAATGCAGAGACGTGCCTCGAGCTCTGTATAAAGAGCAGCTTTTGACGTGACAGTTTATTTTGTCTTCTGCTAAGCGTAAAAGCTCACATCTGCCTGTATAAAACTAGGCAGCGTATTCCCTTATATACGTAAAAGTGCTTTGTATCAGGGAAATATCACTAAACAATGGTTTGGGTCTGTGTGCCGTACCATCATTACAGCCGTCGTCTGGAAAGCTGTGCAGTACTCGTTGTCAGGAGTCAGGTTCACTACATGATCTGACAGATTCATTCAAGGAATACGAAGCGTTTCCCATACAACTTCCCACCGCATTAAAAGCGTGTAGATTTTACGCCAAAGTGGCGATATAACAACCCTTTTACGCTGAAACAGCCTGAAAATACTGTATTACGCGAATTGTCCTGGAGCTTATATTTTATGCTGTACTAGTGATAAAGCTCTGTTTATACACCGATGGCTCTGAAGTCACGTCTTACGCCACCCAGCATTGAAATACTGTGTATAACTCTACAGCGTATTTTTCATGCTTCTACAAGACCCCCTTCAAAGTTTTCAAATTCCTCGTAATTTGAAATACTTTGAATGAAGCATGAAACGGTCAAGTCTGACTCGTTCCTCGAGGCTGATTTCTTGGCAGATTTTTGGGGATTTATTGGGATTCAGTGTGTTCTCTTTTGCCTATATAAAGGCTGATGAGTTAACCTGTTCTTCTCACATTCCTTTCACCATACAGAGATGATTGCCGAAGTTCGTCGGGTCGACTTAAGGAAGAAGAAGATCATGCTTTTCCAGCATGTAAGGAGCCAAAAAAGAAGGCGTCTTCGAGCAAATATCCTCTGCAACGGTGGATCATGGAAGGATATCATAGCTTCCTTTGCTCGGGATAATCAGCATCTTTATATGGCGATTCGTCCAGGAGAGAGGAAGGGTCACATTAGACCACACAGCTTGCAAGCTGTATTTTCTCTCATTGTTCGTGGATGAGGGCAGACAAACTAGCCCTGTCTTCCAGTACTGAGTTGGGTCTAAAACCTCAACTCAATCTGTCATGGCGTATGAAGGATGGGCTCTTGAATAATTTATATAGGCCCAGTTGTGTATCCTCCCGCCATTAATCATTTTCTTGTTCATCGACTGTGGAAGTCGATGAACTGCTGTAGAAGACGGATAAAGATCTCCCCCAATGTGAGAACCTGACAAAACAGATTCTGGGCGTAATCTTTAAATGAGGATGAGAAACCCTTTGTAGACAGGATTTCCCTCATATGTAATTATGAAGATAAAAAATCCTTTGTAGACTGGATTTCCCTCATATGTAATCATGATTAATAAAATGCTCTTCTTTTATGCATATGATAATTTGCCATATTCTTTGCTGTGATAAAGTCTGAATATGTATAGCTTCACCATATCTGAATAACTTTACGCTGACTCTGATAAAAAGAGTATCTGATCTCGTCCCGTCTTTCACGCGTAACTGAGGACGCATAGAAAACTGCTTAGCATTTAAGTCAAATATCCAAACTGTTATGCTGTTTTGAACGAGGAATTGCGTAGAATTATGAACTTATCACTTCTCTGATAAGAAGAATTCTTGTTCAGACCATCATCTTCAAGAATGATTTCCCGAAAATCCCTTGAAATAGGGCAAGAAATGGCTGTCAAAACTGAGTCGCCATCTTGAACTGTAGAGAAAATATTCAGACTGGATTTTGGATGAACTTCCAATCGACCCAAGAAGAAGAGTCATTTTCAATGCTGAACTCTGTATACTTTGGGTACTTGGGATATTTTGAGACCAAGAAGGAGCACCTTCTGCGTGAACCCTTGTGATTGGTCGCTTTAAGAATTGTTCAGATATACGCATACTCTGGCCTGCGTATTTTAAGATATGCGGAAAGTCATAGATCCATAGCGTAGATGAGCATAAAATCGTAAGTTTGTAGCCTTTCGAGCGTAAAAGCTGCTGAGCATAAGAGCATCCGGGCGTAAAACTGTAGATTTATAGCCACTGAAAAGAAAACTTCCGAGCGTGAAGTCGTAGATTTGTCGCCTCTGAGCGTAAAAAGCTTATGAGCGTGAAATCATAGATTTGTAGCCTCTGAGCGTGAAGTCGTAGGTTTGTAGCCTCTCGAGCGTAAAAGCTACCGAGCGTAAAAGTATCCAGGCGTAAAACCATAGACTTATAGCCTCTGAGCGTAAAACCGTAGATTTGTAGCTTCTCGAGCGTAAAAAAGCTCCTTGGCGTAAAATCACGAATCTGCTCTGCACAAAAACTTTTTGAATTCGCTGACTGTCCGCCTTCCCTGAATAATAGGCTGACGTAGTCCCTAATCATAACTGAATATTAAATATTGGATTTGGTTAGGGATTCGAGGAGTCCATCTGAACTCTATAAATACCCCAAGCCCTTCAGAGAAGAACTTTTCATCTGTCTTTCGCAAAAGAAAACCTTCGTCTCTTTGAGTATTCTCCTTCGTTTCTTCTCTGAGCATTCTGAGTTTTTAGCAATGGCACCAAAACTATTCTCTTTCTCTAAGGGAAAGAAGGCTGCCTCCTCTTCTCGCTCCTCTGCCCAAGCAAGAGCGACTCCCATCGGGCAGGGTGAACCTCGCTCTGAACGAAGTGTCCCACCATCAAGCTGTGCACCGGGCGTTATAGGTAAAGCTTTTGGGACGACAGGAACGAAGAAAACTCTTCGCACACGTTGTACGTGAACGCGCTAGGTTATCTTCTGTGTTGAACGCCTCTTCAAGGAAGATGATGCACAGAGATATTTTATCTTTTACGCCCACATTTCTAATGTGTCAGCATAAAAACTCCATATTTTTGCAGTCTGGCGTAAGAGCTTTGACTGTCGAAATTTGGCGTATACTATAAATTTTGGGTGTTACGCTCTGGATGAAAACTTCGGCATAATAACTCAAACTTTGGCAATCTGGCGTAAAACACAGACTGTCAGATTTTTGTGTATACTGCCAATCTTGAATTTTACGCCTTGGAATGAGATTCCAGTATAAAAAGTCAAATTTTTACAGTCTTGGCGTAAAAGCACAGACTGTAGCTCTTTGGCATAAGCTGCAAGATTATAAGGTCTAGTATAGAAACTGACGTATTTTTCTTGCACTTTTTAGTTAACTTGCATATATCTCCGTTGGCTGAGGTGATGGGTTCTGCTGCTGGGATGCTGCACTCTAATTAACTGGAGGATTTGTCCCATGTGACATTTTCTATTTCTGGACCCCAATATCCTGAAGGAAGGGGAATCCTGATATCGTCTCAAGGAGAGCGAATGCTGTTGAGCATGATCAACGGAGAGCCCCTGGCGTACATAGACGGGGCCAAATATATAAAATTGGCTTTCCTCTTCGGGGATATGATTGACAAACAATTCCAAACGAAGCCCAAGAAAGAAAACTAAGTTTTCCTGCCGGGGGCCTGGTCCTGTATCTGCCTAAGATGCTGAGAGATTAAGCAGCAGCAGATGGATCAAGAGCGTGCCGAATTAGAGTATGTCATTCCCCAGCTGACTCAGTGCGAGACCGAATATGAGGAAGAGGCAGCGAGGGTCCAAAAATTGGAAGATGACCTCGCTAAGGCCAAGGAGAAGGCTCTCTCTTTATCAACCGCTCGCGACATGTTGAAGGATCGAATGGAGACGACTCAGCAGAACCTGACACATGTGGGTGTCATCCACGCAGGTTTTGTACATGCTCGGTCCGAGCTATCTGCTTTGAACAATGAGGCGGCAAGGTTGGAGCGGGCTTGCACCGACGTCTTGAACTCTAGGGATGAGAGAATGGTTACTCTGGCGCAGCAGATTCGCGACTTAACTGCTCCCCCCAAATGATGTACTTTTTTTTTGCTTTTCTATATAATTTGCTCTTTCTGGAGATAATAAAGAGGCTTTATCTGACTTTGGTGGACCTATCATTTTGGAATATAAACGATAGGCTAGGGTGAAAGTAATATCAGTGGTAATATGGACGTGATATACTTTCGGTAAGCTTCAGTTGGACATATCTATTCAGAGGTTATATGGACATGATAGAATATGCTCCAACTAAAATTTGTACACAAAACACTATCAGAGATAATATGGACGTGATAGCCGAAAACTCAGAAAGTTTGTTTAGAGGTAATATGAACATGACAAACTTTTGGATTGTGACTTCATTGGGGATGGAGGTACATATCTGCTCAGAGGTAATATGGACATGGCAGTTTTTAGTGGACCTAACACCACTGGCGTACTTAGAGTTAAGTACGGGTGTTAAGTTGAGATGACAACCGATATCAGAGGTAATATGGACATGATAAGTGATAGTCAGACCAGGATGGTTTGTTTAGAGGTAATATGAACATGACAAACTCAGCTGGGGAGATAACGAAATGTTTGGACAATAGTTCAGAGGTAATATGAACATGAACTCATGTCCTAAAAAATTTACTGTAGAGTGGTTTTCTGTAGTGGGGATAGACCTAAAGAATCCACTGGGGAAACTTTAGGGATTTATCATCCGGTACTTTCTTGAGGGAGCAAATTGTCACGTTAAAGTGAAATCAATTTGCAGTGATCGTCCCCTCGTTTACAGATGCAGAGTGATGTCTTTGGCATCGATCAACTCCTAAATTCTCCTTTTTAGTACATAGCAGGCCCTTGTAGGGTGATGAATGTACCTATAGAAGAGACAATAATCTGGGTCATCGACTTTGCCAGCCCTCTCAGGGTATCTGATGTTGGGTAGCCGAAGTTTGTGTTCCTTCATCAACATATTGAAGATTTTAATGATGTCATCTTCATTGAAGAAGAAAGTCCCTTTCGGCTTTCGGGCTCCCGATGCTTGAGTTTTACGGTCTTCCGGGAAGATCGTCATCGTTGCATTATCTTCAGATTCAGAGGGAATTCTACCCCAGCTTTGGATGCTGCCCTATTTTGTCGAGGTAGACTACCCCCAGACATGTCGTGGCATTTGTCCACTGAAGTTGATTTAGAAGGACCTGCCTCTGGTATTACAGGATCAGACTCTGGAGGGTTGGAGCTTGCAAGAGATGTAATATACCCCAACCCAAAATGAGTTCGTTGACAGTAAGGATTACCATGCAACAGTGTTCGTCTGTCTTTTCCATAGTTGAGGCCTTGTTTCAACTTCAAATCGTAACCCATGTTTTGTATAATCCTCAAAGCCTGAGGGCTATATCTATGGATTTGCATTTTCCCAACATCGGACTCGCGAGATTCTTCTTGTACAATCGGTCTATTCCGTATTCGACCGAAGATTATTCGATGCTGATCGTTGCGAGTCGGTGGAATAATAAAGATAGATTCTTCATGTGGCCCATATGTCATGACGATATTAGATGTTGACTCATCTTCCCACAGGATATCCCCACGCTTGGAAGTTAGGGGCGCCAAATCTTAATTTTGATCCCTGTCTTTGCGTTTCTGGATCAGTAAATCACGCAAATCAGTGATATTAGCAGAAGAAGAAGAAGAAGAAGAAGAAGAAGAAGACTTATTCTGTCTTTTTACATAAGTTGGAATGCGGATATTGGGAACCGTAACTCTCTTCCTGCCATACGTATACAATAGTTCAGTCATATGAGTAGCACATGATCCATGAGGAGCATATCTATCCATAAACCGGGCCTTCTTTACGCTGAGGGGCTTGACCTGGCGTAATCTGGAACTTTGCTCAGACTGGCGTAAAATTGAGGAAGTCCAATTGGCCATCAACATCTCGCGTAATCTGGAGAGCGGGCAGATTCTTCTCTTGATGGCGTAAAGGCCGAGAAGTTGAGTAGTCCGCCACTTGTTTTCCATTGCGTAGATTGCAGGGACCATTTGCTTTTCCGCGGAGGGCAGATGCATTTTTACGCGTAGAGCGCGTTTGGAATTTCTGATTTGGCGCTGAGGCATTATCAGAAATCTTGTCTGCCACGTCACAGACGGAAGACTGAATTTTATGCGCAGAGCACGGAGTAGACTTCTGGACTAGCACTGAGGCATTGTCAGAAGTTTTGTCTACCACGTCACAGACGGGAGACAGAGTTTTACGTGCGGGGCACGGAGGTTGCGAAGCTACAAACTTGTTGGTCGGAGAAACCAGAGAGTCAGCAGGAACGGTAGAGGATGTCTGGGGCATCCAGACCTTACGCAGTTCCTGTTATCTTGAACAGAGAGAGAGTGAGAGCTGTCCCCTGCTCGAAGCATATCTTCTTAGACAGACTGGTCGAACTGGACGACCAAGATCTTCTTCATTGATCCTACTGATACAACATCGTGTTGAGCAATAGTTTTCTCGTCAGATGAAAAAGTTTCCCCAGCAGAGTCGCCATCTTATGTTTAATAATAAACGGAAGAAATAAAACTAGGTTTATACAAAACCCTTTCTTAGGTTTACAAACAAGAAGTACTATTAATCCTATGCGAGGATGTTAAGTATAAAATTTAATCTGGGTAAATATTGCTATAGGAGTCTAATCTGCAGTCGATCACTTTGTCCCTTGGACCACACGATGATGAAGAAGTGCTGTAGAAGACGAAGAAGCTTCAAGGATTGCAAGAAGGAGTGGATGCTCGATGCCAAAATTGTCGATCACTGCTCTCTGTTTGTGCTTCGACCCTCTGACTTCTATTCTCCAAATTTTTGACCTTGGAATTTGCGACCTTGGTCCGACCCTCGACCTCTGTCAATAGAGGTCTCTATTTATAGGGTTTTAGTGACAGTAACCGTCCAGTCAGCGTAGAAGCCGGATAGTGGAGAGTGTGGCACTTTTTACGCGACGGTTATAATAACTGCCACCCACGTATAGATGAACTTCTGAATAAGCGTGTGACGCGTGTCCTTTTAAGAGATAATGCGTATAATTGCTGCGAAGATCATGACATGCAAGCCACGTAGGTAACTGCCCCTTGCGTAGAAAAGGTTGGCATAGAAGCCAATAACTGTCACCATGGCATAGAAGCCAAATAGTTATCAGGTTGGCGTAGAAGCCAAGTGGTTGTCGGGTTAGCATAGAAGCCAAATAGGCGTAGAAGCCTTGTAGGCGTAGAAGCCTGATGCTGCATGGATAGGTAGCTAGCGTAAAATATAGCCGATCCTCCTTCCTTGACTGAGGCCTTGAGCGTATTCTGGACCAAATAGCCTTATCACGCACAAATGCAAATATAGCCCGAGTTGGCGTATTTCGAGGAGATAGCATACGGCTTACTCTTATAGCTAAAAATAGTTCGGTGGCATATTTTAAGGAGATAGCGTACATAGTGCTCCTATAGTTGAAAATAGCCTGATGGCGTAATATGCAGAGGTGATGATGTGGACGTATTAGCCGTAATTATGGCTTTTCCAGTCTTTGGAGATATAACCAAATCTCATGCATTAAATGCAGAGGTCTGCCCCCATTCTGCGTATTAAATGCAGAGGCGTGCCTCGAGCTATGTACAAAGAGCAGCTTTTGACGTGACAGTCTTCTGCTGAGCGTAAAAGCTTACATCTGTCTGTATAAAACTAGGCAGCGTATTCTCTTATATGAGTAAAAGTGCTTTGTATCAGGGAAATGTCACTAAACGACGGTTTGGGTCTGTCTGCCGCACCATTATTATAGCCGTCGTCTGGATAGCTGTGCAGTACTCGTTGCCAGGAGTCAGGTTCACTGCATGATCTGACAGATTCATTCGAGAAATACGAAGCGTTCCCCGTACAACTTTCCACCGCATTAAAAGCGAGTAGATTTGACGCCAAAGTGGCGATATAACAACCCTTTTACGCTGAAGCATCCTGGAAATACTGCATTACACGGATTGTCCTGGAGCTTATATTTTACGCTGTACTAGCGATAAAGCTCTGTTTATACGCCTATGGCTCCGAAGTCACGTCTTACGCCACCCAGCACTGAAATACTGCGTATAACTCTATAGCGTATTTTTTATGCTTCTACACCGGCCACTACATAGAGGGGGTTCTCTCTCTCACTCTCTCTTCACTTTATTTTATTTCAATTCTAGATCCCCAATTTTCTTTCCCAATTTACTTCATCCCTCTACCAAATTTATCTTAAATTCACCCTCATTCTCTCTTATTTCCATTAATTAAGATGCATTGGATTGCAAGGAGCAATTGAAGGAGGAGGAATTGGCAAGGAGAATCGTGTCCTTATTGTGTCCATTGAATATTTTATTAGAAATCCATCTCCCAATAGGTAAATTCTGAATCCAACCCTTAATTTAGACTCTAGTTCATGTATTTAACCATTAGGAATCATCTCTTGGTTTAAGGCTATCCATAGAATCAAAAACTAGGTTCATATGACTTGTATTGTGAAATCTATATGAGTTTTTGTGCCCAATTAGAAAGAATTACGAGATTGACACATCAAGTGTGTGTCATAAGACCAATTAGATCTAATTAAGATCGGGGTTGTGGGATAAGGTACGTGACCACAATTGGACACAAGTAGGACGTATCATGATACATCATTGTGCATGTCGTTAAATTTGGGTAATTTGATCCATAGGTGTATTTCTCTTCACATTGCGTATAATTAGCTAATATATATATATATATATATATATATATATATATATATATATATATATATATATATTATGAGATTATATTAGATATGTTCTGAGATTCTAATTGTTGGTGGAGAGGTGTATCATGATGGTTTGGTGGTGTACCATGGTGTTGGAGAGGTATCATATGAGTATCATGGTGATACTTGTAGGTATCATGGGTGTTGTCCATTAGGTGTTTGATAAATTTTCTTATACTAGTTGTGGTATTGTATTTATGTCTAGAGTATGTGTTTATTTATGCATATATATATATATATATATATATATATATATATATATATATATATATATATATATATATATATATATATATATATAAGTAGTGTTGTGTTTAGTAGGTGGGAGTTGGAGTTGTGGGTGAGTGTCTGATATCAATGATTGAGTGTCGGGTGTGTGTAGTTGGGGTATTTGGTACTGCATAGTAGAATCTAGGGGAATGACCAACTTGGTGTAATCTGAACCTTGTGTAGGTCAGGTCTAGGAAATTGGTGCAAACCTGTGTTCAGTCTTCAAAGTTCAGTAAGTTGCAGTCCTACAACATGTTGAAGACTAGAGAGCATTATAATATTCTATAAAGTTGGTTGTGAAGGGATACCCTGGTATGTAATAGCATGTAGTGTTAGATTGTGTGCAGTGCATGAGGGGAGACATTGTGAGGGAAGCTTGATGCAACAACAACTGCAGTTATGGAGTGGATTGCAATTGTGCACCAATCAGCTGCTGCTCGAGCAATGTGGTACAGGTAATACTCTGCAGTGGTAACTGCAAGGGCTTACCTGGATTGGGGCACCTGGTAAGGGGTTCTTGTAGTAGGGTGATTCGGTTTGGGGTTCAGTAGATTAGAGGGTGTGCTCAAGCACTACAGGTAGTTAGAGGCCAGGTTTTAATGAATGTTGATGGGGGAGAGCCCGAGTACTGCTCAAGTGAGGTGAGAAATTTATGAATTTGAGTTGTGAGTGTATTAGTGCTTTGGGCACCATAGAAGTATTTTTGTAGGTGTATTTGTATGTGTTTGATTTTGGTGATGTGTGAGGGATGGATGTTGTGAGAGGAGTGAGCTACAGTGCTGAATCCGAGCTTATAATTGTTGAGATGAGGCTTTAATATAGGCTTAATTCTGGCTTGGCAGTATGTTATCATGGGTTAGCTGTTCATGGTAGAGACTTGATTTCCAAGAGAGGACTTAAACATATGTTTAATGCCAGAATGCACTCAAAATGGAGGTCTGTGCACTTGGGAAAAGTGCAGCAGGTAAAAATAGATGCCACAGCAGTAGCACAGATGAGTGCAAGCCAGTTTCTGAAGTGGCAGTATGCAGTTGGGTTGTGCTAATGCCAAACTGTTTTAGCAGAAGGGAAGGAGATTACCTGTAGGTACTGTTACTTGGTATAGCTGTTGCAGAAGCTTCTGTATCCAGGAAAAATGGACAGTGAGGTAAAGGAGGCCTGGGTTGAGAGTGATGGTGGTGTATACATGTGTGCTTGTGGTATTGATGTGTGTTTGTTGACTTCAAAATAGAGGAAAGTGGGGTGAAGGAGGTGATCTAATGAGGATGTGGAGTAGTTTTGTTTGAGTGAGGGTGGTTAGTGTATAGGTGTGATGCATGAGCATGAGTTAAGAGGAGTGTAATAGTACCAAGTGGGATAGTAGCATGGTACCCATGTACCAATGTGAGGGTTAGCTTGAGAGGGTATCCTAGTGGTGTCAAGGTATTAAAACATCAAGATACCAAGTGTAGGTGACTATCTATAGATTGGGTAATACCTGGATACTAAGGTATTAGAATACTAGGTATTGGTGTGGTACCATGGCACCATGTACCAAGGTGTGTGTGGTATAGAGGGGTAGTGTATTGGTAAGTTATTGGTTTAGATGATACTAAGGTATGAGTTATTTAAGGTATCAGGTAGATATTAAGATATGGGCTAAGGTACTAGGGTACGGGGTAAGGTTCTGGCTCAAGGCCAAGATATTGACCCTCGAACTAAGGTATTAACTAATAGTTAAGGTATTTAAGATACGGGCTAAGGTATTAAGAAAATGTATGATACAGGTTAAGATACCATGATACGGGGTAAGGTAAATAGCTATAGGCCAAGGTATTGCTAAAAATTATAGGTAGAAGTATATATTAGGATAATATATGCTAGAAACTTGCTAGTATAGCCTAAAAAACTAGTATCAACCTAGTTTTCACTCTAAAAGTCAACTCAATAGGTAGTTTGAACCTAGAATCAAGATGTAGACCTAGAACTGATTTTGAAATCTAGCCTAGAGTTAGTTATATATTTTATTACCATTAAACACTAATTAACATTGATATTTCATATTTAGGTCAATATGACAGCAGTTCAGACACCGATTTGTATTCATTGCTCTGGACCTCAGGCGAGTACATTCTCTGATAGTTTCCATTATTTGATTACTACTATAATTCAAGTATTCAGAAATGTTACTTATGATTCTTGACACGATGGTACACGGATTGGTATTGTTATTGGATCGACAATCATGAGATGTTACCTTGATTATCGAGATGGTATCGAATACTGCTCCTTGTTGGTATTGGATAGCATTTGTAAACCCCCAAATTTTTTTAGAATTTAAAAATAAATTTTCAAGAATTTTTTATGATTTTTAACTAATTAAAATAAATGATTTCTGATACTAAATTAATTGTGTGATTTTATTAAATATTAAAATATTATAAAAATAATATTTTTGGATGTAAAATAATTAATTAGACTTACTGTAATTTTTCTGAAATTTATTGGACCCAAAAACTAGTTTTAAAGACCTAAAAATAATATTTTTAAATAAACCTAAATGAACCAACCTGAACCAAACCGGTTTAATCCTGAACTAAACCGACCCTAATTAAATAAACCAAACCCAAACCCTAGCGGGTCGAATTCAGACCCGACCCGCTGACCCGTTAACCCGCAACCCGACCCATTATTTCTAAAGCTACAGTAACACCATTTCTTCCCCGACGGTTCCCCGACTCTTCGCCTCCCCGCCGCTCCGTCTTCCCGACCCGCCGCCGGCCTCATCGACTTCCGTAACCGACGACCTACCCCTTCACCTCCTGGCCGCCTCCAACAACCGACCGACCACCTCCCAGCTCCTCCTATTTAAACCGCGGCCGACTTGATACCGTCTCCCCCATCACCCATCACCATCCACCGATACCCCGACTCCTCAGCCACCGCACTCCGGCCGCCACCGACCTCGACTCTCGGACGACCCTCCGCCACATCCCCGGCCGACCTCAACCCAGCAACCCCGGCCACCCGCTGTCCCTAAACCACTTTACCACCGCCTCCACTATAGCCCACAGCCACCGCCATCTCCATCAACCACCACTGCCACCACCACTCCACCGCCTTTCCGGCTATCCCAGCACGTCGACAACCCAGCCAACCCCGACAAGCTCCTCCGGCGACGACAAGCCCCCAGCGCCACCGCAGCAGCCACAACAGCCCTAACCGTCGTGCCCCGCCGCCGTGCCTCACCGCGACCCTCTCAGTGCACGAACCTCAGTGAGGTAACTGTCTTTCCGCTCGTGTAATTCCCTGTACGTTGATCCATTTTCTGTTCTATCGAATCGTGCGCGTAGACCGCGTGACCCTCTCGAAACCTGTATAAATAGTTCGGGATATCGTGTCCTGTGTCGATCGCAAACTGTGACGCAAAAATAGGAAAATATTTCTTTATTTTTGAAAATTTAGAATTTGTCCCGAATACCCCAGTTTACGACCATTTTATGCACAACCTGTTAACTAATTCTAAAAATCACCTGAACAGTTATTTATACCACCTAACCAAGTTTTAAATCCTGTTTTTAGTTTAATTTATGCTGATGTAGATTGTATTTATTCGAGGGTAAAAATGACCAAAATATTGGTTATTTAAAATCCTAATTTTTTTTGGAACTGGGTGCGCCCCGCTAAATGAGGCGACTTGGTCGTGTGTGTATTTTACCGAAAGGTGTGCTCTATCAATACGGACGTGTGAGATTTCGCGAAAGTTTATTTGGATGTGCGTGCTCACCGAAATCAACGCGTATCCGTTGACAACACCCCGTATCGGTCCTGTTCTGAAACTCGTTGTAACTTCGTGTATGCTCGTCGTATCGAAACAAAACTTACGCCATCGAACTCGTAGCTGGTCCTATGATCCAAGTTTGGTTCGATTCTGAGAACGTTGACAAAATTCCGTATCGTAGGCCCCACGGCTCCACTTGACAGGCAATTTTGTGATCGGCTCATCGGAATCCAGTTTTGGACATTTCGTTGGGTTCGTATCATCGTTTTGGACTTGTAGACACTAAGTTTGACAAATTTGGAGAACTTTGTCTCTGATATATTTTTTGGTGCGAAGCGGGCCACATATGGACCCCGATTTGACCAGAAACTGTCAATTTTGTCCCTATGTCCAAATTGGACTTATGGACAGGCAATTCTAGATATTTGATATCTTCTGAACATGATGGTAATGATTATTTTAGCAACCGGAGGAGTACCTGCAGATCCTGCGGATACTAAAGAAACAGTTGGAAACCAAATCCCAGGCAAGTGTACCTTGCCAATCTTGTAGTATTTGCTACATAATGTTCTTTTGATTTAATTATATGATACAAATGTTCAACCTAGGACCGTATGACATAGCTTAGCATCCAAATAATATTCGGGTGTCAACGTCGTACGCGGAGTTGTGTAACGTCACCTAGAGATTGATAACGCGATCCTATATATCTTCGTGCTTATCAAGTACGTCATACCATAGGACACTTGACACTGTTCATGAGATAGAATCTTCCTGAGATATTCATGGTGATTCTGTATAGGCTACATGATTCGTGAGATAGATATTGTATGTGCTTAGATATCATTATGACTCACTACATCAGTTAGAGGTCATGATCTTGCGTGACATGGACATGAGACGTCGTGGACATGAGATGTGTGATTACATTAGGTAGGGAGAGTTTTACCAAACTAAAGGCTGATTATATATATATATATATATATATATATATATATATATATATATATATATATATATATATATATATATATATATGTATTATATTACTAGAGGTGCCTTAGACTCTGACACAGAGCTTTGGCACATTTACTGGCCCTTCGAGAAAATACTGCTATAGATTTCCCCGACACAGAGCCTATAGTAGTCTCAGCCTGAGTATGATTAATGCTCTCACTTGCATATCACATAGTTGGTTACATAGTTTACCCTATTGATTCATTTATTACTGCACTACATTTATTTGGCTTGAGTTATTCTTATACCTTGCTATGTCCCCTGAGGATCTGGAATCCGGATTATGTCCCTAGGTTTAGCAGAGGAGATATACCCCGAGGTGTATGGGACATAAGCAGTCATTGGAGCAGTACCAGAACCCGAGGATGAGGTGATCGCTGAGGATTTCTCCTGAGTATCTGCTTATTCTATACTCAGTTATTTCTGTTATTTTCTGTTTATTGAATTAATGTATCAAACTTATTATCGGGTTGTTCCCCGAGATATATTTTATTAAGACTTGATGTTGATTTATATTTCATATTGATTGTATTTATTTCTGTGGATAAAATTAGTAGAATAGACCCTTATTGTTGTATTACAGCTTAAGTACACCATGATGGGTCTATTAAATTGGGTTTGTCCATCGGTGTGTGCTGCTGGCCATTACCACGTGTCTAGTCCCTCGGTATTTTGGGACTGGGGCATGACATAGATTTTGTGGTGGCCCATACAGGTCAACGACTAAATTGTTTCAATTTCAACTAAGGAATTGAACAAGCCTGCGATAAAGATAGGATAAGTTTTAGGATCTCATCTACTTGATTGAATCGTTCTTGATATCTATATCAGATTCGAATTAAATTCTTGACATGCATCCTGCCTTGATTCCTCTGGGCGCCTCTTATAGTTTATTTTGGATGCAGAGTAATGGATCCACCAGCAAGAGATGAAACTCCTGCAAGAACACCACAAGGTGCTGTAGCCACTTACGAAGAAGAAGGAGTGACACCATTAAGTGGAGATCCCTCCACTCACCAGAGCAGTCAAGCAAATCAATATGCTTCTAGATTTCGGCTAGATGACATTCCACCTCCACCGCAGTTTACTCCACCGATGCATATTTTTCCATCCGGACAGCCTATGGACGAAAATCAGATGTTCTAAATGTTCTACGCAATGATGCGAGCCCAACAACTGGTTCAACAAGAGGTCCAGCAAAGCCAAGCAAAGTTCTTTGACGGACTTAGCTTTGAGCTACAGAAATTAATCAGCTATGTTGCAACTACTTTAGACACAGAAGTCCTTGCTGCAGCCCGGCGCATGGAGCACGTCACCAGAAGAGAGTCCAGTCAGAAGCGGCCGCATGCATTAGCACCAGACCAAGCACAGCAAAAAAGAGTGGCAAAGTGACCCCTGAGAAAACCATCATAGAGAGTAGCACCAAGAGCCTTATTCCTGCCTACATGTCAATATTGTGGCAAGCGAGGCCATTATGAGAGCGAGAGCAGACGTAAAATGGGATTATGCTTGATTTGCGGATCCAGCCAACATTTAGCCAAAGATTGCATGATGCATCAAAGAGAAACATCGATGAATAACCGAGAAGCCTCACTAGCTCCAGTAGGGTATCAGCCGAGGCCACCTTTGCTACCCCAGGCAGTACTCTTCTAGCAGGTCCAGCAGCAGCAGAGGAATCCACCACATGGATACGGACAAGCTTTTACGATGATAATGGAGGACGCACATACTCGTGGATTAGCGAATGCGCGTAAGATTTAAGTTATTCTTAGCTATCTATTTATAGTATTTCTTAGCACGTGCTTGTTAGTCCAATCCTTAGCCTTAAACCTACTAATTTTGAACTTGTTAGTAATTGATAACCTAGTATTCCTAAAGCTGTAGTTTTCTTGCTCTATCCAGATTTCTTTACTCTTGAATTACCTAACTTTTATTGTCTAGGAAAATACTTTATTCCATCCCTATGTGTTTTGCTTAACCCTCATCCTTCGATTTCTCCTTGATTATGTTTTTTTGTTTGTATCGTGCTACAAACATATTTTGCAACCGTGTCATCTCTTCTGATCGGTTATGTTTCATTATTCTTTGATTGCAAGGACGCAATCCTCTTAAGGGGGTAGATTGTCAACCCCCAGATTTTTTCAGAATTTAAAAATAATTTTTCGAGAATTTTTTGTGATTTTAACTAATTTAAACAAATGATTTCTGGTATTAAATTAATTGTGTGATTTTTTTAAATATTAAAATATTATGAAAATAATAATTTTGGATGTAAAATAAATAATTAGACTTACTGCAATTTTTCTGAAATTTATTGGACCCAAAAACTAGTTTTAAAGGCCTAAAAATAATATTTTTAAATAAACCTAAATGAACCAACCTGAACCAAACCGGTTTAATCCTGAACTGAACCGACCCTAATTAAATAAACCAAACCCAAACCCTAGTGGGTCGGATTCAAACCCGATCCGCTAGCCCGTTAACCCGCAACCCGACCCGTTATTTCTAAAGTTGTAGTAACCCCATTTCTTTTCCGACGGTTCCCCGACTCTTCGCCTTTCCGCCGCTCTGTCTTCCCGACCCGCCGCCGGCCTCGTCGACTTCCATAACCGACAACCTACCCCTTCACCTCCTGGCCGCCTCCAACAACCTACCGACCACCTTTCAACTCCTCCTATTTAAACCGCGGCCGACTCGACACCGTCCCCCCCATCACCCATCACCATCCACCGATACCCCGACTCCTCAGCCACCGCACTCCGGCCGCCACCAACCTCGACTCTCCGACGACCCTCCGCCACATCCTCGTCCGACCTCGACCCAGCAACCCCGGCCACCCGCTGTCCCCAAACCATTTCACCACCGCCTCCACTACAGCCCGCAGCCACCGCCATCTCCATCAACCACCACTGCCACCAACACTCTACCGCCTCTCCGGCTATCCCAGCAAGCCCCCGACCCAGCCAACCTCGACAAGCTCCTCTGGCGATGACGATAAGCCCCCAGGGCCACCGCAGCAGTCACAACAGTCCTAACCGTCGTGCCCCGCCGCCGTGCCTCGCCGCGACCCTCTCAGTGCACGAACCTCAGTGAGGTACCTGTCTTTCCGCTCGTGTAATTCCCTGTACATTGATCCATTTTTTGTTCTGTCGAATCGTGCACGTAGACCGCGTGACCCTCTCAAAACCCGTATAAACAGTTCGGGATATCATGTCCTGTGTCGATCGTAAACTACGACGCAAAAACAGGAAAATATTTCCTTATTTTTAAAAATTCAAAATTTGTCCCGAATATCTCAGTTCACGACCATTTTATGCACAACCTGTTAACTAATTCTAAAAATCACCTGAACAGTTATTTAGACCACCTAACCAAGTTTTAAATCCTATTTTTAGTTTAATTTATGCTGATTTAGATTATATTTATTCGAGGGTAAAAATGACCAAAATATTGGTTATTTAAAAACCTAATTTTTCCCGGAACTGGGTGTGCCCTGCTAAACGAGACGACTTGGTCGTGTGCGTATTTCACCAAAAGGTGCACGCTATCAATACGGATGTATAAAATTTTGTGAAAGTTGATTTGGATGTGCGTGTACACCGGAATCAACGCGTATCCGTCGATAATACCCCGTATCGGCCCTGTTCTGAAACTCGTCGTAACTTCGTGTATGCTCGTCATATCGAAAAGAAACTTGCGCCATCGGACTCGTAGCTGGTCCTGTGACCCAAGTTTGGTTCGATTCTGAGAACGTTGACAAAATCCCGTATCGTGGGCCCCACGGCTCCACTTGACGGGCAATTTTGTGATCGGCTCATCGGAATCCAGTTCTGCACATTTCGTTGGGTTCGTATCATCGTTCTGGACTTGTAGACACTAAGTTTGACAAATTTGGAGAACTTTGTCTCTGGCATATTTTTTGGTGCGAAGCGGGCCACAAGTGGACCCCGCTTTGATCAGAAACTGTAAATTTTGCCCCTGTATCCAAATTGGACTTATGGACAGGCAATTCTAGATATTTGATATCTTCTGAACATGATGGTAATGATTATTTCAGCAACCGGAGGAGTACCTACAGATCCCGCGGATACTGGAGCAACAATTGAAAACTAAATCCCAAGCAAGTGTACCTTGCCAATCTTGCAGTATTTGCTACATAATGTTCTCTTGATTTAATTATATGATACAAATGTTCAACCTAGGACTGTGTGACATAGCTTAGCATCCGAATAATATTCGGGTGTCAACGTCGTACGCGGAGTTGTGTAACGTCACCTAGAGATTGATAACGCGATCATATATATCTTCGTGCTTATCAAGTACGTCATACCATAGGACACTTGACACTGTTCATGAGACAGAATCTTTCTGAGATATTCATGATGATTCTGTATAGACTATAGGATTCGTGAGATAGATATTGCATGTGCTTAGCTATCATTATGACTCGCTGCATCAGTTAGAGGTCATGATCTTGCGTGACATAGACATGAGACATCGTGGACATGAGACGTGTGATTACATTGGGTGGGAAGAGTTTTACTATACTAAAGGCTGATTATATATATATATATATATATATATATATATATATATATATATATATATATATATATATATATATATATATATATATATTACATTACTGGAGGTGCCTTAGACTCGGACACAGAGCTTTGGCACATTTACTGGCTCTTCGAGAAAATGCTGCTATGGGTTTCCCCGACACAAAGCCTATAGTATTCTCAACCTGAGTATGATTAATGCTCTCACTTGCTTATCACATAGCTGGTTACATAGTTTACCCTATTGATTCATTTATTACTGCACTGCATTTATTTGGCTTGAGTTATTCTTGTACCTTGCTATGTCCCCTGAGGACCTAGAATCCGGATTATGTCCCCAGGTTTAGCAGAGGAGATCTACCCCGAGGTGTACGGGACAGGAGCAGTCATTGGAGCAGTATCAGAACCCGAGGACGATGTGATCGCTGAGGATTTCTCCTGAGTATCTGCTTATTCTATACTCAGTTATTTCTGCTATTTTCTATTTATTGAATTGATGTATCAAACTTATTATCGGGTTGTTCCCCGAGATATGTTTTATTGAGACTTGATGTTGATTTATATTTTATATTGATTGTATTTATTTCTGTGGATGAGATTAGTAGCATAGACCCTTATAGTAGTATTACAGCTTAAGTACATCCTGATGGGTCCATTAAACTGGATTTGTCCATCGGTGTGTGCTGCTGGCCATTGCCACGTATTTAGTCCCTCGGTATTTTGGGACTGGGGCGTGACAACATTGGATATTATAGGTTAAACATTGGATACATTGGCTAGTAATGTGTCATGGTTGGATCCATCGTATCAGTCGGGGTAGGAGAAGTACTAATTAAATATGTGATCAAGAACTATCGGCAAATAGTGTAATCATTGGCTACTAACTAATCATACACTACACGTACGATTGAGTTAGCTCTCCTTAGTATAATCATTGAATATTCCAACCCAATCATATATCTAGTTAGTATCTCAAAACATATTATATATTATAGACTGCAATTCAGTTCATAGATTACCTTGTTCTATTCCTGACATTTTAGTTCATCTCTTTCATTCTTGTATGCATTATTTTATATTTCTGTTGCTAGTATTGCCTGTTTCTTAATTATTTTAAATCATCAGTTTATTCTCATCGTATATAGCATCCTTTATTTTACTGTTTTATAGTTTTTTGTCAATTAATTGGAACTGCTATTGGGTTGTACCTCGTTCCATTCCTGACTGAATAATATTTTTCAGAGGATCCAGAAGCTTGGTGTCCTACGTATTACGGACCTCAACCTATAGATGATGCAGACGTGAACCCACTAGTTTAGGAGTGATTGTTGGGATGGTTTATCCGGATCACTAGTCTTTTATAGTTAGACTCTATTAGTACATTGGTACCGAATTTGTCTCCGGCTTATTTTGATTTGGATATTGTATTGAGATTTGATGTTATTGATATGAGTTATAGATGTTTAGAGATTAAATATTACTTTAGAATTCTTTGATTCCTATTGTGCTTTAGTGTCACCCTCACTTTTCTAGCTAGGGGTAGTTTAGTAATTTAGCATAGATTTTTATTTTTAGTAGTATAATATTAAATATTGTGCATGTTGTAAATATTATTTATTATATTATTTATTTATTGTTAGATGTTAGATTTTATTTTTGGACTTCTGCTAGTGGACCTAACTAGTTTAGATTAGATCCATGGACCAACATTTAATTCTGGTTAGAATTGAGCCTAATAGTAAGCCCATTCATTAGGAGGATAAATTAATTAGTTAAACTAATTAGACTAGAACCTTTCCTCCTTAATTAATTTCTTCATGACAAGCCCCAAGGGGTATTGTGGATATTTTATAGTAGCTTGGAGGAGGGGTAAAGGCCGACCACCATAGGAGTGGAGAGAGACTCTCTCTCTCTCTCTCTTTATTTTTTATTTCAAATATAGATCTAGAATTTTTTCTCTTCCAAATTCCTTCATTTCCACACTAAATTCTACAAAAATTTCTTTCCAATTTCTTTCCTATTCTTCATTGGAGACTATTAGAGCAAGGATCTACAAGGAGGAGCAATAATCTACAAGTTGGAGGCTTTTGACACTAAATTTGGAGGTTTTATTGGGAATCCATCTCCCAATAGGTATAATTCAGTTTTATATCTCTAATTAGACTCTAAATCTGTAATTTAATTCTTAGAAACCCTCCCATATACTAAGGCTACCTATAGGAATTGTAATTAGGTTCATAGGAGGCCTATAGAGAAAGTTATGTGGTATTTTGTGTCAATTTTTGGAGAATTCCGAGATTGACACATCTTGTGTTTGTCAATAGGTCAATTAGACCAAATTGACATGTGTTTGATTGTGTGTGACTAGTGTTGTGTCCACAATTGGATACGTGTAGGCCGTATCCCGACAATTTGGCGATACAGGTTGATTTGAGAGTTTTCTTCCGACACGGGAGTTTGAGCATGTCATATTTTGACACGGGCACGTAGACGAGTAGCTAATACTTCATGTTGATTCTAATTATGATTTTAGGCTTGCTCGTGTCCTTAGAGATACATTTGGTGGTGTGGTAGAGCAGTATCGCAAGCGTATCATAGATTGAGTGTGATATAGGTGTGGTGCACTCCACGTATTTGTTTCCTTGCATTTCAATTCAATTTGCCATGATTATATCTATTCGAGTATTATAGTTATAATTGTTATATGATATATATGTATATATGTAATTATGTGTATGTTCTACGTTTTATTTTGATATGTTGGTGGTCATGGAAGAATAGGAGAGTGTATGTGCATCATTAGTGTGGGTATATATATATATATATATATATATATATATATATATATATATATATATATATATGAGTGAGTGTGTATGAGCATTAGATGTGTGCATGTGAGCTAGAGGGGGTAATTATAGGCCGATAAGCAGGAGGAAGCAGGCCGAATAAGCAGCAGAAAGCAACAACAAAAGCAGCAGCAAAAGTAGCAGAAGCAGCAGCAACGATAAGCAACAGCAGAAGTAACAAGCAACATCAGAAGCAGAAGCAGTAAGCTGCAGCAGCAGCAAGCAAAAGCAGTAAGCTGTAGCAGCAAAAACGATAAGCAGAAGCCGCAGAAAGCAATAAGCAGCAGCAACAGCAATAAGCAGAAGCAATAACAATAAGCAGTAGTAGCTTGAGCGTTTAGAAATAGTTAGTATTGGTTAGTATTATTTCTAGATTACCTTGAGTGATACCAAGGTAATGAGAGTTGAGGTATCTTGGGTACGTGTATTAAATATCAAGAGGTATGTTAGTATGTTAGTTAGTATTGTATTGTTATAAGTTTAAAGGTATATTAGTGTATAATGAGGTGTATGGGTAGTTAGCTATGTTAGATATTGTATTACCTTGTGATACCAAGGTAATGTCAAGGTATTGGATTTTTACTCAAGGTATTGAGTTTGTATATCAAGATGGGTATGTAGGTGGTGTGATACCGTATTTGGTTCAAAGCCAAGGTATCCACTTAGCATTAATTTGGCTAGGAGTTATATATTTTGTCTTGTATATATATTATAGTATTTTCATATCTAATAACTTGCGTATCTTATGATACGGTATTTTGTTGGTATCCTAGTATCCTAGTATAGCTAGTATAGCCTAGATACATAGTGTATGTACCCAATATCCTAGAGATGGACTCATACAACCTAGAAATTCTAGAGTTGACTGTTTTGACTTTGAAATGGCTTTATGGCCTAGAATTGAACTAGTTTAACTTATTTTCATTCCAAAATCTTGTATTGATCCAATATACCATATATAGGTCTGTGTGACACCAACTTGGGCATCGAGAGACATACCTTGCTCATGACCTCAAGCGAGTATATTTCTCTGTAAGTTTTTATTTTATGATAGTGTATGTATACTTGATTCCGATACAGTGGTTTCACAGACTGGTATTACATGGATCCTGTTAGGAGATGTTATCCCTTACCGTGTTCAGTGGGTATTCCTTCACATATATTTCATTATGTGTATCGGGTATTAATTCAGTGTACTTTATGTTCACACACTGCTCGTGATCAGTATGCTTATATTTGTGTACTCACACTGCTCATGTTCAGTCTGCCCATATTCGTGTTTGTAGCGTGTCATGATTGGATTCATTGTTATTGGTTGTGGATGGGGAGTAGGAGTTGATTATGTGATCTAGGCCCAGTTTATTCGTGTACATGTCGATTACATATCACACTTGTAATCGAGTTACCATATTGTATTCGTGTTCAACCTAAACCGATCACATAATGAACTTGTATTCCATGTCACATTAGCTAGACTTTATTTTTTTTATTATATTACAGATATTCTATTATATGTTCTTTATTCCAGTATATTACATGTTCACTCTAGTTCATTTTATTCTGTTGTTTAGTTATCTTGTATTATTTTATTTTATTTGTTATATATGCTCGATTATGTATTTAAAATTGCTTTTAGAGGTATGTACTTCGCTCCAATCCTGACTGAATATATTTTTCTAGATGATTGGCTCGTAGACCAGTGTCCCACATACTACGGATACCAGGAGGGTATACCATTAGAGGATACTCCTGTAGACCAAGAGGACTTAGTACGAGAGCCTAAGGAGGTTTAGATTTCTTAGACTTGTGTTAGACATTTATTGAGGTTATTGGCATGTATATATTATTTCAGTCTTGTGGTTGTATTGTGATTCTCTTTCTTTCGTTATTCCATTTCGTGCTTTATCTTCCTTAGTTTGCATTGTAATTAAGTATAGTTATATTTATATGATACCATATTGTTTCTCCGTTTGGAGTTGAGATAATTGACACGTACCATATATATATTGTTGAATTATTTAGATAGAAGCGTTGGCCTAGACACCATTCTACCATCGATGCTGCGGCGTAGGCTGGACGTACCCATGTACTCGTGTTCGAATATCCGGGTGCGGATCGTGACACATTTTTAGTTGTGGCCCATGCAGGTCTAGAGTCGCAATTAGCATGATATCATAGTAGTGCTCACCTAGAGTACTGCTACGAGCCTGCTTTAGGATATAGGATTTGGGCTGGAAGTTTACTCAATCACAACTAGGAAACACTTTCAATATCAGTTTTACTATCCTTATTTATTGAATGTTGCTTTAAAGAAAAATTTATCGTTCTTTGATAATATCGTATCATACTCAATATTGATTCCTTGTTCCATCTATCTTTAGGATGCCGTCGAAGACGCGTTCCCAGTGCTCCGGCGCAATATCAGCGAGGTCGATCACTTCGTCGCCTATAAAGGCAGCACCATCAAACTCTATTCTAGCAGCTATATTCTAGAGGCCCGCTTCACCGATCCAGGTGGGCATTTTTGCAGTAGATTTCGGAGGTGCTCTACCTCCGGTACAGAGGGCAGCGCCTACAATATCAGGGGATCTTAACTCCCACCATCCATAGTCGATCAGGCGCAGATGTTTGCACTTTTTTAGCAGATGATGGAGGCACAGTAGTATTAGTTAGAGGTTATAAGGCAAGGCATTGAGAATGCTCACCAGATTATACTCACAACAGTCGAGAGAGTCCCCTTAGTCCAGCCAAAGATGGCACAACCTCAGTTCACCCCGCAGCAGCCGAGGTCGGAGACCATCATAGATTTTAAGAGGATGTGGCCGAAGGACTTTAAAGGCATTGAAGGGATCATATATGCTAATGATTGGATAGAAGACATTGAGTGGAACCGGCGGCTGACGCAGATTCCAGAGAGGTTGCAGATAGAGGCCGCATGGAGCATGATGTTCGATATTGCGTTGACTTAGTTCAGGACGGACTCCAGGATCTCAGCACTAGGACTTACTTGGGAAGCTTTCAAAGAGCTCTTCAAGAAAAAGTTCTTTCCAGATGTGGCTCTGACATCTCTAGAAAGCTAGTTCTAGTAACTTGTTCAGGGAGGTATAATGATGGATGAGTATTAGGCAGAGTATTGCAATTTAGGCCACTTTGTGGAGGAGCAGAACCCTAGAGGAAGAGCCAAGAAGTTCAGGAAGGGCCTGAACATGGAGATCAAATCATATACGAATGGAGATTCCACCGCTACTTTCGAGAAGATTCTGAGACAAACACAGCGGGCAGAGGATGATCTAGAGCTTGGCTCTAAGAGCTCGAAAGACATAGGAGGATCCAGAACCAATATGGGTCCAATGAAGCTGCCTCATTTTTAGCAGCAGCATCAGAGGCACTTCCAACAGCCGAGGCAGCAGTATACTGGACCAGCTAGAGCATCGATACAGCAGATGCACCAGATTCAGAGGCTAGCTATTCCTTGTACCTTCTGTAAGAAGCAGGGACATAGATGGGATGCATGCAAGATAAGATTGGGCCAGTGCTTATTAGGTGGATCAGGAGACCATCAGTTGAGGGCTTGTCCTAAAGTTCCAACTCGCCCAGCTCAGGGCGGAGCAAAGGCACAGAGAGCGCCCGCGAGACCACCAGCGGGACAACAGAGAGGACCTACTCTACCACCACAACAGCAATAGTTCACTCAGCACCAGCAACAACAGAGAGGTGCCCAGCGACATGGGCGAGCTTTTGCCTTGACCGTCGAGGAGGAGGAACCAGTTGGTGATGTTATCTCAGATTCAGTCTATCTTAATTCTTTTCCAGCTCATGCTTTATTTGATTCTGGTGTTTCACATAGTTTTGTATCTATATCTTTTGCTCTAAAATATCACCTTGAGACTGAACCGTTGGTGAGGACTTGCATGATCACGTAGGGGGTGGCATTATCCTGGTCAGTGATGTTTGTAAGGACCAGAGAGTTTCCTTGAGAGGCTAAGAGTTGAGTGTGTGTCTACTCGTAATACACTTCCGAGCTATGATATAGCACTCAGACTGGATTGGTTGAGTAGGCATCATGCTAGTATCAATTATCGAGGAGGCAGAATTTTTTTTCAGACACCAGTAGAGCCAGAGTTTGAGTTCGTTAGAAGAGCAGTAGAGCAGAGCGAGGGAGACTTTGGCAGAGCTTTGGTAGAAGAGTATGAGCCACCATATCCATTGATTGCTGAGTATATAGACGTCTTTCCGGATGAGTTACAAGGGTTGCCACCAAATAGAGATGTAGAGTTCTCTATAGACTTAGTGCCAGACGCAGAGCCAATATCCCAGCACATCTATAGGGTGAACAACAACGAACTGGCAGAGTTGAAGAAGCATGTGGATGAGTTACAGGACAAGGATTTTATCCGCTCTAGTTCATCACCGTAGGGCGCTCCGCTATTATTTGTACCAAAAAAGGATGGGTCGATACACATGTGTATCGACTACAGGGCACTCAATAACCTCACTATCAAGAACGAATATCCGTTGCCGTGGATTAACAATTTATTTGATTAGTTGAGCAGAGCAAAGGTATTCTCAATGATAGACTTGAGATTGGGGTACCATCAGGTAAAAGTGAAGAGGAAGACATTCCGAAGACAACTTTCAGGACTCGGTATGGGCAGTTTGAGTTCTTGGTGATGCCGTTTGGGTTGACCAATGTCCAGCGGTATTCCTGAACCTGATGAATAAGGTATTTGATCAATACTTGGATCAGTTTGTGGTAGTATTTATTGATGATATATTAATTTATTTGAAAACCCCGGAGGAGCATGAGAAGCACCTGAGGATAGTTCTGGAGACTCTCAAGAAGGAGAAGCTATATGGCAAACTTTTGAAGTGTGAGTTCTTCCTTAATAAGGTTGAATTCCTCGGGCATGTGATTACAGGAGATGAGATCTCAGTAGACCCGAAGAAAATTTCAACAGTTGAGTCGTGGTCTACCCCGAGTTCAGTACCGGAGATCAGGAGTTTTCTTGGACTAGTAGGCTATTATCGGAGATTTGTTCAAGATTTTTCCAGGATTGTGGAGCCAAGGACTAGACTAACCAAGAATGACGTAGATTTTGTCTGGACTAAGGATTGTCAGTCTGCTTTTGAGGAGCTAAAAAATAGGTTGACTACATCTCCAATTTTGACATTGCCATCAAGAGCAGGAGGATTTTCTATATATAGTGATGCATCGGATTAGGGTTTGGGTTGTGTGTTACAGCAGAACGAGAAGGTGATTGCCTATGCTTCCAGGCAATTACGTTCACATGAGAAGAATTACCCTACCCATGACTTGGAGTTGGCAGCAGTTATGTTTGCTATTAAACTATGAAAGCACTACTTATATGGAGAGCGGGTAGAGATATATACAGATCACAAGAGCTTGAAATATGTGTTTACACAAAATGAGCTCAACATGAGGCAGTGACGGTGGTTAGAGTTGATGAAGGACTTTGACATTGCTTTGCAGTACCATCCAGGGAAGGCCAACGTAGTCGCGGATGACTTGAGCACGTATCTAGTGAATATATATTTGACAAGGGACATACATTTATTGGCCGATCTTGATAGCTAGGGTATTAAAATATTAGTTCCAGGAGTTGTAGCACAGATATGGGGACATCAGGTACAGTCAGAGTTGATGGACCAAATCAAAGCCGCATAGTTCGAGGATGAGTCTCTGAGGAGCATCAGAGCATATTTCCAGATATGATTGACAGAGGACTTCAGTATCGCAGATGATGGATCATTATGATACGGTACCAGATTATGTGTGCCGAGTGGAGCATTGTGCGAGAAGATTCTTTAGGAGGCGCATCGATCCCAGTACTCTATGCATCCAGGTGCTAAAAAGATGTATAGGGATATGTGAGAGCATGTTTGGTGGTATGGTATAAAGCGGGAGATGGCTAGCTTCGTATCTAGATGCTTGGTATGCCAGCAAGTAAAGGCAGAGAGACAGAGGCCAGGTGGATTACTTCAGCCTTTATCCATTCTAGAGTAGAAATGAGATCATGTGGCGATGGACTTTGTTTCAGGGATTCGGCGTTCTCCAGGAGGTAAAGATGCGATTTGGGTCATCATAGACATGTTGACCAAATCAGCCCACTTTCTGCCATTCAAAATGGGTACGTCTACGGAGAAGCTCGCAGAGATATATGTGCGTCAGATAGTCAGATTGCATGGAGTTTCTGTGAGCATAGACTCAGATCAGGATAGTCGCTTCACGTCCCTCTTCTTGAGGAGTTTGTAGGCTAGCTTGGGCACTCAGCTCAAGTTTAGTACCGCATATCACCCCCAAACAGACGGGGAGTCAGAAAGGACTATTCAGACTCTTGAGGATATGCTACGCACCTGTGTTTTGGATTTTAGAGGCTCTTGGGAGGATCATCTTCACTTGGTAGAGTTTTCTTACAATAATATCTACCAGACCAGTATCGAGATGTCATCGTTTGAGGCATTGTATGGACGAAGATGCCGCACTACGTTATCATGGGATGATGTTGGTGAGAGAGCCTTATTGGGACCATAGATGGTCGTGGATTCAGCTGAGAAGGCGAATCTCATCAGGGATAGACTTTGAATGGCGTAGGACAGACAACGGTATTTGGCCGATAGCCACCGGAGACCATTGGAGTTTGAGGTATAGATTTTGTTTTGCATTGCTTGTGATTTTTTATTTTTGTTAGAGTGCTAAGGTTGTATTTTATTTTAGGTTGGTGGTTCGGTATTTCTGGGGATTTCTCCGACACGAGGCACGATTTATTTTGGTGGAGGCAGGAAGCTTAGTCCGCGATTCATCGAACTTTTCAGTATTCTCGAGAGGGTCGGTGCAGTTGCTTACAGACTAGACTTGTCACGACCCGCACCCACTTTTTGGATACGAGTACATGGCCAAGCCCAGCCTACACCGTAGTATCGGCAGTAGTACGCTGTCTATGATAACAATGGTCCATCAATCCAAATAGATAATATTTAATCATAAATTCAAATCTATTGCTCATTCACAACATTTACATAGTTTTAATTCTTAATTTATAATTAAATCATAACTCGGGAACAAACCCGCTAAACATCAAATCCAAAGAAGTTGCTAAACTATATAAATTCTAATATTGGCCTCCACAAGCATCTCGATCTTCATCCAAATCCAATGAGCAAGATAGCAAGTCACCTAAAATGTTTACCCAGTCAGGATGGAACGAGTACAATCCAATAGCAGTTCCAGTTAATTGACAAGTACTATGAACAGTAATAGTTATGAAATACTTAATGAGCATATAATAATGGAATAGGGTACATCATAGAGGAACTATTAAATAAAGAAATAATGAAATACAAGAAAGAAGAACAAAGAAGCATGTATAGACAGACAGATATGTGAACTAGGAAACCTGTCATGCAAGTGTACAATCAGAAAGTATAGATTAATCCAGAATGACTACATCTAACTAGTATTTTGAAATACCAAGTTGACATGTGAACGACTAGGGGGTAATATCCGGCAAACTACACATGTCGTGTGTGGCTGCTATTATTCCAGAAAGACCATGGGATGGAAATGGTAGTTCACACGTCTCCTAGGTATTTCTCCGCCCGACAAGTACTCATGGATCCAAGTCTAGACACGAATAATCTTAATAGTCCAGAAGATGTCAAAAGGCTAGAAAATATATTAGTCCAGTAACTCATTAGTCCAGAAAAATCAATAGGCCTGAAAATACGTGTCTCACAAAAATGAATCCATACAATACCAATCCGTGTATCCATCGTGTCAGGAATCAGATAAAGCAATACTATAAATATGCATCATAGAAAATATTAAATAATGGAAACTATCAGATAATGTACTTGCCTGTGGTCCTTTGTTGGTACGGGTCAGAGTCCAAGTCCAAATATCCTATGTATTACAAATTTACCATGTCAAAAGATAATTTATTTTATTCTGGAATAATTATTCTAAAATACTATTTTAATCTTATTATTCTTATTTTTAGGTCAATTCCTAAATTTTGTTTAAAGAAACTAAATTTTATCCACTCGAGACTCATGGCACGCAAATCGAGACGATCTGTTGACCAAAAAGTCAACTGACATAAACTCGCCTTTCATGCATGATTTCTTGTAGATTTTAGAGTAAAAAATATGCTAAAATTTACAGCTCATTCGAATTCAAACTCGTTTGAGAATTATGGCACATACAAATTTTGTATTGTGCACCGATGGTTAAATTCTAACCTAGAAGTTCTACAGAATTAACAGTATATAAATATTTCAAATTAAATTATGTGAAAACATATGTCAATTATCTCGACATTAGCTTTTCTAAACTTTAAATGGTTCATGATTCTGATTCCTGGTTCTCCCGAAATCGCAAAAATACTGAGACGCATCTATTTTCGGACATGCTGTGCTCTACGAATTTTCCAGAATTTAATACTCATAATTTAGTAATTTTTTTTTATATATTTAGAAAGTTAACCTCAATATGGTTCTAACACAAGAAATTGGGCCTCGTTTGGAGTCCGGAGCTATGAGTAATGGCTCCGAGAAGATGAAGGAAACCCTAGATGACAATTAACCAAAATAGGCTAAAAGAAAACCCTAGAAATTATAAACTAAATACCCTATATACAGAGGAGAGAGAGAGAGAGCAGCCGCGGCTCGGAGTGTGCTACGTGGCAGCCATCCGTTGCTGCCCGCTCAGACTGAATGGTCAGGGATTGACGCGGCTCGGCTCAGCTGAGTCCGACCCGGACTAGGACTCGGCTCGGCTCGATGTCGGCTCGGCTGCACCCGCACCCACCCCGAGATCGCTGACAGGCGAGCCCCGCCCAGTTCGCTGCGGGAGGCTGACAGGTGGGCCCATTTTTCGCTGACTGGGCAGAATATTACTTTTTTTTGTTTTCTTTTTTAGAAATTAGTTTTTAATTCAGTTTTTCATAATTAACTCAAAATAAAGGCTAAAAATAATCAAAAAATTTCCAAAAATTTCTAGAAAATATATTTGACTATTTAGAACCTAAAATAAAAGTTTGAAACATTATTAATTATATTTGACCCTAAAATAAATTCTTGAAAGTCCTAAGAAATTAGGGCTACTAGTTTTTAATTAACTAAAAATTATGAAAAAAATCCCAATAGCCCCAAATTAATCTAATAATAATATTTAAGCAAGAATTTTAGGATAAAGAGGTTACAAGTCTACCCACCTTAAAAAATTTCATCCTCAAAATTTAAAATCCTCAATAGTTTTTTTTTTACCATCAAAATTTAAATTCATCAAACCGTATAATCATGAAGTAAATCCATATTATTATTTCACAAAATTTTTAAAATTCTATAAATATCATATTCCTGAAATCTTTAATTTAAAATCAAATTTCATTCTTATCAAAATCTCCTCCAAAATTTTAAGTTAATAACTAAAAACTCAAAAATCAAAAATAAAAATTAAAAAATTTAATATTCAATCCTCTAATTGAAATCCAATCAATGCATATTTATAAAATTTAAAAATCGCATCCCAAAAATTTGAATTCAAACACTAATCCATTAATGATCTTACTTCTCTAATTTAAATCCAATCAATGCATATTTATAAAATTTAAATTCTCATCCCAAAAATTTGAATTCAAACACTAATCCATTAATGATCTTACTCCTCGATTCTTTTTCCACATCATACTCAAACAATATAATACTTACAAGATCTTCAAATACAACATTCAAAATATAAATTTTAAATTTATATCTTGTAGTCAAATAAATATAATGATAATCTTCTTAAATTTCTCAAAGTTTAATGACAAATCCAATCATATCATAATCTTCATAAAATTTTGTGATTTAACAAAATCGTCAATTCTGCCATATTAAATTCTCAACTCTTTATTTAAATTAATGTTTATCCTCGAAATTTAAAATCCTTAATATTTTTTTTCTGCCACCATCAAAATTTAATCAATATAATTATGAAGTCAAACCACTATTGTAATCATGAAATCAAACCACTATTGTTATTTAACAAAGTCCTTAAAAATTAACTTCATCCTCATAACTTAAAATTTTAACGTAAATCTTCAAAATTTGAATTAATCTTCAAAATTCAAAATACAATAGAATTTTTCTCTTAAATCAAATTCACAAGTCATAACTCTTAAATACAATCTAACATTATTTCCTTAAAATTTAAATCTCATTTATAAATATCTTCAAAATTTTAATAATTAAATCCTTCAAATTTAATCTCATATCCAAACTTAAAAATTAAATCTAATCTTCAAGTTTTAAAAACAAATTTTTATCCTTAAAATTTGGAATCTCATATTGTAGTCATTTCTCACAATAATTTAATTTGTCCCCATGGCCATAATTTGTTTTGTCCTCACTACTATTAGGATTACTTGCACTATTATTTTTAAGTAATTTTTTATCCATATTAACTGATACACCAATCTAATATTATCACACAAGGTACTTACTATTATTAGCACATTACTCAACTAACCCCTGATATTGAAACACTAGCACTTTTGATATAGTACCACTAGCTTTCTCACTACACAACATATGCCCTTAATATTCTAGGATACTAGCTTCATCATTAGATCACCTCATCACACTCACTAGAACTCAAGATCACTTGCACTTTCTATAATACACATGTTTCGCTTCACTCTTAAAGGCAGGCATATGGTTCCATATCTCGATTGTTGTATACATATTTTCCTTTAAACATTTTATAGACTGATACACTAATCAGTGATACACTACATATCTTCCATGACTAATCTTAATATTTCTCAACCCATGACACACCATTAGAATTTCTAATACTTAGGTTTCCACTTTTATGAACTTCCACACTGACACTCAACACCCACTGTGCATCCTGCACACAATTTCTAGACACTTCTTTCACCTATTGCTTCTAACACATCACTGACCTCAATATCAGGTGATATACCTATCACTAGTCATATACTGATACACTCATATCTACTCACATCATGGCTCTACTTTTAAGCTAAAGAATGATGGAATAAATCGTACAGTAACAGGAGTGGATAAGTATTGAGATAATACTTTAAGAACCAATTTAAGATACAACCTGATAATCATACACGTCTGTCCGAAATTATGACACTCAGAATTCTTGCCACGCTAGTAAGCATAGGTGCGACAAATGATAGGTTCCATAACTAAGGTATGCAACTCTATAATCATGTCATCTAGAATCTTCACCAAGCCAACTGGTATGGCTGCAAGAAACTCTAAATTTCATAACTAAGATATGTACATCCGAAGTCAGGTTCCTACGTTTCCGTCACGACAGCTAATATGGCTGCGATAAACTCTAGGCTCCATAACCAAAGCAGACGTTTCACCTTTCTCACTGTCCTCATCAACATATGTCATCAGATGATACCGTAATTTAGTTCGTAAAATTTATCTCAATATGAAATCAAACTCAACAACGATACCAAAAATTAAATTTAACAACCGATCACCAAGAATCAAATTAATAACAACAAGTGAGAACGGATGGAAACAAGGGAAAATATTTGAATTAGAATTTATAATAAGATTCTCAAGGGTCGTCCTAGGAATCTCTCAAAAATTTATGATTGAGTATCCCTCTCTCATCCTAGAGTCCTATGTCCTATATCCCTTCGTAGGCTCGCGGTAGTACAACTAAGTCATCGCACTACCACGACATCGCACAACTTGCGAAGCTTGATCTGCATAAATATCGATTAATGATTCAATCCTAAAAATTTAAAAGTTAATTCCAATATTCAAAGTAAATCCTACTAATTTATATTTTATGAAATATTTAAAAAAAATTCAAAGTCTCATCCTCAAAATTTGAATTCCAAATCTACTCCATCAATCTTATCCCTCGAACAAATTTAAATTTTGAATTCAAATTAAGTCCTTAAAAGTCCAATTCAACAAGTTATAAAATAAAATCTTTGTATTATTATTCTTTTGGTCTAACTTAACCCATAAATCCAATCTCAATATTATATTGAACTCTTAACACTCAAATTCTCAACATTATCCTTGAATTTCTCGAATTATATCTCAAAACTTTCAAGATTATCCATAATTTTAAAAACTTTCAACATTATCCTCAATTTTTTTTTGCCAATAATCAAATATGACAACTTCTACCCACAATAAAATTTTATCCTCAAAACAAAATTCTCAAAATTTAACTTTTTGAACAATTAAAATAAATTTCCTCAAAAGTCAAATATTCAAATATTGAAATAAAATTTTAATCACTTCCAAAAATCTTTATATCTTTGACTATGTTTATTGAATTGAATTTGAATCCTCAAATTTTTTTTCAATACATAAAATCTCAACTCCTCAAAAATTCTCAAAACTTTAAATTTATTTCCCATATTCAAATTATAAATTTAAATCCACATCTTGTAGTCCAATAGCTCTAATGTTAATCTCCTTCTTTCTTTCTTTTTTTAAATTCGACAAAATCACAAGGTAATAAACCCATACTCAAAATTTTAAATCAAATACTCAAAATTCAAATTCTTCAAACTTAAACTTAAATCCACTATAATAATCTGCAAAAATCTAAAATTCTATAAATCTTCAAAATTCTTGTCTTAAACATCATTTAATTTAAAACTATTTTTCTTTTTCTTTTTTCTTTTTTTTACCCATGTTTTAGCAAGAAAATTATAATCATCAAGCAACAAAAAAATTTAAACCTCAAAGCATAATTTTTTTAATAATTCTCATTTTTAATAATTGTATAACCTTAAGGAAATAATTTACCAATCGAGCAGTCTACCCCTAACTTTGATCACACCAACTTATAAAAATAGCATAATATATAATCACTTAATTTTTTCAAGTTCATCTACTAGAGTTTACCTAAAAGTTCAACATGTATATCTATTTTAATCACGTAGCCTATGTAACACCTTAACTACCCAAGCAATAAAATTGAAATAAGGCCTTCCAATTGTATACCTAGTCCTAGCCATTATCCTAAATTCAAGTCAATCCTAATTGTGAATTAGCATCTCCTAGTCGCAGGCTCACAGCTAGTACTACTAAGTTGAAGTACTAACCATGAGATCGCACTTAATGCAAAGACAGACCTGTATGGGCCACCACTAAAAATTTGTCACGACCCGCACTCGCTTTTTGGATACGAGTATGTAGCCAAGCCCAGCCTACGCCGCAGCATCGGCGGTAGTACGCTGTCTATAATAACAATGGTCCATCAATCCAAATAGATAATATTTAATCACAAATTCAAATCTATTGCTCATTCACAACATTTATATAGTTTTACAAGATTCTCAATTTATAATTAAATTATAACTCGGGAACAAACCCGCTAAACATCAAATCCAAAGAAGTTGCTAAACTATCTAAATTCTAATATTGGTCTCCACAAGCATCTCGATCTCCAACCAAATCTAATGAGCAAAATAGCAAGTCACCTAAAATGTTTACCCAGTCAGGATGGAACGAGTACAATCTAATAGCAGTTCCAGTTAATTGACAAGTACTATGAACAGTAATAGTTATGAAATACTTGATGAGCATATAATAATGGAATAGGGTACATCATAGAGGAACAGTTAAACAAAGAAATAATGAAAGACAAGAAAGAAGAACAGAGAAGCATGTATAGACAGACAGATATGTGAACTAGGAAACCTGTCATGCAAGTGTACAATCAGAAAGTATAGATTAATCCAGAATGAACGCATCTAACTAATGTTTTGAAATACCAAGTTGATATGTGAAAGGCTAGGGGGTAATATCCGGCAAACCACACGTGTCGTGTGTGGCTGCTATTATTCCAGAAAGACCATGGGATGGAAAGGGTAGTTCACACGTCTCCTAGGTATTTTCTCGCCCGACAAGTACTCATGGATCCAAGTCTAGACACGAATAATCTCAATAGTCCAGAAGATGTCAACAGGCCAGAAAATACATTAGTCCAGTAACTCATTAGTCCAGAAAAATCAATAGGCCTGAAAATATGTGTCTCACAAAAATAAATCCATACAATACCAATCAGTGTATCCATCATGTCAGGAATCAGGTAAAACAATACTATAAATATGCATCATAGAAAATATTAAATAATAGAAACTATCAGAGAATGTACTCGCCCAAATAGCCTATGTATTACAAATTTACCATGTCAAAAGATAATTTATTTTAATTTATTTTATTCTGGAATAATTACTCTAAAATCCTATTTTAATCTTATTATTCTTAATTTTAGGTCAATTCCTAAATTTTGTTTAAAGAAACTAAAATTTATCCACTCGAGACTCATGGCACGCAAATCGAGACGATCTGTTGACCAAAAAGTTAACCGACATAAACTCGAATTGCATGCATGATTTCTTGTATATTTCTGCGTTAAAAATATGCTGGAATTTATAGCTCGTCCGAATTCAAACTCGTTTGGGAATTATGGCACATACAAATTTCGTATTGTGCACCGATGGATAAATTCTAACCTAGAAGTTCTACAGAATTAACAGTATATAAATATTTCAAATTAAATTATGGGAAAAACATATATCAATTATCTCAACATTAGCTTTCGGAAACTTCAAACGGTTCATGATTCTGATTCCTGGTTCTCCGAAATCGCAAAAATACTGAGACGCATCTATTTTCGGATATGCTGTGCTCTACGAATTTTTCAGAATTTAATACTCATAATTTCATAAAAAAATTTATATATTCAGAAATCTAACCTCAATATAGTTCTAACGCAAGAAATTGGACCTCATTTGGAGTCCAGACCTATGAGTAATGGCTTTTAGAAGATGAAGGAAACCCTAGATGATAATTCCCCAAAATAGGCTAAAAGAAAAACCTAGAAATTATAAAGTAAATACCCTATATATAGAGGAGAGAGAGAGCAGCCGCGGCTCGGAGTGCACCACGTGGCAGCCATTCGCTGTTGCCCGCTCAGATCGAATGGTCAGGGATTGACGCGGCTCGGCTCAGCTGAGTCCGACTCGGACTAGGACTCGACTTGGCTCGATGTCGGCTCGGCTGCACCCGCACCCACCCCGCGGTCGCTGATAGGCAGTCCCCACCCTGTTCGCTGCGGGAGGCTGACAGGTGGGCCCCTTTTGGCTGACTGGGCAAAATATTACTTTTTTGTTTTCTTTTTCAAAAATTAGTTTTTAATTCAGTTTTTCATAATTAACTCAAAATAAATGCTAAAAATAATCAGAAAATTCCCAAAAAATTCTAAAAAATATATTTGACTATTTAGAACCTAAAATAAAGTTTAAAATATTTTTAATTATATTTGACCCTAAAATAAATTCTTGAAAGTCCTAAGAAATTAGGGCTACTAGTTTTTAATTAACTAAAAATTGTGGAAAAATCCCAATAGCCCCAAATTAACCTAATAATAATATTTAAGCAAGAATTTTAGGATACAAAGGTTACAAGACTTGCCACCTGTATTAGAGGGAGTACACAACGTGTTTTACGTGTCGCAGTTGAGACGGTACGTGGCGGATCCTAGTCACTTGTTGAATCACTCGGAGATCAAGGTGGGCCCTACTCTTAGCTATCCAGAGCAGCCAATTGAGATTCTGGATCAGAGAGAGAAGGTGCTGAGGTACCAGACCATTCCTTTGGTGCACGTCGCGTGGAGACATCACTCGCCAGGAGAGAGTACCTGGGAGCGAGAGGCCGAGATGCGCGAGCGATATCCTTATCTATTTGAGCCGTGAGGTATAATTCTTTCTTGCTTGTATTGTTGCTTTTGATAGTTAGTTCTTCCTTAATTTCGAGAACAACATTTTTCTAAGGTGGGTAGGATTGTCACCCTCACTTTTCCATCTAAGGGTAGTTTGGTAATTTGGCATAGGTTTTTATTTTTAGTAATATAATATTAAATATTGTGCATATTATAAATATTATTTATTATATTATTTATTTATTGTTAGATATTAGATATTATTTTTGGACTTGTGTTAGTGGACCTAAATAGTTTAGATTAGATACATGGACCAACATTTAATTCTAATTAGAATTGAGCCCAATAGTAAATCCATTCATTAGGAGGAGGAATTAATTAGTTAAACCAATTAGACTAGAACTTTCCCTCCTTAATTAATTTTTTCATGACAAGCCCCAAGGGGTATTGTGGATATTTCATAGTAGCTTGGAGGAGGGGTAAAGGCCGACCACCATAGGAGTGGAGAGAAAATCTCTTTCTTTATTTTTATTCCAAATCTAGATCTAGAATTTTCTCTCTTCTAAATTTTTTATTCCCACACCAATTCCTACACAAATATGTTCCCAATTCCTTTCCTATTATTTATTGGAGGATATTAGAGCAAGGATCTACAAGAAGGAAGCAAGGATCTACAAGGAGGAGCAAGAATTTATAAGTTTGAGGCTCTTGACACTCAATTTGGAGGTTTCATTGGGAATCCATCTCCCAATAGGTAAAATTCAGTTTTCTCTCTCTAATTAGACTCTACATATGTAATTTAATTATTAGAAACCCTCTCATGTACTAAGGCTATCCATATAAATTAGAATTAGGTTCATAGGAGGCCTATATGTGGTGTTTTGTGTCAATTTTGAAGTAATTTTGACATTGGCACATCATGTGTTTGTCAATAGGTCAATTAGACCAAATTAACATGTGTTTGATTGTGTGTAACTAGTGTCGTGTCTACAATTGGATACATGTAGGCTGTATCCCGATAATTTTGCTATACGGGTTGATTTGGGGATTTTTTTTCGACAAAGAGGTTTGAGCATATCATATTTTGACAAGGGCACGTAGACGAGTAGCTAATACTTCATGTTGCTTCTAATTATGACTTTAAACTTGCTCGTGTCCTTCAAGATATGGTTGGTGGTGTGGTGGAGCCGTATCGCAAGCGTATTATAGATTGAGTGTGATACGGGTACGATACACTCCACGTGTTTGTTTTCTTGCATTTTAATTCAATTTGCCGTAGTTATAGCTATTAGAGTATTATAATTATAATTGTTATATGATATATATGTATATATGTTATTATATGTATGTTCTATATTTTATGTTGATGTGTTGGTGGTCATGGGAGAATAGGAGAGTGCATGTGCATCATTAATGTGGGTATGTAGTAACATACATGTATATATATATATATATATATATATATATATATATATATATATATATATATATATATATATGAGTGAGTGTATGTGTGTATTAGATGTGTGCATGTGAGATAGAGGAGGGAATTATAGGCCGATAAGCAGCAGGAAGCAGGCCGGATAAGCAGCATAAAGCAGCAGCAACGATAAGCAGCAGCAGAAGCAGCAAGCTGTAGCAGAAGCAGAAGTAGCAAGCTGCAGCAGAAGCAGAAGCAGAAGCAGTAAGCTGCAGCAACAGCAAGAAGAAGCAGTAAGCTGCAGCAGCAACAACGATAAGTAACAGCCGCAGAATGCAATAAGCTGCAGCAGCGATAAGCAGAAGCAATAACAATAAGCAGTAGTAGCTTGAGTGTTTAGAAATTAAGTTAAGATAAGCTATATATATATATATATATATATATATATATATATATATAAGCACTAGTTAGCATTGATTAGTATTATTTCTAGATTACCTTGAGTGATACCAAGGTAATGAGAGTTGAGGTATCTTGGGTACGGGTATTAAATATCAAGAGGTATGTTAGTATATTAGTTAGTATTGTATTGTTATAAGTTTAAAGGTATATTAGTGTATAGTGAGGTGTATGGGTAGTTTACTATGTTAAATATTGTATTACCTTATGATACCAAGGTAATGTCAAGGTATTAGGTTTTTACTCAAGGTATTGAGTTTGTATATCAAGATGGGTGTGTAGGTGGTGTGATACCGCATTTGGTTCAAAGCCAAGGTATCTACTTAGCATTAGTTTGGTTAGGAGTTATATATTTTGTCTTGTATATATATTATAGTATTTTTATATCTAATAACTTGCATATCTTATAATACGGTATTTTGTTGGTATCCTATAGCTAGTATAGCCTAGATACATAGTGTATAGATCCAATATCCTAGAGATGGACTCATACAACCTAGAAATAGCTAGTTTGACCAAGTTTGACTAGTTTGACCTAGAGTTGACTATTTTGACTTAGAAATGGATTTATGACCTAAAATTGAACTAGTTTAACTTATTTTTATTCCAAAACCTTGTATTTATGCAATATAACATATATAGGTCTGTGTGATACCAGATTGAGCATCGAGAGACACACCTTGCTCAGAACCTCAGACGAGTACATTTCTCTGTTAGTTTTTATTTCTGATAGAGTATATATCGCATGTTCTAGAACTACATACATGATTCCGACTGGTTTCATGGACTGGTACTACATGGATCCTGTCAGAAGATGTTATCCCTTACCGTGTTCTGCGGGTACTCCTTCATATGTATTTCATCGTGTGTATCGGGTATTAAATTAGTGTACTTTATATTCACACACTACTCATGTTCAGTGTGCTTATATTAATGTACATACACTACTCGTGTTCAGTGTGCCCATATTCGTGTTCGTAACGTGTCGTGATTGGATCTATTGGTATTGGTTGGGGATGGGGGAGTAGGAGTTGATTATGTGATCAAGCTCCAGTGTATTCGTTTACATGTCGATTATATATCACACTTGTAATCGAGTTACCATATTGTATTTGTGTTCAACCTAAATCGATCACATAATAAACTTGTATTCCATGACACATTAGCTAGACTTTATTTATTTTCTATTATATTGCAGATATTCTATTGTATGTTCTTCATTCCAGTACATTACATGTTCACTCTAGTTTATTTTATTCTGTTATTTAGTTATCTTGTATTCTTTTCTATTATCTGTTATATATGCTCGATTATGTATTTGAAACTGCTTTCAGATGTATGTACTTCGCTCCAATCCTGACTGGATTTTTTTAGATGATTGGCTCATAGACCAGTGTCCCACATACTACGGACCGCAGGAAGGCATACCATTAGAGGATAATCCTGTAGACTATGAGGACTTAGTACCAGAGCCTGAGGAGGTTTAGGTTTTTGTTAGACTTATGTTAGACTTTTATTGAGGTTATCAACATGTATATATTATTTTAGTCTTGTGGTTGTATTGTGATTCTCTTTCTTTTGTTATTCTATCTTGTGCTTTTATCTTTCCTAGTTTGCATTATGATTGAGTATAGTTACATTTATATGATACCATATTGTTCCTCCATTTGGAGTTGAGATGATTGACATGTACCATATATATATTGTTGAGATATTTAGATAGAAGAGTTGACCCAGACAACGTTCTACCACCGATGCTGCGGCGTAGGCTGGACGTACCCACGTACTCGTACCCGAATATCCGGGTGCAGGTTGTGACATTTAGTTATTATGATTGAGTATCATATCATATCATTATTAATATCTTTTATCCTCCGTTCGGAGTTGAGACATTGACGGGATATATATATACTGAGTGAGATAGATATATTATATTGACAACATAGACATTATTCTACCGTCGATGCTGCGACGTAGGCTGAACGTACCCACATACTCATGCCCCTTCACCAGGTGTGGGTCGTGACACATTTTTATGGTGGCCCACGCAGGTCCAGCTTCGCAATTAGTGCGAAGTCATGGTAGTACAAATGTTTAGTTGTACTACTACAAGCCTGGCATATGATTTATGATATAGGATACTAGGATGAGAGAGGGATACTCAATCACAACTAGGAATTCAAATCTGATTTGAAATCGCTACTCTTGATTCATTTTGAATACTTTGAATATTGTTGTCCTTCCTTGATAATATTTTATCTTGTGCCAAATTGATCTCTTTTGTTTTGATCTGTCTTCAGGATGCTGCCGAAGTCCAGATCCCATCGATTGGGAGCATCTTCTGAGAGGTCTGCCACCTCTCAACTTGCCACTCAGACAACAGGGGTTGTACCTCCTACGATATCAGTTCACGTAGGAGTCTCAGCTGCCTTCGGGGGTCCTCCTCTACCTGTTTAGAGGACTACCCCAGTTGCTTCAGAGGGACTTCCATCACATCAGTGTCAAGAGATGCCGCGCAGATGGTTGCACTGTTTAGAGGGATAAGGGAGGTACAAAGGGCATAAATAGAGGTCCAGCACAGGCAGTCAGATATGATATAACAGAGTATGGAAAATACCCATTAGGTAGCTATTATAGCAGTTCAGAGAGGGGCTCCTCCACAGCCACGAGATGTTGAGCTCAAGCCTGGCAACATTCAAAATTTTAAGAAGCTAGAGCCTCGGGTTTTTAAGGGGACAGAGGGTATCGTCTATGGTGACGATTGGCTTAAGGATATGGAGCGTCTCATGAGAGTGTCCCATCTTGCTGACGATCTGAAGGTTGAGGAGGTAGGACTTCAGTTGTTATCCATCACCCACACTTGGTTCAAAAATAAGCCACTTTTTGCTGATGTGGGGCAGTCTTGGGAGGTGTTCAAGGACCTTTTCAAGAAGATGTTCTTTTCTCGGACGGAAAGATTGGACTTAGAAAGGAAGTTTGAGAGCTTTACTCAGTGGAGCATGTCCGTAGAGGAGTACGCCACACACTTTAGGAGGCTGGGCCAATTTACGAAATACTTGGTGAGGGAGCCAGAAGTTCATGCTTTCCATTTTTGCGAGGGTCTGAATTGGAAAGTGAAGATCCTTATTCCGTCTTTCTATGAGACTTATTCTGAGATACTTGCGGAGGCACGCAAGGTCGAGCGAGAGTGGAACTTGAAACCGAAGAGGGACCATAATATGTTTGGAGGTTCTAGTAGCAGTGCAGGTCCGGCAAAGAGGTCGCAGTTCCAGCAACAGTATCAGGGGCCTTATAACCTTCAACAATAGCAGTTTCCCATACATCTCAGAGCTTATCAGCAGCAATATCAGATGCATGAGCCGATTGTTTCCCCAGTACAAGCTCTAGTACAACGGATGCCACAACAGCCTCAGAGACAGGTGCAACAGTCTCCTCAATGCACATATTGTAAGAGGACTGTGCATGCAAGGGTATCGATGCCGCATGGGGTTCTCTGTCGCTTGGAGTTCTCTAGGACTTAGCAAATTTCTCATTCGTTCTGCGAGTAAAAGCCCAAGGTATTCAAGGATACTTTTGTGTAAACAATAGTCATGCGTCCAACAGATGAACGCACACTGTCAGTATGCGACAAGAGTTTAGGCAGCATAACACTCTCGGGCCGTATGGCACTCTCGGCCGCATATGCTCATTGGCCGCATGGGAACTTCGTCTTCTCCAATAGCAGGTTCGGCCATAGAAAAAAGCTCAAAAAACTGAAATCTTGTTTTGCCCATAAAATCCTCATTTTAAGTCCAAATCGAGTGAACCAAAAGCCAAAATGCTCTAAATTGAAAGTTCTATCATGTAGTAAAAATTAATTTTTACAGACATAAGTTTAATAGATCAAAACCAAAAAAACTCATGAAACCTATAAAACTCTAAGTTAGAAATATAGATCTACACTAATCCATCCATCAAAACAGAAAACTCCAAGAACTAAAAGTGCTTAAAACACATAATAAATATAATGGAATAATAATATAGATGGTTTCTCTATTTTACATGCAAGATGTACTTGCCTATGGAATTGGGAGAGAAAACTAAAGAAGGAGAAAGTAATGAAGAAGTGAGGAGAGAGAGAAAATATTGGGTTATATATGGTAGGGTTGATTGTTGAACCAAAGGTTCTCATGAGTTGAACCAACCCATAAAATAAACCATGAACCAGGTTAAACCAAAGAATGGGTATAGTCTCATGCACATGCAACCATGCTAAAATAAAATACGTTCCAAATATGTATATCGGAAACGGGGAGTGACTTCCTTCTTAACATAGGAACCATTAGACTTTCTTCCTTAATGCTTTGCATCGCCTTTTGTTTCGTTCTTCTTCAGTTTTCCCTCGATGGCAATGGCTTTAACGCTTGCTTCTGTAATAGTCTTCACCGTGAATAACTTTACTTCTTTTCAGATGTACTCACTCAGATCCTCAATATACTTCATGTACACATAATACTCCTTTAATAAAATATCCAAAACTATAGCTTGATTATGGAATTTGGTGGTGTAATCCTGCACGGACTAATTGAATTTTTGGTGCAAGTTGAACCACTTGTGCCATCTCTCTTCCAGAAAACTAACTGGATAGAATTATTTCTTAAGCAATTCTTTGAACTTCTTCCATGTTACCGTCCCCCCTTCATTTTGTTTGCGATATGACTTCCACCAAGTCAAACCATGAGCAGAGAGTTTTAAGGTCGTAAAGATAATCTTCTCTTTTAATGAATAGCCATAAAGAGTAAAATAGGTCTCTAGACGCTCAATCCAATCATCTAGTTTCACAACGTCGACGCTTCCATCATACACATGAATCTCGATATTGAAATCAATCTTCAGATTCTGAAAAGAACCCTTACCTCCTTGCTGCTTAGTTTTTTTTGTGTCGTCTTCTTCCTCTTCTGAACCTGTTGTCTCCTGGTCATCATCAGAATCTGAAGTCGATTTTTTCTGCTTTTTTGAAGGTTCGACTTTTTCCCCATTTTTTTGATAAACTCGGACATGTCTGTAAGAGTAGAATTTATCGACTCTATTACATCATCAAGTCTTGCTTTATCATCTTTCACAGACATCTTCTTTCCTCTTCGTCTCCTGGCTTTCTCCCAGGAAACAAGAACCTCACCTAGATTTTTGTAACCTGACCGAGTAAGGGACCATATACAGGAAATTCCCTTACAGAATCGTTAAGCTCTGATACCAAATTGATATAATTAACTAAGTGAGTACTCTCGATCGCAAAAACATCAATAGTAATAACAAAAAAAGGAATAAGATCATAACAGATTTGAAGAAACTATCTTCTATTGAATATTGTGCAAAAGATTACAAATCTCGAAATCTCTCCCTCATAATACCTCTAAACAGAAAAAGTCTGAACTATTTTCTCCTCCTCCTGGATCTTGTCAACATATCTCTTTTTATAGTCTTGGAAAAACTGTATTGTCTAAGGAATTCTTCTAATTTTTGGACTCCAAAACTGACTCCAAAATAGACACGAAATATGTGTCAAAGAAGGAGTCAAACTAAGGAACAGACCTCTAAAATCGTGCTTTACCACCGTCGATGTTGTACCTGGACCCACTCGTCGCTTCTTGGCACGGCTCACTTTGCTCGAAGCCATTGCAGTAATGACGATATCTATCCTCGAAATCCTATGAGGATCACTAAACTCCTTAAAAAGGATACACCTGTATTATCAACAATGTACATTTACTAAGAACCATGCTATATCTTATCCCAAATCCAAATATAACCAGGTAAGTTCTATGAGACTTTATGTGTCACGCTCCAGTACCAGAATATGGAGACGGACATGACTAGCTCTCCCGTACAAGGTATATAATATCGTAAGACGGTCACGACTGTAGGAAGACAAGGGGTGCATGCTACAATCAAGTCTCTTAGGGTCTCAATCATTCAAGCAAGTAACAACAACATAAAACATATGAGATAAAGCCGTAAGGTGTCCCAAACGCTCCATCAGAATGTTCTATAGATCTAGCCATCAAAATGTTAGGCTAGCAGAACATCAATTATTACATAATCGAGATCAGCTGTAGTCTGATTATATTATAGTTATGTAAAAAGGAAGTGATGTCCAGAAAAGCCGGCTAACAAGTGACGGTGGCTAAACGCCCAAAAGAGTAGAATGTACAAGACAAGCAGTGATCAAGAAACCCACTTATGCCCTTCAGAGACCATCCGTCTGATGCGCGTCATCGTAAGGAAGATAAGCTGGATCCTCTGGTGCTGGCCATACAAAACTAGTGGGATTAGACCCCAAATAGCAAGTATCACAAGAAAGAACGAATGAAGAAACAAAAACCAGATCAAGCATATAATGCAAGAGCCAAGAATCATTGGCGCATCCTCCATCTTTGGGATAACATAACACTCATTTACCAAACAAGGACACAAAATGTCATTATACCCCAGATAAGGTACGTCCCATGATTATCGTCAAGTTCGAATTCTGTGTTGTAGTTTGGTCCATATTCTATCATAGCATAATGACTCAACTCCCCAACCAAACAAGAACAGAAGTTGAACACTATACTATGACAGTCCATGTCCCTAAGCTAATAGCAGAATTACAATCATAACCAAGTCAGGTAAGAACGGCCAAACAAAATTATGGCTTGTTATGTGGAGTCTGGGGTTATCCCAGATATAATAATGATAAGCATCCTCAAATTATGCTATGTCGAGCAGGGTTAAAAGAGGCAATATTATACAAGAAGAAAATTATGATCGCACCAGTTCCCCATAGGGCTACCGCGCTAATTGTTGCACCAGTCCCCCGTAGGGCTACCGCGCTAATAAATCAGTAACAATTCCAACCTTCCTATAGGAAAAATATTGGCTCGATCTTAAACATAAAAAGTTCGACAATTGTACTCCACTACATGCAGATGATATACAATATCCGTGGTGGCCAACCTTGTACGCCATAAAATTATCACTAGGCGGTCCATCGCGCATGATCTCAGGATGCCATTCCCTTCCCATATTCTAATAAGCTTTTATGTTACCTAATTAACCCTATAGTTATATAGAATTCTCAATCGTGGCCACAAAAACCTTCCCCTTAATAATGTCGTATAGAGTACAGACACATTTGATAATAATCTATTTAATATAAGAAGTCAAGTCTGGATTCACCCAAATGTAGATAAAATATTTAAACAAAAAATAATCTAGACACGCTATAGTTCTGAACCATTATCATTTTCGTGCCAAGAATTCAGGAATATAATATTATGTACCGAGCATGAATCATCATATCAGGTTTAGTGTACATGTTGGCCAATATCCCACACTCAGTGTACAATAAAGCCTTTATAAACAGGCGAGCAGGACAAGTATATCGGTACAAATACAATAACCAAGTTTGGATACCAAACCTATCTGTTGGTCACATGAATCATGTTTTGATCAAGTCAGGAGTTATATTAATTAGGAATCTCATATCTCATATGATCGAGTCACGGTCATGATTGCCTCATAAATTCTTTAAATTCTGGGATCATAGATCATCAGTCATGGTTAAGCTCAACTAATCTAGAATAGGCATCAAGTACACAACAGGACCCATGCCTGCAAAATCAATCACAAAAAGTCTTGGGTCGGCGCACTCTGCAAGTGCCAATATAGGCTAGTCAGGAAGAGTGGCAGATTATGCGCGAGCAAGCAACTATATAGCGCACAAACCTATAACATTAGGTCACATAAGTCATGGCGTAGAATTCTATAACATGGCACACACAATCAATAATAGAGCAGAAGGAAGATATGGCACACAAATCAAGAATTACAAGAATAGACGTATTCTACACATGCAAGCAAACTGGGGTATAAACCAAGAATTATAAAAATAAGAGAAGTGGCGTACTATGCAAGTGCAAAACAATTACAAGACAAAACTTGAGTCCCCAAGTGGTACGACAGTCGATGGCACGATAGTTGAGGGCCTCGGGAATCGAGATGTGCCAAAGTTAAGGCTCGCAAATCAAGACTGAATCAAGCAAGAGTGCGCCAAGAGTTAACAAGTATGCCGGGTTATTAATCCATCAAAAGTGCGCCAACCATTGAGCGTCCAGAAAATGCGCCAAGGGTTATGTGTATAAGAGCAACGCACTTTTGATAGTTAATGCACAATGTGTCAATTGTGCACTGGTCTGTTAATTTGGTTAAAAAGTGCGCCAAGAAGGAAGTTGGTCAGAAGTGCGCTGAAAAGTAGACTGGCGCACTTTCGCTTGGTTCGTTCGTTAGTACATCGATTGTGCGCCAAAGGCTGAAGTCTTCCAAAAGTGAGCCAAGAAGAATTTTCCAAAAATTCATCCACTTGACATACTTTTGAAAAAAATGGTAGTACTTTTAAAGTACGCACGAGTATGGAAGACGGGTCACACTTGACATGCGCCCATGGACTGCAAGCCACACTCAACATGTGCCGACAGTGCAAATCCTCCTGTGTACTTCTTGTCACTGTTCTTCTTCTCTAACCGACCAACCATTGATGCACCTAGAGATCAAGCTCGAGACTATGACAATGCTCAATTCCTCAAGCAACAAGAACCAGAAATTAAGGAAAAAAATCCAAGTTCGAAATTGTCACTACCACATTTTCAAGAAAATGGTATTTTGGTTATTTTATAATTAATTAAATATTGTGCATGTTGTAAATTTATTTATTGTTAGATGTTAGTATTTGATTTTTGACTTTTGTTAGTGGACCTAACTAGTTAGATTAGATCCATGGACTAACATTTAATTCTAGTTAGAATTGAGGCCAATAATAAGCGTAATCATTAGGAGGATGATTAATTAGTTAAACCAATTAGACTAGAACATTTTTTCCTTAATTATTTTCTTCATGATAAGCCCCGGGGGGTATTATGGATATTTCAGAGTGACTTGGAGGAGGGGGTAGTAGCCGGCCTAGTAGGGAATGGAGAGAGATTCTCTCTCTTTATTTTTTATTTTAAATCTAGATCTAGAATTTCCCTCTTCTAAATTTCTTCATTCCTACATCAAATTCTACCCAAATTTCTTTCCAATTTCTTTCCTATTCATTATTGGAGGCTATTAGAACAAAGAGGAAGCAAGAATCTACAAGGAGGAAGCAAGGATCTACAAGAAGGAGTAAGGATCTACAAGTTGAAAGCTCTTGACACTCAATTTGGTGATTTTATTGAGAATCCATCTTCTATTAGGTATAATTTAGTTTTTTCTCTCTAATTAGACTCTAAATCTGTAATTTAATTATTAGAAACCCTCTCATGTACTAAGGCTACCCATAGGAATTGGAATTAGGTTTATAGGAGGCCTTTGAAGAAAGTTATGTGATATTTTGTGTCAATTTTGGGAAAATTCTGAGATTGACACATCTTGTGTTTGTCAATAGGTCAATTAGACCAAATTGACATGTGTTTGGTTGTGTGTGGCTAGTGTCGTATCCATAATTTGATACATGTAGGCCGTATCCCGATAATTTGGAGATATAGGTTGATTTGGAGATTTTTTTCCGATACGGGGGTTTGAGCATGCCACATTTTTACACGGGCACGTAGTTGAGTAGCTAGCTCTTCGTATTATTCATTATTATGATTCTAGACTTGCTCGTGTCCATTGGGATACGTTTGGTGGTGTGGTGGAGCCGTATCGTAAGCGTATCATAGATCTAGTGTGATACGAGTGCGGTACACTCTACGTGTTTGTTTTATTGTATTTTAATTCAATTTGTCTTGGTTATAGCTTTTATATATTGTAATTATAATTGTTATATGATATATATGTATATATATATAGTTATATATATGTTATATATTTATATTTGATGTGTTGGTGGTCATAGAAGAATAGGAGAGTGTATGTGCATCACTAGTGTGGTTATGTGGTGACACACACACACACACACACACACACACACATATATATATATATATATATATATATATATATATATATATATATATATATATAATGTGAGTGAGTGTATGGTGTGTATTAGATGTGTAGATATGTGTATGTGAGCTAGAGGAAAGAAGAAGAAGCATCGATAAGCAGCGAGAAGCAGTGGGAAAGCAGTGAAAAGCAGCGACATAAGTAGCAGAAAGCAGCGGCATAAGCAGCAGCTGCAGCAGTAAGCAGAAGCAGAACCAGCAAGCTGCAGAAGCAGCAATAGAAGCAGCATCAGTAAGCCGCAACAGCAGTAAGCATCCGCAGCAGAAGCAGAAAGCTGTAAGCAGCAGCAGAAGCAGAAAGCAGCAGCAGAAGCACCGATAAGCTACAGCAGCAGCAGCGGTAAGCAGCAGCAGTAGCAATAAGTTAGTTAACTTATATTGATAAGTTAGTAAGTTATGTGTATATTGTTAGTAAGTTAGTATATATATATATATATATATATATATATATATATATATATATATATATATATATACATACATATATATATATATATATATATATAAGCACTAGTTAGCATTGGTTAGTATTATTTCTAGATTACCTTGAGTTACACCAAGGTAATAAGAGTAGAGGTATCTTGGGTACGGGTATTAAATATCAAGGGGTATGTTAGTATGTTTGTTTAGTAAGTATTATTATAAGTTTAAATACATATTAGTGTATAGTGAGGTGTATGGGTATTTAGTTATATGTTAGATATTGAATTAACTTGTGATACCAAGGTAATGCTAAGGTATTAGATTTTACTCAAGGTATTGAGCTTGCACATCAAGATGGGTGTGTAGGTGTAGTGATACCGCATTTGGTTCAAAGCCAAGGTATCTACTTAGCATTAGTTTAGCTAAGAGTACTTTATATTTTGTCTTGTATATATATAGTATAATAATTTTATATCTAATAACTTACGTATCTTATGATACGGTAATATGTTGGTATCCTAGTATCCTAGTATAGCTAGTATGGCCTAGTTAAATAGTGTACGGACCCAATATCCTAGAGATAGACTCATACAACCTAGACATAGCTAGTTTGACTAGTTTGACCTAGAGTTGACCTAGTTTGACTATTTTGACTTAAAAATGACTTTATGACCTATAATTTGACTAGTTTAACTTATTTTCATTCCAAAACCTTGTATTGATGTAATATTCCATATTTAGGTCTCCGAGGCACCGTTTCAGACATCTTTAGTACTGTTCACAGGGTTTCAGGCAAGTATATTCTTTAATAGTTTCTCATTCATGATATCCTCTATGTTTCTTATATTTAGTGTAGATATTCTTGATTTCTTGATACGATGGTTACACGGATTGGTATATCTGAATCTCATGATAAGATATTATTCCTTGGTATTTATGGTATATCTTGTGCAAGCCTTGTTCCTTGTTCTTCTTGTACATGTACAAATATTGATTCTTGGGGAGACTTGCTACCTACCCAGAGAATTCTGTGTCATAACATACCATGGTTGGATCCATTATACTAGTCGGGGGCAGGGGAGTATTTAGTGTAGTTATGTGATCATACCCTCCTTGTGCATATCTTGTTCCTTGAATAGTATTAATCATACACCGCAGGTATGATTAACCAGATTATATCCTTGTGCATGTTCCTAAGCCCATCATATGTTGAAGCTGGTGCTCACATACTTAGTAGTAGTATTTCTTGTTCATTTCTATGATGCTCATTCTTGTATTTATTTGCAGTATTTCCTATATTGTATATTTCTTGTACCTTTATAATGCATCTTGTATATTCGCTCTATTTACCGTTATATAGTTTATATTATTTATTAGAACTGTTGTTAGAGATGTACTTTTCTTCTTTCCTGACTGGATATATTTTTAGTGGTTGCACATGCAGGTATGTTCACATATCTACCCTAAATACTCTTCCGCTCCCGACTGGTATAGTTGATCCAACCATGGTACGTTATGACTCAGGATTCTCTGGGTAAGTAGTAAGTCTCCCCAAGAATCAATGTCTGTACATGTACAAAAAGAACATGGAATAAGGCTTGCACAATATACACCATAAATACCAAGGAATAACATCTCATGACGAGATCCGAATATATATATATATATATATATATATATATATATATATATATATATATATATATATATATATATATATATATAAGCTAGTTAGCTTATATTGATAAGTTAGTAAGTTATGTGTATATTGTTAGTAAGTTAAGTATATATATGTGAGTAATATATATGTAAGCACTAGTTAGCATTTGTGAGTATTATTTCTTGATTACCTTGAGTTATACCAAGGTAATGAGAGTTGAGGTATCTTGGGTACGGGTATTAAATATCAAGGGGTATGTTAGTATGTTAGTTTAGTATAATATTGTTATAAGTTTAAATACATATTAGTGTATAGTAAGGTATATGGGTAGTTAGTTATATGTTAGATATTGAATTACCTTGTGATACCAAGGTAATGTTAAGGTATTGGATTTTACTCAAGGTATTGAGTTTGTACATCAAGATGGGTGTGTAGGTGGTATGATACCGTATTTGGTTCAAAGCCAAGGTATCCACTTAGCATTAGTTTAGCTAAGAGTACTTTATATTTTGTCTTGTATATATATTATAATATTTTCATATCTAATAACTTACATATCTTATGATACAGTAATGAATTGGTATCCTAGTATCCTAGTATAGCTAGTATGGCCTAGTTAAATAGTGTATGGACCCAATATCCTAGAGATGAGCTCACACAACATAAAAATAGCTAGTTTGACTACTTTGACCTAGAGTTGACCTAGTTTGACTATTTTGACTTAGAAATGGCTTTATGACCTAGAATTTGACTAATTTAACTTATTTTCATTCTAAAATCTTGTATTGATGTAATATTCTATATTTAGGTCTCCGAGGCACCGTTTCAGACATCTTTGATACTGTTCACTGGATTTCAGGCAAGTATATTCTCTGATAGTTTCTCATTCATGATATCCTCTATGTCTCTTGTATTTAGTGTAGATATCATTGATTTCTTGACACGATGGTTACATAGATTGGTATATCCGGATCTCGTCATGAGATGTTATTCCTTGGTATTTATGGTGTATCTTGTGCAAGCCTTGTTCCTTGTTCTTCTTATACATGTACTACATTAATTCTTGGAGAGAGTTGCTACCTACCCAGAGAATTCCGTGTCATAATATACCATGGTTTGATCTACTATACCAGTCGGGGGCGAAAGAATATTTAGTGTAGATATATGATCATACCCTCCTTGTACATGTCTTGTTCCTTGAATAGTGTTAATCATACACCGCACGTGTGATTAACCAGGCCATAATCCTTGTGCAAGTTCCCAAGCCGATCACATGTTGAAGCTGGTACTCACTCACTTTGTAGTAGTATTTCTTGTTCATTCCTATGATGCTGTCACGACCCGCACCCAAAAATCGGGCATGAGCCGTGGGTACGTGCAGCCTACGCCGCAGAATCGGCGGTAGAACGATGTAAAGGTCCTTTCTAGGTCAACCAACTATCTAAATATCTCACAGAAAAATCCGACATGACCTCTCCAAAAGGAGGGCAACCACGCAATATATATATATATATCAAAATCCTCTCCAAAAGGAGGGCAACCACGCAATATATATATCAAAAATCTCAATCACAAAATCTAGAGGAAGAATATAAGCACGATATGATATAAACAAAGAAACAGAACCAAGAGAGCAAGACAATCCAAAATAATACAGTCCAAGGCCATAATAGCTACAACATCTCACAGCCACAAAATAATAAGTACAATCATCCAAAATAAAATACTAGGACCAACCCAGGAAACCCACCTAGCTAACTAGGGTGCTATAGGCGTCTCCTCGGCGCACTCCTCCTCGATCACGGGGTCACAACAGTCGTCAACACCCGGCCCGTAGAACGTCGGGCAATAGTCCTCAGGATCCTCTGGAAAAAATATGCCCAGTCAGGACTGGAGCGAAGTACATAACTCTGAAAGCAACTCCAAATACATGGTAAGGTGTATATGACGAGCAATAGAAAAGTATACAAGATGCACAGGAAATAAATATATGCTGGAGCACAATAAGTAGCTGCAATGTAAACTGGAGAACAATACAAGTAGTGGAAAAGTAATTGCAGGTGAGAAACATGAATACTAGCTAAGTGCCTTGAGCACAAGTTCATTATGTGATCGGCTTAGGTTGCACATGAAAAACACTACGATACTCCGTTATGCGTGAGTTGCATAACCGACATACACATGAAGCTGTCGTCAACCTCCTCTTCAGCTCATCAAAGGCGATCTAGCACTCCTCTGACCAAACAAACTCCACGTCCTTCCGGGTTAGCCTGGACAACGGCTCTGCAATCCGGGAAAAATCCTGAACAAATCTCCTGTAGTAGCCTGCCAGTCCCAAGAAACTCCTGACCTCGGCTACCATGATCTTTCTCGGATCCACCGAGATACCCTCTCCAGTCACCACATGACCAAGGAATTCAACCTTGTCAAGGAAGAACTCACACTTCGAAAGCTTTCCATAAAGCTTTTCCTTCCTGAGAGTCTCCAGCACTATCCTCATATGCTCCTCGTGCTCCTCTGGGGTCTTCGAATATACCAAAATATCATCTATAAACACTACCACAAACCTGTCCAGATGCTGATGGAACACCTTGTTCATTAGATTCATGAACACTGCCGGGGCATTAGTCAACCCAAACGGCATCACCAAGAACTCATACTGTCCATATCTGGTCCGAAAAGCTATCTTCAGAATATCCTTCTTCCTGACCTTCACCTGGTGGTAGCCTGTCCTCAGATCAATCCTGGAAAACACCCTCGCTCCGCTCAACTGGTCAAAAAGATCATCAATACGTGGCAGCGGATACTTGTTCTTGATTGTGAGGCTGTTCAGAGCCCTGTAGTCGATACACATCCGTATCGACCCATCCTTCTTCGGCACAAAAAGTACCGGAGCACCACACAGAGAAGAACTAGATCTGATAAATCCCTTGTCCTGAAGCTCATCTACCTGCTTCTTCAACTCTATCAGCTCACTGTTGCTGACTCTATAGACGTGCTGGGATATCGGCTCCGCACCTGGCACCAAGTCTATAGAGAACTCCACATCTCTGTCCGAAGGTAACCCTGGCAACTCCTTCGGAAAGACATCCATATACTCCTCTATCAGTGGATGTAGCGACCTCGGCTCTACCACCAGGGCTCCGCAGAAGACTCCCTCGGTCTGCTCCGCTGCTCCTCTGGAAAACTGAAACTCTGGCTCACCTGGCGGACTAAACAAAACTCTGCCTCCACGATAATCTATACTAGCACAATGCATACTCAACCAATCCATCCCGAGTACAATATCGTAGCTCGGAAGTGGCATTACGAGTAGGCACACACTCAACTCCCGGCCTCCCAAGGTAACTCTTCGGTCTCTGCAGACATCACTGACTAGGATGATACCACCCCCGGTCGTGATCTTGCAGAGTCTAGCTAAAGGTTCAGCAACAAGATGGTGTCTAACAGCAAAAGATACAGACACAAAGCTATGGGAAGCACCAGAATCAAATAAAGCAAGTGCTAGAATGGAATCAAGAAGAACACAGATCAAAAGAAGTCAATACGGTGCAAGATTCGATATCATCAAAGAAGGACAGTGACATTGCAAAAGTAAACAATTTCAGAAAAATTAAAATAGCAAAAGAAATCCGTAAGGGTCCTAGTTGTGATTGAGCACACACTCTCTCTCAGCCTATATCCTATATCCTATTGCAGGTAAACCTAAAAACTAGACCTGCATGGACCGCCACCAAAAACGTGTCACGACCCGCACCCGAAAATCGGGTATGAGCCGTGGGTACGTCCAGCCTACGCCGCAGAATCGGCGGTAGAACGCTGTAAAGGTCCGTTCTAGGTCAACCAACTATCTAAATATCTCACAGAAAAATCTGGCATGACCTCTCCAAAAAGAGGGTAACCACGCAATATATATATCAAAAATCTCAATCACAAAATCTAGAGGAAGAATATAAGCACGATATGATATAAACAAAGAAATAGAACCAAGAGAGCAAGACAATCCAAAATAATACAGTCCAAGGCCATAATAGCTACAATATCTCACAGCCACAAAAGAATAAGTACAATCATCCAAAATAAAACACTGGGACCAACCCAGAAAACCCACCAAGCTAACTAGGGTGCTATAGGCGTCTCCTCGGCGCACTCCTTCTCGATCACGGGGTCACAACAGTCGTCAACACCCGGCCCGTAGAACGTCGGACAATAGTCCTCAGGATCCTCTGGAAAAAATATGCCCAGTCAGGACTGGAGCGAAGTACATAACTCTGAAAGCAACTCCAAATACATGGTAAGGTGTATATGATGAGCAATAGAAAAGTATACAAGATGCACAGGAAATAAATATATGCTGGAGCACAATAAGTAGCTGCAATATAAACCGAAGAATAATACAAGTAGTAAAAAAGTAACTGCAGGTGAGAAACATGAATACTAGCTAAGTGCCTTGACCACAAGTTCGTTATGTGATCGGCTTAGGTTGCACATAAAAAACACTACGATAACTCCGTTATGCGTGAGTTGCATAACCGACATACACATGAATACTGTTTGGCTTTGATCACATAACCAACTCCTACTCTCCTCCCCCACTAATACCATTGGATCCAACCACAACACGCTACATACATGATAATAGCTCGCGCACATGAAGGCGAGAGCACAAGAAGCACATGATAGCACATGAGAATCAATACCCGAAGCACATGATGAAATACACGTGATAGAGTACCCGCTGAACACGGTAAGGGGGATAGCATCTCATGACGGGATCCACTAGTACCAACTCATGTAATAATGTGTCAGAATCAAGTATTACAGTTCTAGAACAGGTAACATAAACGCTATCATGAAATGGAACTATCAGAGGTAGGTACTCGCCTGATGTCCTGAGCAACTGATGAGGATCGAGATCCGGACCGGTGTCGCAAGGACCTAATGCGAAAAGCAGAATTAAACAGGGTTCTAAGCATTTAAACTGATATAAAATAATTAAAAACAGGCTTCTAGGGCTATTCTAGGTCGAACGGGTCAAACCGGTGAAATTCAGGTCAAAAAGTCAACGCGGGGTCCAAAAAGTCAACTCTAGGTCAAAACTAGGTCAAACATTGACTTTCACGGTCAACAGGGACAATTATGGTCAAAGCTAGGTCAAACTAGGGTGCCCCTGAAATTCTAGGTCAAACCGAGCTCATTAAGCTACTAAACTCTCAAACTCGCCTAATCGAGATACCGGGATACCCTCGGTATCCGATACCTCGCCCTAGGCCACGCACCCCGCCTTAACCCACTAAAACCTAAGCTAGCACGCATAAATATACATACATAAGCATATAAAAATCATTCCAAAATATTTCCTAGGCTAATGCTCAAATACCCCGCTCGAAACTCAATACCTTGGATATCTCAAGGTATTGAGATACTGCTCTCAAACCCCTCTAACTAGCTATCTAACTAATAATTATACACCTAGTTATTAATCTAGGCTAGGTAATATAGATATCTACCATATTTATATATATCTAAGTATGTATATACCTATATATATAGATATCCACACACATATGCATATATACCCTTTACCTTACCTATACACCTATATATATATATAACTATAGGTATATAGATATCTATATCTTAGATAGATATATATAGATCTAAGTATCTAGCGATCTATCTACCCGTCTAACTATCCATCTACCTATTTAGGTAACTATCTAGCTACCTATCTAACTTATTATCTATCTAACTATCTATTCTACCTAGTTATCTATCTAACAATATATACATCTATCTAACCTATTCACTTACCTATCTATCTATCCATAAATCTAACTATCTACCTATTGATATATCTATCTATCTATCAATATATATATATATATATATATATATATATATATATATATATATATATATATATATATATATATATATATATCAATCTCTCTCTCCCTCACTAATACCATTGCGCTGCGCCGAAGCTGCGATGCTGCTGCTGCTGCTATGCCTGCTGTTCTTGCTGCTGCTGCTGTGCATATTGCTGCCACTGCTGCTGTGCATATTGCTGCCACTGCTGCTCCTTCTGCTGCTGCTGTGCTGCTGCTGCAGCTTGTTGTGCACGCTGCGCTGCACGAGCGCTTCGCTTTGGCTGCTCCGCTGCTTCATACTGTTGCTACTGTCTCCTTCATACTGCTGCTGCTGCTCCCTGCTGTGGCAGTTTGGTCCCCCCCCCCTCTTCCATCACACAAACGCACACACACACTCCTATACATATATATATATCACCCTATATATATATATATATATATATATACATACATATATCTCTAGATATATACTACTAGATATATATATATATATATATATATACACACACTTATATCTACACTCTAACACACTCACAAACACTAATACACACACACACTTAAACACACACCAACACACACACACATATAAATATATACATAGCTATATATATATATATATATATATATATATATATATATATATATATATATATATATATATATATATCAACACCTATATATATATATATATATATATATATATAGGTGTTGATATATATATATATATATATATATATATATATATATATATATATATATATATATATATATATATATATACGCACACTCTCAAACATATAGATATACACATACACCTATAAATATATATATACATATACACACACAAGCACACTTACACATATACATATAATTATACACATAGACATATACATACACAAGCACACATATACATACATACAAACACATATACATATATATAAATATATATATATATATATATATAGACACACACATAAATATATATATATATATATATATATATAGACACAAAAACCCAAACACAACACAATGCACACAACACCCAAACAACACGCCCCACTCACGCCCAACGACCCCGACACTCACCAATACCCTAAAATATATAAAATATAATTCGAAAACTCTAGCACACACTCCCCGATACTAACCCAATGCGCGCACAAGCCCGAAACGAGGAAACTAAGTCAAAATGGCCGTTCGGTCATTTCGACGAACACGTGGTGCGCGGTTCGGAAAATCTCCTAAAACGCACACCAAACGAACTCGGAATCAGCCCAAAATTTACCCACGCGCTCTAAACGATGCCTAGATCCTAGAAAATGTGCTCCTGCGTCGATTCTAGGTCCGTGGCGGAAATGCGCACGCACTTAGAATCGGCGACGACGAAAAGCCCCAATTTCGCCCGAAATGCCCATTTTTCCGCGACACGACTTCCCGTGTCCGAACGGAGACACACACTCACCCTCAAGACACCCGACAACGTCTACCTAGGTCCGTCTAACCTAGGACATCACCCAAAATTGGGCCAATTTTGGATTCCACCCGAAATCGACACAAAACCGAATGTCAAAGTCTCTAAACTCAACCAAACTAGTTCCAACTTCCTCCCACGGGTAGGCTTAGGGTCTATGAGGGTTCTACAATACTAATTACACTACATAAAAGTAATTAGCAAGGGAAAAGTTAGGGTTTACCTCTTGGGAGTTGAAATCCCAAGGCCAAAGTCTCCGATCTACTTGGAATCACCTCCCTCAAGCTCCAAGCCTCCAATTCTAGCCTCCACCCTAAATCTAAGCTCCACACACCTAGGTTAAGGAAAATGCAAGGTGAGGGTTAGCATAAAGAAGAAGGAATGGAAGAAAGAAGGAAGAAAAATGGAGAAGAACTCACCTTGGAGAAAAAGGAAGAAGAAAGAAGAAGTGGAGAAGAAGAAGAAGTGAAGAAGAAGTGGAGAATATGAAAGGGGCTGCTGTCGGGTGTGGGGCTGCTGGTTCACGGGTGTGGAGGGGTAGGTAGGCCGGCCACTTGCTACATAAAGGGTTACACAAGTCACCAATTGACCAAAATGCCCTCCTAACACTTGGTTTCGGGTTCTGGGTTCCAAAAGCACTCAAAGTAGCTCCAAATCTCTCCCACTAACCTTCTAAAAATATAATAAATATTTCTAAGCCCCAAAATAATCCTCACAAGGGTGTGGGCTGGGTCGGACAAGGGTCCACTAGGGTCTGACATGGGTCCAGGCTAGCCAAAACCCTAAAACAATCATTAAAAAATAATACAAGCACTAAATAAATATAAATATAATTAATTAAATACAATATAATACACAATTTACCAAATTAAAATTAAAAAAATCCTATTTTCTAGAATCGGGTAGTGACAAGTCTACCCTCCTTAAAATAATTTCGTCCTCGAAATTAAAAGACGAAACTAGGACAGGAATTCAAGGAAAGAACCATACCTCGGGGCTCGAAGAGATAGGGGTATCGCTCGTGCATTTCATCCTCCCTCTCCCAGGTCGACTCCCCTGGAGAGTGATGCCTCCACGCGACGCGAACCAAGGGAATAGTCTGGTTCCTCAACACCTTCTTCCGCTTATCCAGAATCTCCACCGGCTGCTCTGGATAGCTAAGAGTAGGGCCCACCTCGATCTCTGAGTGATCCAATACGTGACTGGGATCCGCCACGTACCGTCTCAACTGCGACTCGTGGAACACATCATGAACTCCCTCCAGCGTAGGCGGCAACTCAAGCCTATACTCCACGGCGCCGACCCTCTCAAGGATACGGAAGGGTCCGACGAAACGTGGGCTAAGCTTCCCGTCTCCACCGAAGCGAATAGTGCCCCGCGTCGGAGAAATCCTTAGGAACACCAGATCTCCAACCTAGCACAAACAAGGTCTCAGCACTTAGTCTAAAACAAGTAATCACAAGCAAACACAAGAACAAAATCTAGATTCTAAGCTATACCTCGAACTCCAAAGGTCTCCGGTGGCTATCGGCCCAATGCCGCTGCCTGTCCTGCGCCACCCGAAGTCTATCTCTAATGAGCTTGACCTTCTCTGCCGCATCAACCACCATCTCCGGGCCAAGCAAAGCTCTCTCACCTACATTATCCTATGATAACGGAGTGCGACACCTTCGTCCATACAATGCCTCAAAAGGTGACATCTCGATACTGGCTTGGTAGCTGTTGTTGTAAGCAAACTCTACCAAGTGCAAGTGATCCTCCCAAGAGCCTCTGAAATCCAAAACACAAGTGCAAAGCATGTCCTCAAGTGTCTGAATGGTCCTCTCTGACTGACCATCTGTCTGTGGGTGATATACAGTACTAAACTTGAGCTGGGTGCCCAAGCTAGCCTGCAGACTCCTCCAGAAATGCGAAGTAAAGCGACTGTCCCGATCTGATACTACGCTCACTGGAACTCCATGCAGTTTGACTATCTGGCGCACATACATCTCTGCTAGCCTCTCTATAGACGTACCCACTTTGAATGGTAGAAAGTGGGCCGATTTGGTCAACCTGTCCACGATGACCCAAATCGCATCCTTCCCGCATGGAGAACGGGGAAGTCCAGAAACAAAATCCATGGTCACATGCTCCCATTTCCACTCTGAAATGGGTAACGGCTGGAGTAATCCTCCTGGCCTCTGCCTCTCCGCCTTCACCTGCTGGCACACTAAGCATCGGGATACGAAGCGTGCTACCTCCCGCTTCATCCCGTACCACCATACATGCTGTCTCAGATCTCTATACATCTTGTTGGCACCTGGATGCATAGAGTACTGGGATCGATGCGCCTCCTGGAGAAACTCCTCGCGCAACGACCCACTCGGCACACACAACCTGGTACCGTGCCGCAATGAACCATCATCAGCAATGGTGAAGTCATCTGATAATCCCATCTGAACTTGCGCCCTGATGCTCCTCATGGACTCATCCTCAAACTGTGTAGCCCTGATCCGGTCTACCAACTCTGACTGAATCTGCAGTCCCCACATCTGTATCTCAACTCCAGGCACTATCACCTCAATGCCCAAGCTCTCTAGATCTGCCAGAAGATAATGATCTGTAGTCAGGCACATAGCTACCGGATACCTGCTCAATGCATCCGCAACTACGTTCGCCTTCCCTGGATGATACTGCAACGATATGTCGAAGTCCTTCATCAACTCCAACCATCTCCTCTGCCTCATGTTCAGCTCTTTTTGGGTAAACACATACTTCAAGCTCTTGTGGTCTGTGAAGATCTCCACACGCTCTCCGTATAAATAGTGTTTCCACAACTTCAGAGCAAAGATGACTGCTGCCAACTCCAAATCGTGGGTAGGGTAGTTCTTCTTATGAGGACGTAATTGCTTGGAAGCATAGGCAATCACCCTCCTATTCTGCTGCAACACACAACCCAGTCCCTTTCCTGATGCATCACTATAGATAGTGAATCCTCCAGAACCTGATGGCAACGTCAACACTGGAGCTGTCGTCAACCTCCTCTTTATATCATCAAAGGTGATCTGGCACTCCTCTGACCAAACAAACTCTACGTCCTTCCGGGTCAGCCTGGACAACGGCTCTGTAATCCGGGAAAAGTCCTGAACAAATCTCCTGTAGTAGCCTGCCAGTCCCAAGAAACTCCTGACCTCGGCTACTGAACTCGGAGCACTCCATGCCTCAACTACTATGATCTTTCTCGGATCCACCGAGATACCCTCTCCAGTCACCACATGACCAAGGAATTCAACCTTGTCAAGGAAGAACTCACACTTCGAAAGCTTTCCATAAAGCTTCTCCTTCCTGAGAGTCTCCAGCACTATTCTCAGATGCTCCTCGTGCTCCTCTGGGGTCTTCGAATACACCAAGATATCATCAATAAACACCACCATAAACCTGTCCAGATGCTGATGGAACACCTTGTTCATTAGATTCATGAACACTGCCGGGGCATTAGTCAACCCAAACGGCATCACCAAGAACTCATACTGTCCATATCTGGTCCGAAAAGCTGTCTTCGGAATATCCTCCTTCCTGACCTTCACCTGGTGGTAGCCTGTCCTCAGATCAATCCTGGAAAACACCCTCGCTCCGCTCAACTGGTCAAAAAGATTATCAATACGCGGTAGCGGATACTTGTTCTTGATTGTGAGGCTGTTCAGAGCCCTGTAGTCGATACACATCCGTATCGACCCATCCTTCTTCGGCACAAAAAGTACCGGAGCACCCCACGGAGAAGAACTAGATCTGATAAATCCCTTGTCCTGAAGCTCATCCACCTGCTTCTTCAACTCTATCAGCTCACTGTTGCTGACTCTATAGACGTGCTGGGATATCGGCTCCGCGCCTGGCACCAAGTCTATAGAGAACTCCACATCTCTGTCCGGAGGTAACCCTGACAACTCCTCCGGAAAGACATCCATATACTCCTCTATCAGTGGATGTAGCGACCTCGGCTCTACCACCAGGGCTCCGCAGAAGACTCCCTCGGTCTGCTCCGCTGCTCCTCTGGAAAACTGAAACTCTAGCTCACCTGGCGGACTAAACAAAACTCTGCCTCCACGACAATCTATACTAGCACAATGCATACTCAACCAATCCATCCCGAGTACAATATCGTAGCTCGGAAGTGGCATTACGAGTAGGCACACACTCAACTCCCGGCCTCCCAAGATAACTCTCTGGTCTCTGCAGACATCACTGACTAGGATGATACCACCCCCGGTCGTGATCTTGCAGAATCTAGCTAAAGGTTCAGCAACAAGATGGTGTCTAACAGCAAAAGATACAGACACAAAGCTATGGGAAGCACCGGTATCAAATAAAGCAAGTGCTAGAATGGAATCAAGAAGAACACAGATCAAAAGAAGTCAATACGGTGCAAGATTCGATATCATCAAAGAAGGACAGTAATATTGCAAAAGAAAACAATTTCAGAAAAATTAAAATAGCAAAAGAAATTCGGAAGGGTCCTAGTTGTGATTGAGATCACTCTCTCTCAGCCTATATCCTATATCCTATTGCAGGTAAACCTAAAAACTAGACCTGTATAGGCCGCCACCAAAAACGTGTCACGACCCGCACCCGAAAATCGGGCATGAGCCGTGGGTACGTCCAGCCTACGCCGCAGAATCGGCGGTAGAACGCTGTAAAGGTCCGTTCTAGGTCAACCAACTATCTAAATATCTCACAGAAAAATCCGGCATAACCTCTCCAAAAGGAGGGCAACCACACAATATATATATCAAAAATCTCAATCACAAAATCTAGAGGAAGAATATAAGCACGATATGATATAAACAAAGAAACAGAACCAAGAGAGCAAGACAATCCAAAATAATACAGTCCAAGGCCATAATAGCTACAATATCTCACAGCCACAAAAGAATAAGTACAATCATCCAAAATAAAACACTGGGACCAACCCAGGAAACCCACCTAGCTAACTAGGGTGCTATAGGCGTCTCCTCGGCACACTCCTCCTCGATCAAAGGTTAAAACAGTCGTCAACACCCGGCCCGTAGAACGTCGGGCAATAGTCCTCTGGATCCTCTGGAAAAAATATGCCCAGTCAGGACTGGAGTGAAGTACATAACTCTGAAAGCAACTCCAAATACATGGTAAGGTGTATATGACGAGCAATAGAAAAGTATACAAGATGCACAGAAAATAAATATATGCTGGAGCACAATAAGTAGCTGCAATGTAAACTGGAGAACAATTCAAGTAGTGGAAAAGTAACTGCAGGTGAGAAACATGAATACTAGCTAAGTGCCTTGAGCACAAGTTCGTTATGTGATCGGCTTAGGTTGCACATGAAAAACACTACGATAACTCCGTTATGCGTGAGTTACATAACCGACATACACATGAATACTGTTTGGCTTTGATCACATAACCAACTCCTACTCCCCTCCCCCACTAATACCATTGGATCCAACCACAACACGCTACGTACATGATAATAGCTCGCGCACATGAAGGCGAGAGCACAAGAAGCATATGATAGCACATGAGAATCAATACCCGAAGCACATGATGAAATACACGTGATAGAGTACCCGCTGAACAGGGTAAGGGGGATAGCACCTCATGACGGGATCCACTAGTACCAGCTCGTGTAATAATATGTCAGAATCAAGTATTACAGTTCTAGAACAGGTGATATAAACGCTATCATAAAATGGAAACTATCAGAGGTAGGTACTCGCCTGATGTCCTGAGCAACTGATGAGGATCGAGATCCGGACCGGTGTCGCAAGGACCTAATACGAAAAGCAGAATTAAACAGGGTTCTAAGCATTTAAACTGATATAAAATAATTAAAAACAGGCTTCTAGGGCTATTCTAGGTCGAACGGGTCAAACCGGTGAAATTCAGGTCAAAAAGTCAACTCGGAGTCTAAAAAGTCAACTCTAGGTCAAAACTAGGTCAAACGTTGACTTTCACGGTCAACGGCGACAATTATGGTCAAAGCTAGGTCAAACTAGGGTGCCCCTGAAATTCTAGGTCAAACCGAGCTCATTAAGCTACTAAACTCTCAAACTAGCCTAATCGAGATACCGGGATACCCTCGGTATCTGATACCTCGCCCTAGGCCACGCACCCCGCCTAAACCCGCTAAAACCTAAGCTAGCACGCATAAATATACATACATAAGCATATAAAAATCATTCCAAAACATTTCCTAGGCTAATGCTCAAATACCCCGCTCGAAACTCAATACCTTGGATATCTCAAGGTATTGAGATACCGCTCTCAAACCCCTCTAACTAGCTATCTAACTAATAATTATACACCTAGTTATTAATCTAGGCTAGGTAATATAGATATCTACCATATTTATATATATCTAAGTATGTATATACCTATATATATAGATATCCACACACATATACATATATACCCTTTACCTTACCTATACACCTATATATATATAACTATAGGTATATAGATATCTATATCTTAGATAGATATATATAGATCTAAGTATCTAGCGATCTATCTACCCGTCTAACTATCCATCTACCTATTTAGGTAACTATCTAGCTACCTATCTAACTTATTATCTATCTAACTATCTATTCTACCTAGTTATCTATCCATAAATCTAACTATCTACCTATTGATATATCTATCTACTATCAACATATATATATATATATATATATATATATATATATATATATATATATATATATATATATATCAATCTCTCTCTCCCTCACTAATACCATTGCGCTGCGCCGAAGCTGCGATGCTGCTGCTGCTGCTGCTGCTATGCCTGCTGTTCTTGCTGCTGCTGTTGTGGATATTGCTGCCACTGCTGCTCCTTCTGCTGCTGCCGTGCTACTGCTGCAGCTTGTTGTGCACGCTGCGCTGCACGAGCGCTTCGCTGTGGCTTCTCCGCTGCTTCATACTGCTGCTGCTGTCTCCTTCATACTGCTGCTGCTGCTCCCTGCTGTGGCAGTTTGGTCCCCCCCTCTTCCATCACACAAACACACACACACACACTCCTATACATATATATATCACCCTATATATATATATACATACATATATCTCTAGATATATACTACTAGATATATATATATATACACACACACTTATATCTACACTCTAACACACTCACAAACACTAATACACACACACACACTTAAACACACATCAACACACACACACATATAAATATATACATAGATATATATATATATATATATATATATATATATATATATATATATATATATATATATATATATATATATATATATATATATATACACACTCTCAAACATATAGATATACACATACACCTATAAATATATATATACATATACACACACAAGCACACTTACACATATACATATAATTATACACATAGACATATACATACACAAGCACATAGATATAAATACACACATATACATACATACATACACATATACATATATATAAATATATATATATATATAGACACACATAAATATATATATATATAGACAAAAACCCAAACACAACACAATGCACACAACACCCAAACAACACGCCCCACTCACGCCCAACGATCCCGACACTCACCAATACCCTAAAATATATAAAATATAACTCAAAAACTCTAGCACACACTCCCCGATACTAACCCAACACGCGCACAAGCCCGAAACGAGGAAACCAAGTCGAAATGGCCGTTCGGTCATTTCGACGAACACGTGGTGCGCGGTTCAGAAAATCTCCTGAAATGCACACCAAACGAACTCAGAATTGGCCCAAAGTTTACCCACACGCTCTAAACGATGCCTAGATCCTAGAAAATGTGCTCCTGCATCGATTCTAGGTCCGTGGCGGAAACGCACACGCACTTAGAATTGGCGACGACGAAAAGCCCCAATTTTGCCCGAAACGCCCGTTTCTCCGCGACACGACTTTCCGTGTCCGAACGGAGATACGCACTCACCCTCAAGACACCCGACAACGTCTACCTAGGTCCGTCTAACCTAGGGCATCACCCAAAATTGGGCCAATTTCGGATTCCACCCGAAATCGACACAAAACCTAATGTCAAAGTCTCTAAACTTAACCAAACTAGTTCCAACTTCCTCCCACGGGTAGGCTTAGGGTCTAGGAGGGTTCTACAACACTAATTATACTACATAAAAGTAATTAGTAAGGGAAAAGTTAGGGTTTACCCCTTGGGAGTTGAAATCCCAAGGCCAAAGTCTCCGATCTACTTGGAATCACCTCCCTCAAGCTCCAAGCCTCCAATTCTAGCCTCCACCCTAAATCTAAGCTCCACACACCTAGGTTAGGGAAAATGCAAGGTGAGGGTTAGCATAAAGAAGAAGAAATGGAAGAAAGAAGGAAGAAAAATGGAGAAGAACTCACCTTGGAGAAGAAGGAAGAAGAAAGAAGAAGTGGAGAAGAAGAAGAAGTGGAGAATATGAAAGGGGCTGCTGTCGGGTGTGGGGCTGCTGGTTCACGGGTGTGGGGGGGTAGGTAGGCCGGCCACTTGCTACATAAAGGGTTACACAAGTCACCAATTGACCAAAATGCCCTCCTAACACTTGGTTTCGGGTTCCGGGTTCCAAAAGCTCAAACTAGCTCCAAATCTCTCCCACTAGCCTTCTAAAACTATAATAAATATTTTTAAGCCCCAAAATAATTCTTACTAGGGTGTGGGCTGGGTCGGACATGGGTCCACTAGGGTCTGACATGGGTCCAGGCTAGCCAAAACCCTAAAACAATCATTAAAAAATAATACAAGCACTAAATAAATATAAATATAATTAATTAAATACAATACACAATTTACCAAATAAAAATAAAAAAAATCCTATTTTCTAGTATCGGGTATTGACAGATGCTCATTCTTGTATTTATTTTCAGAATTCCTATTATGCGTATCTTTGTACCTGTATATTGTATCTTGTATATTCTCTCTATTTACTGTTACATAGTTTATATCATTTATTGGAACTGCTGTTAGAGATGTACTTTGCTCCTTTTCTGACTGGATATATTTTTCCCAGATGACACTAAGGAGTGTTATCCCACTCACTACGGGGCTCAGGACATGGTTGGCTTAGAGCCAGAGACTTTGGCTCAAGAGGGTCTCATCCCAATTGAGACAGATGACCCAGGACTCGTAGCTCAGTAGATAGATCTTTTTTTACTGGATTTGTCTCCGGCATTTTTGTTATTATTATTTCTTTATATGACACATTGGATATCATTTTGTGAGTTGTATTTGACTCTTCAGTTCCATCTTATAGATCTGTGATTGAGTATTCATATTTTATTGGTGGCATTATTATATCTTAATTGCTAAATAGATAGTTTACCCAAATAGCGTTCTACCACCGATGCTGCGGCGTAGGTTGGGCATTATTTACTACTCGTGCCCCTTCACCGGGTGTGGGTCATGACACATTTTTAGTGGTGGTTCATGCAAGGATCTATAAGGAGAAAGTAAGGATCTACAAGGAGGAAGCAAGGATCTACAAGTTGAAGGCTCTTGACACTCAATTTAGGGATTTTATTGGAAATCTATCTCCCAATAGGAATAATTTAGTTTTTTCTTTTAAATTAGACTCAAAATCTGTAATTTAATCATTAGGAACCCTCCCATATACTAAGGCTACCCATAGGAATTAGAATTATGTTTATAGGCTATGGAAAAAGTTATGTGGTATTTTATGTCAATTTTGGGAAAATTTTGAGATTGACACATCTTATGTTTGTCAATAGATCAATTAGACCAAATTGATATGTGTTTGGTTGTGTGTGACTAGTGTCGTATCCACAATTGGATATATGTAGGCCGTATCTCGATAATTTGGACATACAGGTTGATTTGGGGGTTTTCTTTCGACACGGGGGTTTGAGCATGTCACATTTTGATACGGGCAAGTAGTTGAGTAGCTAGCTCTTTGTATTGTTCATAATTATGATTTTAGACTTGCTCGTGTCCGTTGGGATACGTTTAGTGGTGTGGTAGAGCCGTATCGTAAGCGTATCATAGATCTAGTGTGATATGGGTGTGGTGCACTCCACGTGTTTATTTTATTGTATTTTAATTTAATTTGTCTTGGTTATAGATATTATATATTGTAATTATAATTATTATAATATATATATATATAGTTATATGTATGTTCTATATTTATATTTGATGTGTTGGTGGTTATAGGAGAATATGAGAGTGTATGTGCATAACTAGTGTGGTTATGAGGTGACACATTTATGTATATATATAGAACACTATTTGGGTAAACTATCTATCTAGCAATCAAGATATAATAATACCACCAATGAAATATGAATACTCAAATCATAGATCTATAAGATGGAACAATCGCATGAATAGATAAAAGAACAGAAGAGACAAAAAAACTCACAAGACAAGATAATATCCATCGAGTCATAGAAAAAATACTAATAACAATACTGGAGACAAATTCAGTACAAAAGATCTAACTACTGAGCTACGAGTCCTGGGTCGTATGTCTCAATCGGGATGAGCCCGTCCTGAGCCAAAGTCTCTGGCTTTAAGCCAACTACGTCTTGAGGCCCGTAGCGAGTGGTGTACCACTCCTTAGTGTCATTTGGAAAAATATATCCAGTCAGGAAAGGAGCAAAGTATATCTCTAACAACAGTTCTAATAAATGATATAAACTATGAAACAGTAAATAGAGCGAATATACAAGATGCAATATAAAGGTACAAGAAATATGCATTATAGGAAATACTGGAAATAAATACAAGAATGAGCACAATAGAAATGAACAAGAAATACTACTACTAAGTGAGTGAGCACTAGCTTCAACATATGATCGGCTTGGGAACTTGCACAAGGATATGGCCTAATTAATCATACGTGCGGTGTATGATTAACCAGGCCATAATCCTTGTGCAAGTTCCCATGCCGATCACATGTTGAACTTGGTACCCACTCACTTAGTAGTAGTATTTCTTGTTTATTTCTATGATGATCATTCTTGTTTTATTTCCAATATTCCTATTATCCGTATCTCTTGTACCTTTATATTGTATCTTGTATATTCGCTTTATTTACTGTTATATAGTTTATAACATTTATTAGAACTGCTGTTAGATATGTACTTTGCTCCTTTTCGGACTGGATATATTTTTTCCATATGACACTAAGGAGTGGTACCCCACTCACTACGGGCCTCAGGACATAGTTGGCTTAGAGCCAGAGACTTTGGCTCAAGAGGGTCTCATCTCGATTGAGACAGACGACCCAGGACTCGTAGCTCAATAGATAGATCTTTTTGTACTGGATTTGTCTCCAGCATTGTTATTAGTATTTTTTTCTATGACTCATTGGATATTATCTTGTCTTGTGAGTTGTATTGTCTCTTATGTTCTTTATATCATATTCGTAGGATTGTTCTATCTTATAGATCTGTGATTTGAGTATTTATATTTTATTGGTGGCATTATTATATCTTGATTTCTAGATAGATAGCTTACCCAAACAGCATTATACCGTCGATGATGTAACGTAGCTTGGGCGTTGTTCACTACTCTGCCCTTATATCGGGTGCGGGTTGTGATATATTTTTAGTGGTGGCTCATGCAGGTCTTCGAGGTCGCAATTAGTGCGATTCATTGTGCCCTTATTTGAGTGCTATTACGAGCCTGTTCCAGGATATAGGCTATAGGCTGAGAATAATCAATCACATCAAGAAAAAATCTATATTGATTCATTTCAACTGTTCTTCCTTGATATTGATATTTGATCTTTAACTGTCTTTCTTTGAATGCATTATATCATGTGCCATATTTATTCCATTCCAGCTTTAGCTTTATTTGATAGTGGTGCTTCCCATAGTTTTGTATATTTTTTTTTTGCTCTGAAGCATCGTTTGGTAGCTGAGTCTTTGCTTAGGACTTGCAAGATCATGACTGGGGGAGGCATTATCCTGGTTAGTGATATTTGCAAGGATAGAAGAGTTACTCTGGGATGCCGGAAGCTGAGTGCATGTCTATTTGTAATGCCACTTCCCAGCTATGATATTGTAGTCGATATAGATTAGTTGAGTAGGCACCATGCTAGTATAGATTGCAGAGGAGGTAGAGTTTTGTTTAGCCCACCAGGAGAGCCCGAGTTTGAGTTTGCTAGAGGAGCTACAGAGCAGGGAGAAGGCATTATCTGTGGAGCTATGGTGGAAGACAAGGAGTTGCCATATCCTTTGATAGCAGAGTTCTTGGATATATTTTCTAAGAAATTGCTAGGATTGCTACCAGATCGAGATGTTGAATTCTCTATAGACTTGGTTCCAGGTGTAGAACCAATTTTATAACTTGTCTATAGAGTGAACAACAGCGAGCTGGTCGAGCTGAAGAAGCAAGTGGATGAATTACAGGATAAGGGGTTTATCAGATCCAGTTCTTCATCATGAGGAGCCCCGGTATAGTTTGTACCAAAGAATGATGGATTAGTGCACATGCGCATCGATTATAAAGCATTGAATAATCTTACTATCAAGAATAAATATCTGTTGCCACGGATTGATGACCTGTTCGATCAGTTGAGTGGTGTCAAGTTATTTTTCAAGATGGACTTCAGATCACGCTACCACCAGGTAAAAGTGAAGCCGGAGGACATTCTGAAGACTGATTTTAGGACTCGGTATGGCCAGTATGAGTTTATGGTGATGCCGTTTGGGTTGACTAATGCCCCGATGGTATTTATGAATTTGATGAACAAGGTATTCCACCAGTACCTTGACAAGTTCGTGGTGGTGTTCATCGATGACATACTCATATACTCGAAGACACCGGAGGAGCATGAGGAGCTTTTACGGATTGTATTGGATGTACTGAGGAAGAAGAAGCTATATGGGAAGCTGTCCAAGTGTGAGTTCTTCCTGGACTAGGTGGAGTTCTTAGGACATGTTGTGACTGGTGATAGGATTTTAGTGGATCCGAAGAAGATCGCAGCAGTGGAATCTTGAAAGACCTCGAGTTCAGTGGCAGAGATCAGAAGTTTCTTGGGTCTAGCAGGCTACTACACGAAGTTTGTGCAAGATTTTTCAAGGATTGCCGAGCCGATGACTAGACTCACCAAGAAGGGTGCATAGTTTGTTTGGATAGAGGAGTGCGAGGTTTCTTTTAAGGAATTGGAGATAAGTCTGATGTCTACTCCTATTTTGATGTTGCCATCAGGGTCTGGAGGTTTCACTATTTATAGTGATGCATCGGGGAAAGGGCTGGGTTGTATTCTTTAGTAGAATGAGAAAGTGATTGCCTATGCATCCAGGCAATTGCATCATCATGAGAAAAACTATCCTACCCACGATTTATAGTTGGCAGCAGTCATCTTTGCCTTAAAGTTGTAGAAACACTATTTGTACGGAGAGCGTGTGGAGATCTTCATATACCATAAGAGCTTGAAGTACGTTTTCACTCAGAAGGAGTTGAACATAAGGCAGTGTCGGTGGCTGGAACTGATGAAGGATTTTGACATATCTTTGCAGTATTAACCTGGAAAAGCCAATATAGTTGCCGATGCCTTGAGCAGGTATCTAGTAGCTATGTTATTGACGCAGGATCGGTATTTATTGGTGGACTTGGAGAGATTGGGTATTGAGGTGATAGTTTCTGATTTTTTCATGCAGATATGGGGGTTGTAGATACACTCAAAGTTGATGGACAGGATCAAGGCAGCCCAATATGAGGATGTATCTTTAAGGAGCATCAAAGCTCAGGTGAGAGCAGGATTGGAGGATGATTTTACCATTGCTTATGATGGTTATTTGCGACATGGTGCTAGATTATGTGTGCCTAGTGGAGAGCTATGTGAGGAGGTATTGCAATAAGAGCATCGCTCTCAGTATTCCATGCATCCAGGTGCCAACAAGATGTATCGGCATATACGAGACAGTGCGTGGTGGCATGGCATGAAGAGGGAAGTGGCACAGTTTGCATCCAGATGCTTAGTGAGCCAGCAGGTGAAAGTCGAGAGGCAGAGGCCAGGTGGTTTACTTCAGCCATTACCCATTCCAGAGTGGAATTGGGAACACATTACTATGGATTTTGTGTCCGGACTTCCATGATCTCCAGGAGAAAAGATGCGATTTGGGTCATCGTTGACAGGTTGGCCAAGTCGGCCCACTTTTTACCTTTCAAGGTGGGTTTGTCTACGGAGAAGCTGGCAGAGATGTATGTGAGGCAGATCGTCAGGATACATGGGGTTTCCGTTAGCATATTCTTGGATCGGGATAGTCATTTTACTTCTTATTTTTAGAGGTATTTGCAGGTGTGTTTGGACACCCAACTCAAGTTTAGTACTGTATATTATCCCCAGACAGATGGGCAGTCAGAGAGGACCATTAAGACTCTCGAGGATATGCTGCAAACCTATGTACTAGATTTCAGAGGATCTTGGGGGGACCATCTCCATTTGGTAGAGTTTGCTTACAACAACAGCTACCAAGCAGGTATAGAGATGTTACCATTTGAGGCTCTGTACGGTCGAAGATGTCGTACTCCCTTATGGTGGGACAATATTGGAGAGAGAGTTTTGTTGGGGCCAGAGATGGTTGTGGATGCAGCGGAGAAGGTTAAGTTTATCAGAGATAGACTTCTAGTGGCGCAGGACAGACAGCAGTATTGGGCCGATAGCCACCGGAGACCTTTGGAGTTTGAGGTATAGTTTTAGATTTTTGTTTTATGCTTGATATTAGTTGTTTGTTATAGATTAAGATCTTAAGGTTGTGTTTTGTTCTAGGTTGGTGGTCTGGTATTTCTGAGGATTTCTCCGACACGAGGCACGATTCATTTTGATGGAGGCGGATAGCTTAGTCCGTGATTTATCGGACCTTTTACAATTCTCGAGAGGGTCGGTGCAGTTTCTTTCACCCTCACATTTTTACTCAAGTGTAGTTTGGTAATTGACATGGGTAATTTTAATTTTAGGATTTGTTGTATTTAAATATTATGCATGCATAATTTATTTAATTGTTATATTATTTGTTGATTGCTAGTTGTAGAATTATTTAGACTTATGTAGTAGACCTAACCTATTTTATTAGAATGCATAAAACCAATATTTTTGATGAGTTTAGTTTGAGCCCATGAATTAGGCCCATGGATTAGGAGGTTGGATTAATTAGAGAAACCATTAGACTAGAATATTCCTACCCTAATTAATTTCTTTATGAGAGACCCCAAGGGGTAATTGAGGCATTTCACATTGCTTGGAGGGGTGTATATGGCCAGCCACCTCAAGAGGAGAGAGAAATCATTCACTTCATAAATTCTCAATTCTTTAGATCTACATTCTTTCCTCTTCCAATTTTCTTCATTCTCTCATCAATTCTTCACCAATTCTTCAAAAATTCCTTCCCTAATTCTTTATTGAGGCTTCTACATCAAGGATCTACAAGAAAGAAGTAAGGAGTAAGGAGGAGAAGACCAAGATCTACAAGGAGATGAGCTTCATTGCATTTGGGAACTTTTTATTGGGAATCCATCTCCCAATAGATATATTTTAGTCTTTCCCTTTCAAATAGACTCTAGATATGAGATTTAACCATGAGAAACCAATCCACATGCATAGACTACCCATAGAAATTAGTTTTAGGTTCATCGGAGACCTACAGTAAAAATTATGTGCATTTTGGTGCCAATTTTGGAGGAATTCTGAGATTGGCACATGTAGTGGCTGTCATTGGGTCTAATAGATCTAAATAACATATGATTGCTTGTTTGTGACTAGTGTTGTATCCATAATTGGGTACATGTAGGCCGTATCTCGTCAATTTGACGAAATGGATTAATTTTGGGGGTTTTCCTCCGACATGGGGCCTTGTGTATATCATATTACGACACAGACACGTAGTTAATCTAATTACAATACGTATTATTCATAATTAGTGTATTAGAATTGCTCGTATCCTCCGGGATATGTTTGGTTGTGTGTTGGTGTCATGCCCCAGTCCCAAAATACATAGGACTAGGAATACGTAAGCATGCCACCAGTATGTATATGGCAACTCTAATATATGGAAACCATAACACATACGTACGTTGTATTATAAACAATAATTCATAAGTGGTATATAAATCACAAGTCACAGGACATAACTAAATCTCATCCACAGAATAAATAATCACTCAACTATATAACTGAATCTCAATATGAAGTATCAAAGAATGATAGTCGGATGGAAACAAATCCACTGCCAATCGACTATACTAAAACTACTAAATGAGAGAAGAGATCAAACTATAATATAAGATAAATGTCCATAAAAGAAATAGCAACTAGAATATCCATCAGCTGCGATGAATCAAAGGTACTCTGAAGGTAAGACCTCCTCAATCTGGTATGACGCGTCAGGTCCGGGTTCGTACTCTTGTGGATACTCCTACAAGTCTATACCTGAAAAGGGACCAGGTCCTCAGAGGAACATAACAAGATACATAGAAGCATGCCAATAAGGTACTGAAAATAAATATCCAATGGGTCGCCTAACCGTCTATGTGAATGCATTTTGAGAACAACTTTCCAACAAGTGGGCTATCTGGCTATAGATAGGATTGGCATGATTCTCTCAGAGAATCAGGGGCCTACAAAGCATGTCGCCTTTTGAACGACAGAGGCCGCCATGTAATATAGGGGTCATCACGACCGCGTATCTCCGGCGTACGGGTTACAAAAAGGAAAGTGCAAAGGAGCCCAAATGCCTTACTTGTTGTTCTCTCCATCCCATGCTCTAAGCATGTCATATGCATGACACGATAATACCTCTAATAACTGCCAAGTCTCCTAGCATACAAATTCTATCAGCAGTTATTCCTTATCGCATAGTCCCATACGTACATATAGCCAAACCCGTCACGCAAGTCCGTGTCCTACATGAGACTCACACTCGTATAACAGATGTATCACGACCAATGGAATATAAGAATGCCTCATAATAATGGGTGGTCTCATAAACTAGGTCCACATCCATATATATAATAAAATAGAATACGATGTCGCCGTCGTTGCACCCAAGTTATCCTTGGACGCGCAGTTTATATAGCAGTTAAAATATATGAACTAAATGGACAGAAATAAAATGCATGCATCATATGGAATGTAAATCACAGTACAATGGCAAGGTATACTTGCCTGGCAAGAAAGCTGCGTAGTACCAATAACCTGCTCCTGAAGTCCAGCAGAACAATCAAATGGTCCTATATACATATGATATAATACAATACATCATCAGCCATTACAGTAGCACATACACAACCATAATTACACTGGGCTCAGAGGGTACGCTAGGGGTGATACTGGTCATCTAGCAGGGTCAAGCGTACGTCTAATTACACGGGTGTCACATCTTCAAATATTGTGCAAAATCAGACAGTCAACTCACAAATTTTTTGGGTCACACAGTCAACTGTAAATACGGTATATCCACAGTTAACACCTATGGTCATACCGCAAATAAACACATTATAGTCATAACTATTACTTAGCATTTAATTATTTATAGAATGTATGTATATATACCAATTTACTTATTATACACATACGCGTACGCATACACACACTAGTCATTGGATTTGCCGACATGGTCTGAAATCAACCAAATATCACTAAGTATGCTAACCCAATTGTTATTCACTCAAGCACACATAAAATTAAAGAGGAGAGATAGGTTCGAACCTTGATGTGCACGCACGGGGTCGACGATGACGACAATGATGATGATGACGATGACGATGATAATGATGATGATGATGGTGAGGATGATGATGATGATGGTGATGATGATGATGATAATGGTGAGGATGATGATGATAATGGTGATGATGATGATGATGATGATGATGAGGATGATGATGATGGTGATGATGATGATGGTGATGATGATAATGGTGGTGATGATGAAGGTGATGATGAGGATGATAAATGATGAAGGTGATGCCGGAGGCTGCCGGAGTCGGGCGGCTCAGACGAGGAGGAGGACAGGAAAGAGGAGGATATAAAGTCGAAGGGAGTTGCTCGGTGGTCAGGGAGAAATGAAGAGGACAGGAAGGAGAGGTGGTGGTGCGGGAAGTCTCAGGCGAGAGGAGGACGGTGGTTCAGTCGTCCAGGCGAGGGGACGGTTGAAGGAGGAAGTCGAGGTCGTCGAGGGGTTGCCGAGGCGGGGAGTTCTGCTGTGATCACCGGAGGGAGGTGAGTCGAGGTATTAATGGTGGTGGTGTTAATGGTGAGTCGAGGGAGAGGAGATGTCTGGTGGTTGGCGGTCCAGTCGTCGGCGAGGTCGGTGGACTATGGAAGAGGAGGAGATGGATGAGGGTGGTGCGGCAAAGGAGATCGGAGAAGGAGGTAAGAAGTTTGGCTGCTCGGGCGGAGGGTGGTTCAGTCGGCGGGAAGAAAGTCGGGTGTTCGGTGGAGGACTGGCCGGGGGGTCGGGGACGACACGGAGGAGAACGATGCTGCTGTCGTCGGGTCTGGCATGGCATGGTGGTCGAGGGGGAAGCGTTCAGAGGGATGAAGGTGGTCGGACTCGGTTGCTCCGGCCGGTGGTAAACAGGGAAGGAGGAGAGGGAGATGATAAATAGGAGATGTCGGCTGGGTTGAGTATAGGTGATGGGATGAATAAAAAAAGGAAAAGAAAAGTTATATATATATATATATATATATATATATATATATATATATATATATATATATATATGTGTGAAGGAGGGTTGGGTGTTGACCTAGGTAGTTGGGCCTGGTCAACATCCTCCTTGGGATGGGCTTGGCTTCTTCATGTGGATGTTTGGAGGGCTAGGATTGCATGGTTTCAAAATAGAGGGCCAAGGTTTAAGGAGAGTTGATGTTGAGTGTTACACACTCCAAATTCATGGAAAAAAATTACATGACCAATCAATGAAGGAAAATAGGGTTTCTATATGTATTTGGTCCAATGGGGTGTGGACACCTCAATGCACTTTTGCATAGAAGTCCCTAACAATTAAAAATTACACAAAGTCGGGTTTTGGATTTATTTAATTAAAATTAATACAAATGATGTTCTAAAATTAATTGGAAGCACATGGGGCTAAAATTAGGTGGGGCACAAGCGTCATGGACGTAGAAGACTCAGAATAGAAAATTATCATAATTTGGGTTTCACAAAATGGGTCAAGATTGTGTCTCCAATTTTGATTGGAACACACAAAGATACAAAGTTGAATTTATTTAGAATTAAATATAATCGTTTGCGATGAATATTGTGCGACTAAAATGAAGCACAAATGGATATAGTTACGAGTTACACAAGAATCAGAATAAAAGACTGGCACGTCTAGGATAAGGGTATGAAATTTGTAGGAAGGCAATGGCTAGTGTAGTGCTCCAATTATCGAAGCAATGGTACTGTGCACTAAGTGATATAAATATTATAAAATTATCTAAAACACAATGTTCTATTTCTAATTGGATTTGAACTAGCCCTAGTCTCTCTATCTAAACTTAAGTAGGCCTAAATTTTGGTCGAGGGGGTTTACAATCTACCCAACTTAAAATAATTTCGTCCTTGAAATTAAAAATAAGGCATGATTAGCTAAATCCTTCACATTCGACATAAGGCAAGTCGATCGCGATCTTTTCCAAAATTTTAAATAATGAAATATACTCAAATCCATCACAATCATTTCAAAATTAAAGTAACCACTGCTTAAATCAAAGTTCAACCTATCGTAATCTCTCCTAAATTTTCAAATCATCAACATCCAAATTTAATTCAAATCTATATGACATCCCACATCAAAATTTATATCGCAATCTCCAACTATCATAATCTCCTCTAGAAAACCATTCTAATCAAATATTATTCCTACTTTCAACTTATGAATTTTATACTCTTCAAATTTTAATTTTTAATTTTCATCCTCAATATTTCAGATAGGTGTTCGAACAATCAAAATTCAACTTTTAATTCAAATCATCAAATTATAGAATTTTGAATTCAATCCATCAATGTTCATGTTTAAAGTTCTATTTATTTTCCTCAAAATTTAAATCGATGATTCAACCTTCAATATTCGAAATTTAATTCATATGCTCAAAGTATAAGTATTTGGTCTGCAATTTTAAGATTTTAAAATTTATTAAATCCTCATAATCTTAATCATTCTTCTAAAATTTCTCAAAATTAAAATGACTTGAATATCTCAATCTAATCTTACTTGATCACAATCTAAAAGAAATTCATCTCAAGTTGACAATGCAATCTTCTACCCAACTTAGAATTTACCCATCTATCACACAAGGCTTATACATTTAAGAAAGACTTCCTTAAATTATTTAATCGCGTTATTCAATCCTCAAAAGTTTTAACACACAAAATATCTCATATGCGATATGTCCTTAATTACGAAAAATAGTCACTAAGTAATACAATTGGCCTATGGGATATATCTAGTACTCTCTATGTATCAAACTTATACCAAGCACGAGCGCTCGTCTTTCCGAAATAGGGAAAGACGGAAAAACAACAATAAAGAATTTAAGGTGGAGGTGATAGAATACAAGTACGGGGTTCAAGGCGTTTAAAGAATTCAAAAGTGAGTTGTCAAGGCAGTTGTGGGTTAAAATCTTATTTTGGTAAATTTTTATTCACATGTTTATATCAAAATAGTTATGTAACCAATAAGATAGGCTCGAACATATCTAAAGGGCAAGTATATTCATCTACTAGTCAACTATATATCTCAATCCATGTAAAGTAGTCATGCGAAGAGCGAACCAAGCGCACTAAGGTTGTCCAGACCATAATACACTGATTCTGATTAGACAATTGTATCATTGTGTGGTTGATCAGACCCCAATAACACATATGTCATGAACAAGCTCGATAAAAGAATAAGCTTGTAAAACTAGGCTATAATAGCAGCATAAGTCGAGGTAGTACAGAAATATCAGTATGCTGGATTATGATGAAAGAAGGTACAAAATAATTCAAGTTCACCAAGACAATAAGACTCGTCCGGTGTTATGCCTCTACAGTTGCCATACTAACTTTTTATCTAATTCTCTAGTCGACCAAATGGGGTATGGGCCTCTAAGTTCTACAGTCTAGATAAACACTATCGTCTTATTCTAGCATACAGTTAATGTTATTCGATTACACTTCGTTAATGGGTCAAGAGGACTATGTGATACTAGGTTGTGAGGCAGACTACCGAGCTTAAAAGAATTAATGCCTTAAAGATAGAGTAAAAACTCTTATTGGGGTACACGAGAAAAAGGTCTTGGTACTTATTAGGGTATCCTATTGCATTATAAAGGTAATTGTCATCCTAAGTCTCAATCATAGTGCTTATAGAACAAAGTATTAATATTAAGAATGGAGAAGTTACTGGCCCTCAAGTGAAAGGGGATATAACCTATATGGAGATATGTGGAACATGTTACTTGATTTGAACTAAAGGATAACCATAAAATCATAATCTAAATAAATAGCTCAACTATCAAGTTCTAACTACTAAGCACATAATTTCAAAATTCACGATTACAACTATAATCCTAGCAAACTATATCCTAATATAAAAGAAAATCACTTGGCCTACAATCAGAAGGGTTAGGTAGCACGAATTGAAAGATGAAGAAAATGTTCTATTCATTACTCTTGGCTTCCTAAGGTACTATTCTGCTAATACCAAGACAAGAATCTAAATTTATTGTTCTCTAATACTATCTCACTATGAAAGTTATGTTTAGTCCTAATATTCAACCTTAGATTTCTATTGGTTGCTCAATACTAGGGTGAAACAATATGGTCAAATTTCTAACTAACATTATTAGTATCTATACTACTCTCAAGTCCTTCATAAATATATCAAGGGATAATGGTCAATTAATCTATAGGTAAGGGATGCTAGGGTTTATTTGGTATTCTAAACTTAGTGATGTGTTAGTATTCTAGTTGTATTCTTAGTAGGAAAGTTACCCTAATTTTCATCATAACAACAAGGATTCCTATATTCTAGCAGAAGGCTATACTCGAGGAACTATCAGGGAAGTACATGAATCAAGCAGGATATAATTATTTAAATAGAACGGATTGGAAGGAAGGTGAGTCATAATCAAATGTGGATGAGATCCTATACTCTAATCCTATTTGCAGGCTTGCTCGGTACAGTAACGTAACCGAGACAATATACTCTCGACCTGTATGGGCCACCACTAAAAACATGTCATGCCCCAGTCCCAAAATATATAGGACTAGGAATACGTAAGCATGCCAGCCGTATGTATATAGAAAATCCAATATATGGAAACCATAACACATATGTAAGTTGTATTATGAACAATAATTCACAAGTGCTATACAAATCATAAGTCACAGGACATAACTAAATCTCATCCACAGAATACATAAATAAATAAATAATCACTCAACTATATAACTGAATCTTAATATGAAGTATCAAAGAATGATAGTCGGATGGAAACAAATCCACTACCAATTGACTATACTAAAACTACTAAATGGGAGAAGAGATCAAACTCTAATATAAGATAAATGTCCATAAAAGAAATAGCAACTAGAATATCCATCAGCTGCGATGAATCAAAGGTACTCTGAAGGTAAGACCTCCTAAGTCTGGTATGACGCGTCAGGTCCGGGTTCGTATTCCTGTGGATACTCCTGTAAGTCTATACCTGGAAAAGGACCAGGTCCTCAGAGGGACATAACAAGATACATAGAAGCATGCCAATAAGGTACTGAAAGTAAACATCCAATGGGTCGCCTAACCGTCTATGTGAATGCATTTTGAGAACAACTTTCCAACAAGTAGGCTATATGGCCATAGATAGGATTGGCATGATTCTATCGGAGAATCAGGGGCCTACAAAGCATGTCGTCTTTTGAACAGCAGAGGCCGCCAGGTAATATAGGGGTCATCACGACCGCGCATCTCCGACGGAGCGTACAGGTTACAAAAAGGAAAGTGCAAAGGAGCCCAAACGCCTTACTTGTTGTTCTCCCCACCCCATGCTCTAAGTATGTCATATTCATGACACGATAATACCTCTAATAACTGCCAAGTCTCCTAGCATGCAAATTCTATCAGCAGTTATTCCCTATTGCACGTTCCATACTTACAGGTGGCCAAACCCGTCACGCAAGTCTGTGTCCTACATGAGACTCACACTCGTGTAATAAATGTGTCATGGCCAATAGAATATAAGAATGCCTCATGATAATGGGGTGGTCTCATAAACTAGGTCCATATACATATATATAATAAAATAGAATACGACGTCACCGTCGTTGCACCCAAGTTATCCTTGGATGCGCAGTTTATATAACAGTTAAAATATATGAACTAAATGGACAGAAATAAAATATATGCATCATATGGAATATAAATAACAGTATAATGGCAAGGTATACTTGCCTGGCAAGAAAGCTGCGTAGAACCAATAACCTGCTCTTGAAGTCCCGCAAAATAATCAAATGGTCCTATATACATATGATATAATATAATACATCATCAGCCATTACACTAGCACATACACAACCATAATTACACTGGGCTCAGAGGGTACGCTAGGCGTGATACTGGTTATCTAGCAGGGTCAAGCGTGCATCTAACTGCACGGGTGTCACATCTTCAAATGTTGTGCAAAATCAGACAGTCAACTCACAAATTTTCTGGGTCATACAGTCAACTGTAAATACGGTATATCCACAGTTAACACCTATGGTCATACCGTAAATAAACACATTATAGTCATAACTATTACTTAGCATTTAATTATTTATACAATGTATGTATATATACCAATTTACTTATTATACACATACACGTACGCATACACACACTAGTCATTGGGTTTGTCGACACGGTCTAAAATTAACCAAATATTACTAAGTATGCTAACCCAATTGTTATTCACTCAAGCACACATAAACTAAAAAAGGAGAGATAGGTTCGAACCTTGGTGTGCACGCACGGGGTCGACGATGATGACAATGATGATGATGACGATGATAATGATGATGATGATGATGATGGTGAGGATGATGATGATGATAGTGATGATGGTGATGATGATGATGATGATGATAATGGTGAGGATGATGATGGTGATGGTGATGATGATGATGATGATGATGGTAAGGATGATGATGATGGTGATGATGATGATGATGATGGTGATGATGATAATAGTGGTGATGATGAAGGTGATGATGAGGATGATAATGGTGATGATGATGAAGGTGATGCCGGAGGCTGCCGGAGTCAGGCAGCTCTGGCGAGGAGGAGGACAGGAAAGAGGAGGATATAAAGTCGAAGGGGATTGCTCGGTGGTCAGGGAGAAATAAAGAGGACAGGGAGGAGAGGTGGTGGTGCGGGAAGTCTCAGGCGAGAGAAGGACGGTGGTTCAGTCGTCCAGGCGAGGGGACGGTGGAAGAAGGAAGTCGAGGTCGTCGAGGGGTTGCAGAGGCGGGGAGTTCTGCTATGATCACCGGAGGGAGGTGTGTCGAGGTATTAATGGTGGTAGTATTAATGGTGAGTCGAGGGGGAGGAGATGTCTGGTGGTTGGAGGTTCAGTCGTCGGTGAGGTCGATGGACTGTGGAAGAGGAGGAGATGGAAGAGTGTGGTACGACGAAGGAGATCGAAAAAGGAGGTAAGCAGTTTGGCTGCTCGGGCGGAGGGTGGTTCAGTCGGCGAAAAGAAGGTCGGGTGTTCGGTGGAGGACTGGCCGGGGGGTCAGGGATGACGCGGAGGAGAACGGTACTGCTGTCAACGGGTCCGACGTGGCGTGGTGGTCTAATGGGGTGTGGACACCTCAATGTAATTTTGCATAAAAGTCCCTAACAATTAAAAATTACACAAAGTTGGGTTTTGGATTTATTTAATTAAAATTAATATAAATGATGTTCTAAAATTAATTGGAAGCACTTGAGGCTAAAATTAGGTGGGACACAAGCATCATGGACGTAGAAGACTCAGAATAAAAAATTATCATAAATTGTGTTGCACAAAACGGGTCAAGATTGTGTCTCCAATTTCGATTGGAACGCACAAAGATACAAAGTTAGATTTATTTAGAATTAAATATAATCGTTTGCGACGAATATTGTGTGACTAAAATAAAGCACAAATGGACATAGTTATGAGTTACACAAGAATTAGAATAAAAGACTGGCACGTCTAGGATAAGGGTGTGAAATTTGTTGGAAGGCAATGGCTAGTGTAGTGCTCCAATTATCGAAGCAACGGTAATGTGCACTAAGTATAGAAATATTGTAAAATCATCTAAAACACAATGTTCTATTTCTAATTAGATTTGAACTAGCCCTAGTCTCTCTATCTAAACTTAAGTAGGCCTAAATTTTGGTCGAGGGAATTTACAGTTGGAGCCGTATCGCAAGCGTATCATAGAGTTAGTGTGATACGAGTGTGGTGCACTCCACGTGTTTGTTGTTTTTTCCTCTTTCCTATACGTAGATGTATAATTATATATCTATATGATATGTATGTGATATATATATATGTATATATTGGTGTATATGAGTTTGGGTATATGTGTGTGTCTATGTGTGTATATACTAGTGTATATAGTTATATATAGATCTATATTTATATATATATATATATATATATATATATATATATATATATATATATATATGTGTGTGTGTGTGTGTGTGTGTGTGTGTGTGTGTGTGTATTGGTTTATATATTTGTGAACATATGTGTTTATATATATATATATATATATATATATATATATATATATATATATATATATAGTTATTTATATGTGTGTGAGTATATATATATCTATATATATATCTATATATATAGTAGTGAGGGGTTGATACATACATACACACACACACACACACACACACACACACATATATATATATATATATATATATATTGTTATACATAGATGTGTAGTGTTTGTGTTTGTGAGTTGTGTGAGCTTAGTGTGCTTTCTGTTGTGCTTGGGTGTATGGCTGTGGATGTGTGCCAGTGGGTGAGAGAGGTAGCAGTGGCAACTCGGGAAGAAAAATGCTTCCTATGTATGTTAGTATTATAGTTAGTTCTATATTATATTGATATATGTATATATTAGTGTTAGTTTTAGTTAGTATATTAGTTTGGGGTATTGTGTATTAGCTATATGTATAGTGGTTTAGTATTACCTCGGGATACCAAGGTATTACCAAGGTATTGGGCCGATACCCAAGGTATTGAGTTTGGGTATCGTGATAGGTGTGATACGCATTGGTACAAGGCCAAGGTATCGTATTTTTATTGTTTTGATATAGTATTAAGTATATTGACTTGTATATATATATATATATATATATATATATATATCCAAAATACTATTTTTATATACGGAAACTTGCGTATCTTAGGATACGGCTTTTTGGAGTGCCTTGTAGTATCTTAGATTAGATTGTATAGCATAGCTTCATAGTGTATTGACTTAGTGACTTAGTGTTAGACTCTTACAACCTAGATTTTACCGGTTTGACCTAGAAATGGTTTATTGACCTAGAATTGCATCAACTTAACTTATTTTCAATCTTGAAACTTGTATTGATGCAACGTACCATATATAGGTCTGTGTGACACCAGTTTGGGCATCAAGAGACACACCTTGCTCAGGACTTCAGGCAAGTACATTTTTTTGAAAGTTTTTAATTCATAATATTATATATATGTATGTTCTAAAATTGTATACTTGATTCCGACACAGTAATTTTACGGACTGTACTATATGGATCCCGCTAGGAGATGTTATCCCCTACCGTGTTCAGCAAGTACTCGTGTACATTGTATCTCATCGTGTATATTGGGTATTGATTATATTTCGTGTTCACACACTGCTCGTGTTCAGTATGTTTATTCGTGTACGCCCATTGCTCATGTTCGGTGGTTATGATATTCGTGTACACCCATTGTTCGTGTTTAGTGGTTATGTTTCGTGTTCGTAGCGTGTCGTTATTGGATCCATCGGTATTAGTTGGGGGTGGGAGAGTAGGAGTTGATTATGTAATCAAATCCCCATTGTTATATCGTGTACATTCTGGTTACATATCTCACTTGTAATCGTCTTACCTGATCATGTTCACCTAACTCGATCACATAATAAACTTGTATTCTAAGACACATTAGTAGATTGCAGTTATTTTATCATATTTTGATATTCATATTGTTGTTCTATATTCTCGTACATTACCTGTATATCTATTGTTCATTATTCATATGTTTAGTGATATTGTATTTCATTTCTATTATCGATTTATATGCTCGATTATGCTATTGAAACTGCTTTCAGAGGTATGTACTTCTCTCCAATTCTAACTGGATATATTTTTCCAGATGACTGACTTATAGAGCAGTATCCCACATTCTACGGACCGCATGACGACGTATCTTTAGAGGATACTCCTATAGACCAGGAGGACTTAGTTGTAGAGCCCGATGAGGTCTAGTTTATTTGTATTGGATTGTATTAGACTATTTTTTTTGTTGAGATTCACAACTTGTATATTATTTTAGATTATGGATTGTATCTTATTCTTTCCTTCACTATTCCATTCGTGCATTATTCTTTCTTAGTTTATTTTGTGATTGAGATTAGATATACCAGTGAGATACTATATTGCTCCTCCGTTTGGAGTTGAGATAATTGACAGGTACCATATTATATTGTTGAAATATTAGATAGTTAAAAATGACCCAGACATCGTTCTACCGCCGATTCTGCGGCGTAGGCTGGGCGTAACCACGTACTCGTGCCCGAATATCCGGGTGCGGGTCGTGACTCATTTTCAGTAGTGGCCCATGCAGCTTTAGATTCGCAAGTAGTGCAATTTCATAGTTGTGCTCATCTAGAGTACTGCTACAAGCCTGTTTTAGGAAACATGATTTAGACTGAGAGTTTACTCAATCACACCTAGGAAAATTCCAAATCTATTTTGCAAATCCTTATCTATTGAACATTGCTTTACTTTGAATAAGTTCTGTCCTTCTTTGATGGTATCGTATCATATTTAATATTGATTCCATATTTCGATCGATCTTCAGGATGCCAACGAAGACACGCTCCCAGTGATCAGGTGCCGCAACGGCACGATCCGTCACTTCATAACCCATAAAGGAAGTACCCTCTGACGATGGTCCAACACCTACATTCAGGAGGTCAGCTTCACCGGTCCAGGTGGGCATATCGACAGCAGCTTTCGGAGGTGCTCCATCACCAGTACCGAGGATAGGACAGACAGTTTTTAAGGATCTTCCACCTCCACCACCAGTAGTCGATCAGACGCAGATGTTTGTGCTCTTCTAGCAGATGATGGAGGCACAATAGCAACAGTCAGAGGTCCTGTGATAGAGCATGGAGAACGCTCACCAGATCGTACTTGCATCAGTTGAGAGAGCTACTACAGTCCAGCCACAGACGGTGTCACCTCAGTTTATTTCGCATCAGCCGAGGTCGGGTACCATCATAGATTTCAAGAGGATGGGCCTGAAGGACTTCAGAGGCACAGAAGGGATTATCTATACGGATGAGTAGATCGAGGACATCGAGCGAAACCTGCGGCTGGCGCAAATTTTAGAGATGCTATAGATAGAGGCAGCGGGGTATATGATATTCGATATTGCTTTGACATGGTTCCGGACAGACCCCAGGATTGCAGTACCAGTACTCACTTGGGAAGCCTTCAAAGAGCTTTTCAAGGAGAAGTTCTTCCCAGACGTGGCTCTTACATCTTTAGAGAGTCAGTTCTAGTACCTCGTCTAGGGAGGTATATTAGTGGACGAGTATGCGACGGAGTATTGCCGTCTAGGTCACTTCGTGGAGGGACAGAACCCTAGAGGCAGAGCCAGAAAGTTCAGGAAGGGCCTGAATCGGGAGGTCAAACCCCACACCAACGGAGATCCTACTGCCACCTTCGAGGAAATTCTCAGGCAGGCGCAGAGAGCAGAGGATGACTTAGATCTTGGCTCTAAGAGGCCGAGGGACACAAGAGGATCCAGCACCAACACAGGTCCAGCGAAAGAGGCCTCATTTCCAGCAGCAGATCTAAAGGCATTACCAACACCAGAGGCAGCAGTATCACGGTCCAGCTAGAGCGTCGTCTTAACAGATGCATCAAATCCAGAAGGCAGCAGTTTCTTGCACTTTCAGTAAGAAGCAAGGACACGGATGGGACGCATGAAGGATGAGGCTAGGCCAATGCTTATTCTGTGGATCGGGAGATCATCAGTTACGGGCTTGTCCTAAAGTCCTAACTCATCCAGTTCAGGGTAGAGGACAAGCACAGAGGGCACCCTCTAGACCACCAGTGGGACAGTAGCAGAGAGGACCTCTTCCACCGCAGTAGCAGTAGTTTGCCCAACATCAGCAGCAGAGAGGAGCACAGCAACAGGGGCGAGCTTTTACCTTGACTGTCGAGGAGGAGGAGCCGGTTGACGATGTCATCTCAGGTTCAGTTTATCTCGATTCCTTTCCAGCTCATATTTTGTTCGATTTCGGTGCTTCTTATAGCTTTGTATCTGTATCTTTTGCTTTGAGGCATCGTCTTGAGTCTAAACCGTTGGTGAGGACTTGTAAGATCACGATCGGGGGTGGAATTATCATGGTCAGTGATGTTTCCAAGAGCCAGAGAGTTTATTTGGGAGGCCGTGAGCTGAACGTATGTTTAATCGTAATGCCACTTCCGAGTTATGATATAGTACTCGGGATGGATTGGTTGAGTAAACATCATGCTAGTATCGATTATCGTGGAGGCAGAGTTTTATTTCAGACGCCAAGAGAGCCGGAGTTCGAGTTCGTCCGAGGAGCAGAGCAGAGCGAAGGCAATTTCTGTGGATCTTTGGTAGAAGAGCATGAGACGCCACATCCGTTGATTACAGATTTCATGGATGTCTTTCCAGAGGAGTTGTCGGGGTTGCCGTCGGACAGAGATATAAAATTCTCTATAGATTTATTGCCAGGCGTAGAGCCGATATCTCAACACGTCTATAGAGTAAAAACAATAAACTAGCGGAGTTGAAGAAGCAGATGGATGAGTTGCAAGACAAGGGCTTTATCCGTTCCGGTTCATCACCATAGGGTGCTCCAGTACTTTTTGTACCAAAGAAGGATGGGTCGGTACGTATGTGTATTAACAACCTTACTATCAACAACAAATACCCGTTGCCGCGAATTGATGACTTGTTTGACCAGTTGAGCGGAGCAAAGTTATTCTCAAAGATAGACTTGAGGTCAGGGTACCACTAGGTGAAAGTGAAGAGGGAAGACATCCCGAAGATAGCTTTTAGGACTTGTTATGGGCAGTTCGAGTTCTTGGTGATGCCGTTTGGGTTGACCAATGCCCCGGCAGTATTCATGAACCTGATGAACAAGGAGTTTCATCAGTACCTGGACCAGTTTGTTATAGTCTTGATAGATGATATTCTGATATATTCGAAGACCCCAGAGGAGCATGAGCATCACTTGAGGATAGTTCTGGAGACCCTCAGGAAGGAGAAGCTGTATGGCAAGTTATCAAAGTGTGAATTCTTCCTTGATAAAGTTGAATTCCTCGAACATGTTATTACAGGAGATGGAATCTCGGTAGACCTGAAGAAGATTTCAGCAGTTGAATCATGGTCTACCCCAAGTTCAGTAGCAGAGATCAGGAGTTTCCTTGGATTGGCAAGCTACTACCAGAGGTTTGTTCAGGACTTTTCCAGAGCCGATGACTAGACTGACCAGGAAGGACGTAGAGTTTGTCTGGACTGAGGATTGTCAGTCAGCATTTGAGAAGCTGAAGAGAAGATTGACTATAGCTCCCATCTTGACACTACCATCAGGAGCAGGAGGGTTTTCCATTTACAGTGATACATCAGGAAAGGGTTTGGGTTGTGTGTTACAACATACGGGAAGGTGATTGCCTATGCTTCCAGGCAATTACGTCGGTATGAGAAAAACTACCCTACCCATGACTTGGAGTTGGCAGCGGTTATCTTTGATCTCAAATTGTGAAAACACTACTTGTATGGAGAGAGAGTGGAGATCTTCACAGACCATAAGAGCTTAAAGTATGTATTTACACAAAAGAGCTCAACATGAGGCAGCAGCGATGGTTGGAGCTGATGAAAGACTTCGATAAATCCTTGTAGTACCATCCAAGAAAGGCCAACATAGTCGCGGATGCCTTGAGCAGGTATCCCGTGGCTATGTGCTTGACTAGAGACAGACATTTATTGGCAGATCTTGACAGTTTGGGCATTGAGGTATTGATTCCTGGAGTCGCAGCACAGATGTGGGAATTTCAGGTTCAGTCGGAGCTGATGGACCAGGTCAGAGACGGACAGTATGATGATGAGTCTCTGAGGAGCATCAGAGCACAGGTTCAGTTGGGGCTGGCAGAGGACTTCATTGTCGCAGATGATGGATCATTGCGACACGGTACCAGGTTATGCGTACCGATAGGAGAATTGTACAAAAAGATTCTGCAAGAGGTGCATCATTCTCAATACTCTATGCATCCAGGTGCCAATAAGATGTATAGAGACATGAGGGAGCATGTATGGTGGTATGGCATGAAGCGGGAGGTAGCTAGCTTCATGTCCAGATACTTAGTTTGCCAGCAGGTCAAGGCGGAAAGACAGAGGCCAGGATGATTACTTCAGCCTTTACCCATTCTGGAGTAAAAATGGGAACATGTGAACATGTATTTTATATCGAGACTTTCGCATTTTCCAGGAGAAAAAGATGCAATTTGGGTCATCGTGGATAGGTTGACCAATTCAGTCAACTTTCTGCCATTTAAAGTGGATACATCTACGGAGAAGCTCGCAGAGATGTATGTGCGCTAGATTGTCAGATTGTACGGTGTTCCAGTGAGCATAGTCTTGGATCGGGATAGTCTCTACATGTCCCATTTCTGGAGGAGTTTGCAGGCTAGCTTGGGCACTCAGCTCGTGGTCAGTACCGCTTATCACCCTCAGACAGACAGACAGTCGGAGAGGACTATTCAGACTCTCGAGGACATGGTACGCACCTATGTTTTGGATCTTGGAGGTTCTTGGGAGGATCACCTTCACTTGGTAGAGTTTTCATACAACAACAGCTACCAAGCCAATATTTAGATATCACCATTCGAGGCATTGTATGGACGGAGATGTCGCACTCCGTTATCCTGGGATGATGTTGGTGATAAAGCTTTATTGGGGCCAGAGATGGTAGTGGATGCAGCCGAGAAGGTGAAGCTTATCAGGGACAGACTTCGAGTGGCGCAGGATAGGCAGCGACATTGGGCCGATAGCCAACGGAGACCTATGGAGTTTGAGGTATAGCTTTAGTTTTGTTTTGCTTGTGTTTGGTTGTTGTATGTTAGAGTGCTAAGGTTACGTTTCGTGCTAGAGTGGCGGTCTGGTTTTCTTGAGGATTTTTCTGACACGTGGCACGATTTATTTCAGTGGAGGCGAAAAGCTTAGTCCGCGATTCATCGAACCTTTCAATATTCTTGAGAGGGTCAGTGCAGTCGCTTACAGACTACACTTATCACTTGCACTAGAGGGAGTGTACAACGTATTTTACGTATCGCAGTTGAGATGATACGTGGCAGATCCCAGTCATATGTTGAATCACTCGGAGATAGAGGTGGACCCTATTCTTAGCTATCCAGAGCAGCCAGTTGAGATTCTGGATCAGAGAGAGAAGGTGCTGAGGAACCAGACGATTCCTTTCGTGTACGTATTGTGGAGGCATCACTCGCTAGGAGAGAGTACCTGGGAGCGAGAGGCCGAGATGCGCGAGCGATATCCATATATGTTTGAGCCGTGAGGTATAATTTTTTCTTGCATTGTATTATTTGCTTTTGGTAGTTAGTTTCTTCCTTAATTTCGAGGACAAAATTTTTCTAAGGTGGGTAGGATTGTCACCCTCACATTTTCACTCAAGGGTAGTTTGGTAATTGACATGGGTAATTTTAATTTTAGGATTTATTGTATTTAAATATTGTGCATGCATGATTTATTTAAATATTGTATTATTTGTTGATTGCTAGTTGTAGAATTATTTAGACTTGTGTAGTGGACCTAACCTATTTTATTAGAATGCATGAAACCAATATTTTGGATGAGTTTAGTTTGAGCCCATGAATTAGGTCCATGGATTAGGAGGTTGAATTAATTAGAGAAACCATTAAACTAAAACCTTTTCTCCCTAATTAATTTCTTTATGAGAGGCCCTAAGGGGTAATTGAGACATTTCACATTGCTTAGAGGGGTGTATATAGCCGGCCACCTCAAGAGGAGAGAGAAATCATTCACTTCACCAATTCCTAATTTTTTAGATCTACATTCTTCTCTCTTCCAATTTTCTTCATTCCCTTATCATTCTCCACGAATTCTTCACAAATTCCTTCCCTAATTCTTCATTGAGGCTTCTATATCAAGGATCTATAAGAAGAAAGCAAGGAGTAAGGAGGAGAAGACCAAGATCTACAAGGAGAGAAGCTTCTTTGCATTTAGGGACTTTACATTGGGAATCCATCTCCCAATAGATATATTTTAGTTTTTCCCTTTCAAATAAACTCTAGATCTGAGATTTAACTATGAGAAACCAACCCACATGCATAAGCTACCCATAGAAATTAGTTTTAGGTTCATCGGAGACCTACGGTAGAAGATATGTGCATTTTGGTACCAATTTTAGGGAAATTCTGAGATTGGCACAGGTAGTGGTTATCATTGGGTCTAATAGATCTAAATGACATATGATTGCTTGTTTGTGACTAGTGTCGTATCCACAATTGGGTACGTGTAGGTCGTATCTTGTCAATTTGATGAAACAAGTTAATTTTGGGGGTTTTTCTCTGACACGGGGCCTTGTGCATATCACATTATGACACAGACACGTAGTTAATCTAATTACTATACATATTATTCATAATTAGTGTATTAGACTTGCTCGTGTCCTCCGGAATGTGTTTGGTTGTGTATTGGAGCCGTATCGCAAGCGTATCATAGAGTTAGTGTGATACGGGTGTGGTGCACTCCACGTGTTTATTGTTTTCTCCTCTTTACTATACGTACATCTGTAATTATATATCTAGATGATATGTATGTGAATATATATGTATATATTGGTGTATATGAATTTGGGTATATGGGTGTGTCTATGTGTGTATATACTAGTGTATAGTTATATATAGATCTATATGTATATGTGTATATATATATATATATATATATATATATATATATATAGTTATAGTTATAGTTATAGTTATAGTTATAGTTATTTATATGTGTGTAAGTATATATATATATATCTATATATATAGTAGTAAGGGGTTGATACATATAGATATATGTGTATATAGAGAGGTATATGGATATATATGTATTGTTATACATAGATGTGTAGCGTTTGTGTTTTGTGTTTGTGAGTTGTGTGAGCTTAGTGTGCTTTGTGTTATGCTTGGGTGTGTGGCTGTAGATGTGTGCCAGTGGGTTAGAGAGGTAGTAGTGGCAACCCGGGAAGAAAAACTGCACAGCTAACTATGCTCAGCAAAAGAGGGAGCTGCTCGGGCTACTGTGCAAACTGCACAGCAGGATCGGGATCAACATGTGCTGAAGGACTTCAGCAGCTGCAGCTAGCTGCTGGGGCACAACAAGGCTCAATGCAGATCTTGCACAGTCAATTGAATGCAGTTCCAGCAAACATCAACAGGGAAGCGCCACTGTACAGTATGTGTAAGAGGTTTCAGCAACTACAGCAAAGGGCTCGGGCTTGCACAGTATTTGGCTTCAGTTCACTGTGCTGTGCCCGAGCACAGTAACAGTTTTCAGACATTAACTGTGCAGTTTCAGTTAGTTTCAGTGAGGTTCATTTCAGTTGTTGAGTTTCACTTGGGATCAGGTATATTGGTCAGTTAGTTTCAGTGGTTAGGAATTAGTTAGTTAAGGTATTGTTAGTAGTTAGTGATTATATATATATACTTGTTTATGTTGAGTTAGTTATATTTAGCTATATGTATTATGTATATATGTAGTTATGGGTTGTTAGTAGTAGTAGCTATATTAATATAGTTAGTCTAGTACACATATACTAATAGGTAGTGTATCTTGATAAGTTAGCTATATTAGCTATACATACCTATGTATGTTAGTATTATAGTTAGTTCTATATTATATTGATATATGTATATATTAGTATTAGTTTTTAGTTAGTATATTAGTTTGGGGTATTGTGTATTAGCTATATGTATAGTGGTTTAGTATTACCTCGGGATACCAAGGTATTGGGCCGATACCCAAGGTATTGAGTTTGGATATCGTGATATGTGTGATACGCAATGGTGCAAGGCCAATGTATCATATTTTTATTGTTTTGATATAGTATTAAGTATATTGACTTGTATATATATCCAAAACACTATTTTCGTATACAGAAACTTGTGTATCTTAGGATACGGCTTTTTGGAGTTCCTTGTAGTATCTTAGATTAGATTGTATAGCATAGCTTCATAGTGTATTAACTTAATGACTTAGTGTTAGACTCTTGCAACCTAGATTTCATCGGTTTGACCTAAAAATAGTTTATTGACCTAGAATTACATCAACTTAACTTATTTTTAATCTTGAACCTTGTATTGATGCAACGTACCATATATAGGTCTGTGTGACACCAGCTTGAGCATCGAAAGACACACCTTGCTCAGGACTTCAGGCGAGTATATTTCTCTGATAGTTTTTAATTCATAATATTATATATATGCATGTTCTAGAATTGTATACTTGATCCCGATATAGTGATTTCACGGACTGGTACTATACGGATCTCGTTAGGAGATGTTATCTCCTACCGTGTTCAGCGGGTACTCGTGTACATTGTATCTCTTCGTGTATATTGGGTATTGATTATATTTCGTGTTCACATACTGCTCGTATTCAGTGTGCTTATTCGTATATACCCACCGCTCGTGTTCGGTGGTTATGATATTCGTGTACACCCACTGCTCATGTTTAGTGGTTATATTTCATGTTCGTAGCGTGTCGTGATTGGATCCATTGGTATTAGTTGGGGGTGGAAGAGTAGGAGTTGATTATGTAATCAAAGCCCCATTGTTACATTGTGTACATTCTAGTTACATACCTCACTTGTAATCTTCTTACCTGATTATGTTCACCCAACCCGATCACATAATAAACTTGTATTTTGAGGCACATTAGTAGATTGCAGTTATTTTATCATATTGTTGATATTCATATTATTATTCTATATTCTCCTACATTACCTGTATATCTATTTTTCATCATTCATATGTTTAGTGATCTTGTATTTTATTTCTATTGTCTGTTTATATGCTCGATTATGCTATTGAAACTGCTTTCAGAGGTATGTACTTCGCTCCAATCCTGACTGGATATATTTTTCTAGATGACTGGCTTATAGAGCAGTGTCCCACATTCTACGGGCCGCAGGACAATGTACCTTTAGAGGATACTCCTATAGAGCAAGAGGACTTAGTTGTAGAGCCCGATGAGGTCTAGTTTATTTGTATTGGATTATATTAGACTATTATTTTCTTGAGAGTCACAACTTGTATATTATTTTAGATTGTGGATTGTATCTTATTCTTTCCTTCGCTATTCCATTCGTGCATTATTCTTTCTTAGTTTGTTTTGTGATTGAGATTAGATATACTTGTGAGATACCATATTGCTCCTCCGTTTGGAGTAGAGATGATTGACAGGTACCATATTATATTGTTGAGATGTTAGATAGTTAGAAATGACCCAGACAACGTTCTGCCATCGATTCTACGGCGTAGGCTGGATGTAACCATGTACTCGTATCCGAATATCCGAGTACGGGTCATGACAGTTGCTTACAGACTAGACTTGCCACCTGTATTGGAGGGAGTGCACAACATGTTTTACGTATCGCAGTTGAGATGATACGTGGTAGATCCTGGTCACATTTTGCATCACTCGGAGATAGAGGTGGGCCCTACTCTTATATATCCAGAGCAGCCAGTTGAGATTCTGGATCAGAGAGAGAAGGTGCTGAGGAACCAAACCATTTCCTTGGTATGCGTCGCATGGAGGCATCACTCTTCAGGTGAGTCTACCTGGGAGAGGGATAATGAAATGCGAGAGCGTTACCCATATTTGTTTGTGCCTTGAGGTATGTTCTTTCCTGATTCTGTTCTGTTTTATTTTCTGGGGGTAGTTTCATCTTTGAATTTTGCGGAATAAATTATTTTAAGGGGGGTAGACTTGTCACTACCATATTTTCTACGAAATAATATTTTAGTCATTTTATAATTAATTAAATATTGTGCATGTTGTAAATTTATTTATTGTTAGATGTTAGTATTTTATTTTGGACTTGTGTTAGTGGACCTAACTAGTTTGATTAGATCCATGGACCAATATTTAATTCTAGTTAGAATTGAGCCTAATAATAAGCCCAATCATTAGGAGGATGATTAATTAGTTAAACCAATTAGACTAGAACCTTTCCTCCTTAATTATTTTCTTCATGACAAGCCCCAAGGGGTATTATGGATATTTCATAGTGACTTAAAAGAGGGGGTAGTGGCCGGCCTAGTAGGGAATGGAGGGAGACTCTCTCTCTCTCTCTGTGTATTTTTTATTTCAAATATAGATCTAGAATTTCTCTCTTCCAAATTTCTTCATTCCTACATCAAATTCTACCCAGATTTTTTCTTAATTCCTTCTCTATTCATCATTGGAGACTATTAGAACAAGGAGAAAGCAGGGATCTACAAGGAGGAAGCAAGGATCTACAAGGAGGAATAAGGATCTACAAGTTGAAGGCGCTTGACACTCAATTTGGTAATTTTATTTGTAATCCATCTCCCAATAGGTACAATTTTATTTTTTTCTCTCTAATTAGACTATAAATCTGTAACTTAATCATTAAGAACCCTCCCATATACTAAGGATACCCATAGGATTGGAATTAGGTTCATAGGAGGCCTAGGGAGAAAGTTATGTGATATTTTGTGTCAATTTTGAGAGAATTTCGAGATTGACACATGTTGTGTTTGTCAATAGGTTAATTAGACCAAATTAATATGTTATTGGTTGTGTGTGGCTAGTGTCGTGTCCACAATTAGATACCTATAGGCCGTATCTCGATAATTTGGCGATACGGATTAATTTGAAAGTTTTTTTCCTACACGGGGTTGAGCATGCCACATTTTGACACGGACACGTAGTTGAGTAGCTAACTCTTTTTATTGTTTATAATTGTGATTCTAGACTTGCTCGTGTCCGTTAGTATATGTTTGGTGGTGTGGTGGAGCCGTATCGCTAGCGTATCATAGAATGAGTGTGATACGGGTGCGGTGCACTCCATGAGCTTATTTTATTGCATTTTAATTCAATTTGTCTTGGTTATAGCTATTATAATATTATATTTATAATTGTTATATGATATATATGTATATATATAGTTATATGTATGTTCTATATTTATATTTGATGTGTTGGTGGTCATGGGAGAATAGGAGAGTGTATGTGCATCACTAATGTGGTTATGTGATAACACACACACACACACACACACACACACATATATATATATATATATATTTATTTATTTATTTATTTATCTATATATGTGAGTGAGTGTATGTGTGTATTAATGTGTAGATGTGTGTATGTGTGCTAGAGGGGAGAAGAAGAAGCAGTGAGAAGCAGGCCGAAAAGCAGCAGAAAGCAGCAGCGATAAGCAGCAGGAAGCAGTGAGCAGAAAGTAGCAGCAGCAGCAGCCGGATAAGCAGTTGTAGAAGCAGCAGCAGAAGCAGCAAGCCACAGCAGAAGCAGAAGCAGCAGCAGTGTAGTAAGCAGCAACGGCAGAAGCAGCAGCAGTAAGCTGCAGCAGCAGAAGCAGAAAGCTGTAAGCAGCAGCAGCAGCAGCGGTAAGCAGTAGCAGTAGCAATAAGCTAGTTGGTTTATATTGATAAGTTTGTAAGCTATGTATATATTGTTAGTAAGTTAGTGTGTGTGTGTGTGTGTGTGTGTGTGTGTGTATATATATATATAAGCTAGTAGTTTATATTGATAAGTTAGTAAGTTATGTATATATTGTTAGTAAGTTAGTATATATATATATGAGAGAGATATATATATATAAGCACTAGTTAGCATTGGTTAGTATTATTTATAGATTACCTTGAGTTACACCAAGGTAATGAGAGTTGAGGTATCTTGGGTACGTGTATTAAATATCAAGGGATATGTTAGTATGTTAGTTTAGTATAGTATTATTATAAGTTTAAATATATATTAGTGTATAGTAAGGTGTATGGGTAGTTAGTTATATGTTAGATATTGAATTACCTTGTGATACCAATGTAATGTTAAGGTATTGGGTTTTACTCAAGGTATTGAGTTTGCACATCAAGATGGGTGTGTAGGTGGTGTGATACCGTATTTGGTTCAAAGCCAAGGTATCCACTTAGCATTAGTTTAGCTATGAGTACTTTATATTTTGTGTTGTATATATATATTATAATATTTTTATATCTAATAACTTACGTATCTTATGATACGGTAATGTGTTGGTATCCTAGTATCCTAGTATAGCTAGTATGGCCTAGTTACATAATGTATGGACCCAATATCCTAGAGATGGACTCATACTACCTAGAAATAGCTTGTTTGATCAAGTTTGACTAGTTTGACCTAGAGTTGACCTAGTTTAACTGTTTTGATTTAGAAATGGCTTTATGACCTAGAATTTGACTAGTTTAACTTATTTTTATTCTAAAACCTTGTATTGATGTAATATTCCATATTTAGGTCTCCGAGGTACTATTTCAGTTCACTAAATTTCATGCAAGTATATTCTCTGATAGTTTCTCATTCATGATATCCTCTATGTCTCTTGTATTTAGTGTAGATATCTTAATTTTTTGACACGATGGTTACACAGATTGGTATATCAGAATCTCGTCATAAAATATTATTCCTTGGTATTTATGTGTATCTTGTGCAAGCCTTATTCCTTGTTCTTCTTGTACATGTACAGACATTGATTCTTGGGAAGACTTGCTACCTACCAGAGAACCTCGTGTAATAACGTACCATGGTTGGATCCTCTATACCGGTCGGGGGCAGGGGAGTACTTAGTGTAGATATATAATCATACCCTCCTTGTGCATGTCTTGTTCCTTGAATAGTGTTAATCATATACCGCACGTATGATTAACCAGGCCATATCCTTGTGCAAGTTCCCAAGCCGATCACATATTGAAGCTGTTGTTTACTCACTTAGTAGTAGTATTTCTTGTTCATTTCTATGATATGCTCATTCTTGTATTTATTTCCAGTATTTCCTATATTATATATTTCTTGTACCTTTATATTGCATCTTGTATATTCGCTCTATTTACTGTTATATAGTTTATATCATTTATTAGAACTGTTGTAGAGATGTACTTTGCTCCTTTTCTGACTGGATATATTTTTTCAGATGACACTGAGGAGTGGTACCCCACTCACTACGGGCCTTAGGATATATTTGGCTTAGAGCCAGAGGCTTTGGCTCAGAAGGGTCTCATCCCGATTGAGATAGATGACCCAGGACTCGTAGCTCTGTAGTTAGATCTTTTTTACTGGATTTGTCTCCAGCAATGTTATTAGTATTTCTTTCTATGACTCATTGGATATTATCTTATCGTATGGGTTGTATTGTCTCTTTTGTTCTTTTATCTATTTATGTGATTATTCCATCTTATAGATCTGTGATTTGAGTATTCATATTTCATTGGTGGCATTATTATATCTTGATTGTTAGATAAATAATTTACCCAAACAACGCTCTACCGTCGATGCTGCGGCGTAGGATGGGCGTTGTTCACTACTCATGCCCCCACACCGGGTGCGGATCGTGACAGAAATCAAGAAACAATCATCTTTTGAATATATCTCATTTTTAGGGGATCATTCCCTAGGAAAATATACTCATAAAAACCCTCATAATAAAATAAAGATAAAACCATTCACTACCTCAAATCTGAAAACTCCAAGAACTAACTATAATCAGAACACTGCTAGAAACTAATTACAACTACAAATACTAAGAATAAAACTATAGTCGTTCATTTTTCTTCATATATTTAAGATGTACTTGCCTTATGAAGAAAACCAAGAGCAAAACAAGAGAAAATAAACAAGTGAGGAGAGAGAATAAGAACAAGAATATATATATGCAAGGGGTGGATGGTGAACTATCGGATATCTCCAACAAATTCAAGCCATACTCTCTACCTACCACCACCACACAATTAATATTAGCCAATATGCGCCAAGCTCCATTCAACCATATGCTTAAAGTATACCCAAAGTGCGCCAAAATAAAAACACAAGCAAAAGTGTGTCAACTTGAGTATATTTCGAGTATACGTGACAGAGAATATGCTTCTAACTCTAAACAACATATATACTACCGCCATCATATCCGCTAACCAAGGAATTATCTAGCCGTCTAGGGTCCAAGTCTATCTACCCTTTGATCAATATCCAAGAAGCTATCTCAGCAAAACCATCCTCAATTGAATCTCCATCCCCGCTAGCTCATCCCAAAAACTTTATCGTTATGTCCTGAATCCATCAAGTAAATTTTTGATCGACCTATACAACTTCTCGTATTATTACTCACAAAATTTCAGAATCATAGACTTGCTACATTTTTTATCCTTATATCTCGTTTAAGTTTTCCTTTGCATCCATTTCGCTCGAGTGATACCGTAAATTATTCCCATGTCAAAATCCTGTTCAGTTTTCTCAAAGGTACATCCTTTATGATCCTTGGTTCCTTTTTGGTTTTCGCATCTCTATGTCAATTTTTACTCATTTTGTTGTGTCCGTACAATCCCGTTGACTTGCTCACCGATCCTAAGGCAAGATATTTCTTAAAATAAATGTCGTAGCTCGGAAGTGGCATTACAAGTAGACACACACTCAACTCCCGGCCTCCCAGAGTAACTCTCTGATCCTTGCAAATATCATTAACCAGGATAATGCCTCCCCCGGTCATGATCTTGCAAGTCCTAAGCAAAGACTCAGCTACCAAACCATGCTTCAGAGCAAAAGAAACAGATACAAAACTATGGAAAGTACCACTATCAAACAAAGCTAAAGCTAGAATGGAATCAAGAAGAATAGAACCTGCGATGACATCTCCGGTGGGTTCGTCCTCCTCGACGGTCATAGCAAACGCTCGTCCCTGACGTGCACCTCCCTGCTGCTGATGCTGGACATAACGCTACTGCTGTGTCAGAAGCAGTCCCCTCGGCTGTACTGCAGGTAGTCTCGCCTGTGCCCTCAGAGCTAAAGCTGCTCTGTGAACTGCACGACAAGGATTGGAAGGACACTCCCTCAGCTGATGCCCTTCAGTACCATAATACAAACAAACTCCTAGCCTCCTCCTGCAAACTTCCCAAATGTGGCCGAGCATCTTGCAGTAGTGGCAGAAAGTTTGCTGTAACTGTCTCTGCTGCTGTGGTGCCTGGTGAAAAGGCACCCGAGCTTGAGTTTGGTGATGTTGTGGCTGCTGGAAAGGTCTGGACTGGAAATGAGGATGTTTGGCAGATACTGTACTGCTGTTTGCCCCCAGAAAAGAATCTCGGTCTCTCTTGAGCTTCAAACCCAACTCTCACTCAACCTTGCGTGCCTCCGCAAGTATCTTCGAGTATGTCTCATAAAAAGACAGAATGAGGATCTTTAATTTTCATATTAGACCCTCACAGAAACGAATAGCCCGAACCTTCGGCTCTCTTACCAAATACTCTGCAAATTTGCTCAATCTGTCGAACTCCGCAGCGTACTCCTCCACAGACATGCTCCCCTGAATGAGACTCTCGAACTGCCTCCCCAAGTCTAGCCTGTCTACCCAGGCGAGAAACTTTTTCTTGAAGAGGTCCTTGAATACCTCCCAAGACTGTCCTGCATCAACCAGAATCGGCTCATTCCTGAACTAAGTGCGAGTGACGTCGAACAGTTAAAGTCCTACCACCTCAACTTTTAGATCCTCAGAAAGATGGGACACCCTCATAAGACGCTCAATGTCCTCGAGCCAATCATCAACATAGACGATGCCTTCCGTCCCTTTGAAGACCCTAGGCTCCAGCTTCTTGAAGTCCTGAATGTTGCCTGGCCGAAGCTGAGCAACCTGAGGAGCAACTTGCTGCTGGACCGGAACTCCTCTCTCGACTACGGCATGAGCAAGCTGATGAGCACTCCCGATGCCCTGTCGTAGAATATCGGTCTGCCTCTGATGTGCCTCTGACTGAGCCCTCTGTGCCTCGAGCATCTCACGAAATAGTGTAAACATCTGTGTCACCTCTGCTGGCACAGGAGGTGGAGGTGGAAGCCCCTCAAATACAGCTGGCACAGTCCTCTGAGTAGGTGGTGGACCTTCAAAAATAGCTGACACTCCAATCACCGGAAAAGTGACTGGTACAGGCCCTCGGGACGTCGCAGACCTCTCAGAAGCTGCTCTCTCCTGCTGCGATCTAGTCTTAGGCGGCATCTTGAGACAAAGCGAAAGAAAAAATCAATATGGCACATGATGTAAGACTCTTAAAAAAAGGGCAGTTTAAGAGATCAAGTATCAATATCAAAGGAGAATAGTTGAATCAAAAGAATTTTTCTAGATGTGATTGAGTATCTCAGTCTATATCCTATATCCTATCGCAGGCTCGCAGTAGTATAACTAAATCGTCGTACTACCACGACATCGCATAACTTACGAAGCTTGACCTGCATGGGCTACCACTAAAAATGTGTCACAACCCGCACCCTGTGTAAGGGTACAAGTCGGGAACAACGCCCAGCCTACGCCACAGAATCGACGGTAGAACGCTGTCCGGGTAATCTATCTAGCAATATAATAAACCACCAACAAGACAATATACTCAATCACATATCTAAGATGGAACGAGCACGAATATGATAAAGAATAGAATAGTCACATACAACTCATGAGTCTGAAATAATACATCAATGAGTCTGAAAGAATACTAACAAATAAGCTGAAGACAAATCCAGTACAAGAAATACTAAGAAGGTACTAATTCCGGGTCATCTATCTCAGTCGGGATAAGTCCCTCCTGAGGCAGGGTCTCTGACTCTAAGCCCACAATATCCTGAGGTCCATAATGTGTAGGGTACCACTCCTCAGTATCATCTAAGAAAAATATATTCAGTCAGGAAAGGAGCAGAGTACATCTCTAACAGCAGTTCTAATCAATGATAAAAACTATGTAATAGTAAATAGATGTGAATATACAAGATGCACAATAGATAGAGAGATATATACAATAAGGAATACTGGAATAAATACAATAATGAGCAATATGTCAACAAGAATACTAATGACTAAGTGTGTGAGTACTAGCTTTAACATGTAATCGGCTTGGGAACATGATACAAGATATATGACCTGGATAATCATACGTGCGGTGTATGATTAACACTATTCAATGCAAGACTTGATACAAGGAGGGTATGATCACATATCTACACTAAAATACTTCCCACCCTCGACTGGTATAATAGATCCAACCATGGTACGCTATGGCACGAGATTCTCCAAGAAGATAGCTAGTCTTCCCGAGAATCAGTGTCTGTACATGTACAAGATAATCAATAAAACAAGGCTTGCACAAGATACACCATATACCAAGGAATAACATCTCATGACGAGATCCGGATATACCAATCCGTGTAACCATAGTGTCGAAAGAACATGGATATCTATACTAGATACAATAAACATAGAGGATATCATAAATGAGAAACTATCAAAGAATGTACTCGCCTGAAGTCCAAAGAATAGTCTCACAGGTGTCCGAACGGTGCCTCGAAGGCCTAGATATGAAATACAACATCAATACAAGGTTATGGAAAGCAATTAAGTTAAACTAGTCAATTTCTATTTCAACAAGTCAACTCTAAGTCAAAAGTCAAACTATGGTCAACTATAAGATCAACTATGGTCAAACTATGGTCAACTGTGGTCAACTACCTAATTCTAGGTTGCACAAGTCTAACACAAAGATATTGGATTCAAATACTAAAGTCTAGGTCACAAAACTCATATCTTAAAATACTAGGATACCGTATCTCCGGATACGTAAATCTAAAAGAAAAACATCACATACAAATGCCAAAACAATTATTAATAATATAAAATCCTAATTATAAACATTAAATAGATACCTTGGTTTTGAACCAACTAGGTATCACAACATTAACTCATAATCTTGATATCCAAACCCAATACCTTGGGTATCCCCAATTACCTTGGTACTTACCTTGGTATCTCAAGGTAATACCCCAAAACTTGTTTATACTAACTACCCGTAATTATATACATGCTATACTAATTATTATACATATAGTATACTATAAATACTATTAGCAATTTAGGAATATATTTATATATATATTAAATACCATATATATATATATATATATATATATATATATATATATATATATATATATATAATATGAATCTGCCAAACTGTCACTAATGACCGCTGCTGATTGTCGCTGAAACCACTAATACTTTGATACTCTGCTGTTTTAGTGACGGTTCTGCTGCTGTCGCTGCTGCTGCTGTATGTTCTTGTTGCTACTGCTGCTGCTTTGGTGACGGTTCTGCTGTCGCTAAACTTCTGTCGCTGCTGTTGTTGGATGCTACTGTGGCTGTGCTATTCTGTTGCGACGATGTTGCTGCTGTCGCCTTTGCTGCTGCTGTGCTGTTGCAACGTTGTTGTTGTCGCCTTTGCTGTTGTCGCTAAAACACTTATATATATATATATATATATATATATATATATATATATATATATATATATGCAACTATATAATTATACTTACATCTATAATTACTAATATATGTAATTACTACATATGAACAATACATACACCATACATATATACTAATATTTATATATAATTACCCACACATGCATATGTATATATAACCATAGGATAATATGTATACATGTATTATATAAGTATATACATATAATATAATAACATATATATATAAATACATAATTCATAACTATAACATATATATACTATAATATATATATACATGCACTACACTATTAAAGAGCTCCTACATATGTAAAATAATAGCTACATGCAATATACATAAATATATACTTAGATATATAGATCTATGATATTTAATACATCCATATATATAACAACAATATATAACAATAATTATATATACATATATATAATTACACACTACCAAGAACACAAGAAAATAGATCTACATATAAATTGCACATCTCATGGAACGTACACTATGTATCCCACTAGATCTAGGATATGCATGCGACACGAGTCCACCACACATCCAAACGTACCCCGAAGGACACGAACACGTCATATATATTATTTATGAACAATACGAAGAGTCAAATATAAATCTACGTGTCCGTATCAAAATATGACATGTACAAAGTCCCGTGTCGGAGGAAAAACCCTCAAATCAACACGTATCACCAAATTGATGGGATACGACCTACACGTACCCAATTGTGGAAATGACACTAGCTCCAAACACACAAGCACATGCCAAATTGATCTATAGGACCAATTGACACATACAACAAATATCAATCTCGGAATTCCCCCAAAATTGACACAAAAAGTACCATAACTTTCTCAATAGGCCTCCTATGAACACAAAACCAAATCCTATGGGTAGCCTATGCATATGGGTTGATTTCTCATGGTTAAATCTCAGATTTAGAACCTAAATTTAGGAAAAAAACTAAATTGTATCTATTGGAAGATGGATTCCCAATGCAACCTCCAAATATGATAAAATTGGCCTCCAACTTGTAGATCATTGCTCATCTTTGTAGATCCTTGCTTCCTCCTTCTAGATCCTTGCTCCACTAGTCTCCAATGGTGATTTGGGAAAGAATTGGGGTAAAAATTGGTAGGGAAATGAAGTAGAAATGAAGGAATTTGGTTGAGAAAAATTCTAGATCTAATTTCCAAATGAAAAGAGGAGAGAGAATAATTTTCCCCCTCTCTATATAGGCCGGCCCCCCTTTTTCCTTCCTCAAGCTACTATAAATTTTCCATTATACCCCTTGGGGCCTCTCATGAAGAAATAATTATGGAGGGAAGCTTCTAGTCTAATGGTTTAATTAATTTAATCCATCTCCTTAACAATAGGCTTTCTAAATAGGCTAAATTCTATCAATTAATTCACGTTGGTCCATGAGTCTAAACTAAAATAGTTAGGTCCACTAACACAAGTCCAAAATAAATAACTAACATCTAACAATAATTAAATAATACAACAAATAATTATTTATCATGCACAATATTTAATTAAATATGAAATTACTAAAATATCCTTTCCTAGAAAATATGGTAGTGACAGACTATTAGTAGAATTCTTGTAAGTTGGGTAGTGTAGATGAGTTAGAGGATAAAAGATTAGTCTACAGACAATAAGGGAGAAAAGTGTTAGGATGACTGACCATAACCTTTTAGGAAGCGCTGCAAATTAGCAATGAAGTGTTAATAGCTATAGTGATTTATTACGAATATGAGTTAGTGTTAATTTTGAGGACGAAATTATTGTAAGTTGGGTAGAACGTAAACCCCCAAAAATTTTAATATTTTATTTTAATTATTTTTATTAAATTATTGAATTTTTTTAGAGTCTTTTCATAGTTAATTAGAAAATAAATTTTATTGACTTAATTACTTAGATAAATACTCATTTAGAATTATTGCACAAAACTTTTATTTTTATTTTATTTTATTTTAGGAATCCTTGTTAAAGGGTGATAGATTTTTAGAATTTATTTTTGTGTATAAATATTTTTGGATTTATAACCCCATCCATATATGTATATATATATGTAAATAATATATAGTTATTAATAATATATAGTTAATAATAATAATAAATAATAATAATAATGATAATAATAATAATAATAATAATAGTAATAATAATAATAATAATAATAATAATAATAATAATAATAATAATAAAAAGAAAAAGAAAAAGAAAAGGAAAAAAGAAAAATAAAAGAAAAGAAAAAGAAAAGTAAAAGATAACACTTAAACTCCTAAACTAACTAAACCCTAAGCTAATCATAATCCCCCCACAGCAGAACCCAGAACTCCCCCCTGGCTCTCACTCTCTCTCTCCCTATATATATATATACATATTACAAACAGCCGATGACCGGCGACCGACCGCAGCCTCCGCCCAGCGACGCCGTAGCCGCCAGCTACCGCCGTCCGCCCGCTCGCGCACCACGCAGGCGTATTCACAGCCGCACATGCAGCAGAGTCCCCATCTTCACGGTATGATATCTCCCTCATCCTTGATTCTTTTTGCGAGCAGTTTGTCTGTGTACGTTCACAACCTAACCCTCTAGGGTTTTCCTTCAAGTGGGATGAGTTTTCGTGCCCTAGATTGGTCAAAAAATCGACCGGAAAATGGCCAAAAAATTGACCAAAAATAGTCCAGAATTTTAACACCAAATCCCCATGTTCATGACTAATTTGCCACCAACCCGTTTAATATTTCAAAATTTAATTAAAGGGTTTTCTTCTCTATATAACCGCGAATTTAAGTGTTCTTTTACTTTTTATTAATTTGTTTTAATTGTTAAATTATTCGACCTCCAAAACGACCAAAAACTTGATATTTTAAAACTAAAATTTTGTGATATGGAGTGCGCCCCGCCAAACGGGATCACCTCGTCGTGTACCAATTATATCGAAAGACGCGTATGGTATATCCTGACGTGTGGGCTTTTCCATAAGTTGATTCTGACGTATGTGTGCGTCAGAATCAACCCGTATCCGCAAAAAGTTTTCGTATCGTAATTTTTATAAAACACCACCTCTTTTTGTGTACGCTCGTCAGAATGCGACAAAACTTGTGCCATTGGATTCGTGGTATCACGCTGGTCCTGTGACCCAAGTTTCACGCGATTCTGAGACAGTTGACTAAGCCGCATATTCGCGGGCCCCACGAGTTGACTTGAAGGGCGAATTTGTGATCGACTCACCAGAATCCAAAATTGGATATACCTTTGAGTTTGTATCGATGTTTAGAATTTGTTTGACATATAATTTATCCCATTTAGAGACCTTTACCTCTGGCATGTATTTCGATGCAAAGTGGGCCACATGTGGACCCCACTTTGACCTAAAATTATCGTTTTGCCCCTGTGTCCAAATTGGACGAAAGGGTAGTATTTTTTAGCTATCTCACTTATTCTTGGAACGTTGGTAATATTTATTTCAGCATCTGAAGACGTTCATTCTGATACCATAGTTTATGATCCCTTGTGCCTGACGTTTGGACGCTTACACTTTGCAGCTTTCTTGCCAGGCAAGATACCTTGCCAAATTGCTTATAGTACTTTGCATACTTATCATATTTTTATATATTCATTATATATGTATTTTCTTTCAGTCATAATTATATACTATATATGTTGACACACACTTGACACATAGTATCATGGGAGGGGAGGACAATCAGTAGGCGTATGGGCTACCCACTCTGGTAAACCGTAGTAACTAGCACGTACTACGGTAGTTGTGTCGCGATGGTCGCTACCCTGGCGATATATCAGCTTCTGGTGTCACGATGGTCGCTACCCTCGCGGTATGACGGCTTATGATGTTCATGGACGTGTGTGTGAGTTGTGAGATAGATAGAGTATCCTACACCTACCCATACGTCGAAAGGTTGCCATCATTATGCATATTCATATAGATTGTCTAGTACAACGTACTTATATATTTTTTATCTATTATGCATATTTTACTGTATTCAATTGGCATGCTTCTATGTATCTTGTTACGTCCCTCTGAGGACCTGGTCCCTTTCCAGGTGTAGACAATCTTGACTATTAGTAGGAGCACAGATCAGGACTTGCTACTTATCTCTCTTTCGATGAGGTCTTCTCTTCGAGTCTCATTGTTCATTAGATGTACTTATGTGATTTCTCTTATATTCTAGTTGGTAGTGGATTTGTCTCCACCCAACTACTTGTTCTTATCAAGCATTTTATACTTGATTCAGTTATATAGTTGATTGGTTATTTGATTCTGTGGATGAGATCTAGTTATGCCCTGTGACTTATGACATAAATCTATACCACTTGTGAATTATTATTCATAATACAGCGTACGTATGTGTTATGGTTTCCATATATTGGAGTTGCCATATACATACGGCTGACATGCTTACGTATTCCTAGTCCTACGTATTTTAGGACTGGGGCGTGACAATGGGGGTTTGACCATAGTAAAAATTTGTATGAATAGGTTATGACTGGCCTAAGAGAGAGGGGTGAGAGTTGTAATTTCGAGGACAAAATTCTTCTAAGGGGGGTAGACTTGTCACTACCACATTTTCTAGGAAAGGGTATTTTAGTCATTTGGTAAAAATTAAATATTGTGCATATAAAATTTTTATTTATTTATTGTTAGCATGTTAAATTTATTTTTGGACTTGTGTTAATGGACCTAACTAGTTTAGATTAGAACCATGGACCAAAATTTAATTCTAGTTAGAATTGAGCCCAATAATTAGAAGCCAAATCATTAGACGGATGATTAATTATGTTAAACCCATAAGACTAGAACATTCCCTCCCTAATTAATTTCTTCATGAGAGGACCCAAGGGGTATTTTAGACTTTACATAGTAGCTTGAGGGATGGGACAAGAGAGGACTATATAAAGGGGATGAAAACTTTCTCTCTCTTCATTTTTTATTCCAAATCTAGATCTAGATTTTTTCTCAATCAAATTTCATCAAATCCCTACCAAATTTCTATCCAATTCCTTCCCAAATCACCATTAGAGACTAGTAGAGCAAAGATCTAGAAGGAGAAGCAAGGATCTACAAAGAGGAGCAAGGATCTACAAGTTGAAGGTCAATTTCATCTAATTTGGAGGTTTCATTGGAAATCCATCTCCCAATAGGTACAATTCAGTTTTTTCTGTTAATTAGGTTCTAAATTTGAGATTTAACCATGGGAAACCAACCCATATGCATAGGATACCCATAGGAATTGGAATTGAGTTCATAGGAGGCCTATGGAGAAATTTATAGTGCTTTTTATGTCAATTTTGGGGAAATTCCGAGATTGACACTTGTTGTGTTTGTCAATTGGTCCTATAGATCATATTGGCATATGTTTGTTTGTTTGTGGTTAGTGTCGTGTCCACACTTGGATGTGTATAGGTCGTATCCCAACAAAATTGGTGATACGTGTTGATTTAGGGGTTTTTCCTCCGACACGGTGCTATGTGCATGTAATATTTTGACACGGACACGTAGATGTGTGTTTGACAATTCATATTGTTCATAAATGATAATTTAGACTTGCTCGTGTCCTTTGGGGTACGTTTGGTTGTGTGGTGGACTCGTATCACAAGCGTATCATAGATCTAGTGTGATACGGGTGCGATGCACTACACGTGTTTATTGTTATGTTTCATTTCTAGATCCAATTTCCATTGTTCTTAGCTATTGGTAGTATATGTATACATATGTATATAGGCATAGTGTATTGTATATGTATATATAATTATATGAAACCATATAGTTATGTGTGTATATAGCTATGTGATTGTGTGTGTGTGTGTGTGTGTATATATATATATATATAAACATACATATAATGTATATATACAACATACACGTATATCTATAGGTATATATGAGAGGATGTGATGTATCTACCTATATATAAATATATAAGTTAAAACATATATATGTATGTGTGCATGATTATATATATATATATATATATATATATATATATATATATATATATATATATATATATATATATATATATATATGTTGATAAATGTATAACTATGTATAGATATATAGATATATCTATATCTATATATATTTATATGTATATAGTTATGTGTATTTATAGATATGTACTTATGTATATGTGTGTGTAATATATGTACATATATATATATATATATATATATATATATATATATATATATATATATATATATATATATATAGATGAGAGAGGGTATATATATATATATATATATATAGAGAGAGAGAGAGAGAGATATGTACTTATGTATATGTGTTTGTAATATATGTACATAGTCACTTTGCCGCATAGTCTATCACTATTCATAGTCGGGTCAAGCATATAGTCAGGTTCAACAAATGGTCACTCATTTCTCATGCATTCCAATAATCAATCTCACACTTTGAATCACAGAAATCCAATAAAGCATCAAACTAAGAAAAAACAATAAATCATGCACACAAGGCCACATAGAGTCAGTACCGCATATGACAGGAGCCGCATAGAGTTTGCTTCCACATAGGAAGTCAGGTCGCATGGCTACAAGGTCGCATGGGTCGCATGAGTCGCGTAGGTCGCATATGAAGTCGAGCCACATGAGCTCAGACCGCATGGGCACATTAGTCAGGCCGCATGAGCTCAGACCGCATGGGTCACATGAGTCAGGCCACATGGAACTCTCGGCCAGATGGAACTTCGTCTTCTCCAAACAGCAAGTTCAGCCATGGCGAGAACTCCAAAAAAATTAAAAATTTATTTTTTTCCTAAAAATTTTATTTCAACTCTGAATCAAGTGATCCAAAAGCCAAAATGCTCAAAATAAAGTGCTTCATCCATCCCAACAACTATTTTTTGAAAATATTATGTTTTAGTAGATCAAAACCACCAAAAATCAAGAAACCCATGAAAAATCCTAAACTTCAAATGTAGATCTACTCAAATTCATCCATTAAAATCGAAAAATCCTAAACTTGATCTACTAAAAGTGTTTATAATCATAATAAACACATATTAGACTAATAAAATGCAAGAAAAGAGCAAGAATCAAAAATTAAGAGATTTCTCCATGTGGTGCAAGGTGTACTTGCCTAAATGAAGGAAGAAGATGAAATAAAGAGAATGAGGGAAGAGAGAGAAAGATGTTGGATTTTATAGTTAGGGTTTGAGATTTAGACCATGGGTTAAACTCTTGAATGAACCAATCCAACAATTAAACCATGGGTCTAATTGAACCGAAGAATGGGTATAGTCTCCACGCAAGCAACCTAATTAACCATGTAAGCAAGAAATACTCTAAGCAGAAAATAAATACAAGCAAGAAATAAATATATCCCAAAATATAAATTTTGGGAGCGGGGAGTGACAATTTGTCCCATTTATAGACCTTTACCCCTGGCGCGTATTTCGGTGCAAAGTGGCCCACTAATAGACCCAATTTTACCCAAAATGACCGGTTTAGCCCATGCGTCCAAATTGGACGAAATGGTAGTATTTTCTGACTATCTTGCTGATTCTGAAAAAGTTGGTGGCATTTATGTCAGCATCCGAAGACGTTCATTCAAAGTCCTTACTTTCTGGTTCCTTGTGCTTGTCGTCTGGACGTCTACAGTACACTTATTGCTTGCCAGGCAAGTATACCTTGGCACGGTATTGTTTAGTTACATTATTTTCTGTATATTTATTTTATGTTGTTTATTTTTATTTATTTTGCTATATAAAATTGCGTATCCAAGAAAGACTTGGATGGAATGACGGTTGCGTCGTCTTTTGTTCTCACTTTTATTATGCATGTTGACCAAGTTTTACGAGACCACTCCATTATTTTGAGGTATCATTATGTTTCATTTGGCCGTGACACATTTGTTATATGATTGTGAGTCTCATGTAGGACATGGACTTGCATATTAGGCTGGCCATCTTTACGTATAGGTCGTACGACGGATAAGGAATAACTGCTAATAAAAATATTATATTTAACAGACTTAGCAGTTACTAGAGGTGTTTGCGTGTTATGGATATGACACGTTAGTAGCATTGAGTGGAAAAAATAATGAGTAAGCATATGCGGGTCCTTTACACTTTTTTTATTTGTAACCCGTAAGCTTCGCCGGAGATGCGCGGTGAGATGACCCTTATATTATGTACAGGCGGCCTATGACGATCGAAAGATATTACGCTTTGTAGGCCACAAATTTCTAAAAAAAATACACCAATCCATTATTTAGTCAGATAGTCCATACGCAGAAAAGTTGTTCTTGTATTGCATATTGCATAGACTGGTTAGGTAACCCCTTTGGATGTTTATTTTTAGCACTTTATTGGCATACTTTTATGTATCATGTTACGTCCCTCTGAGGACCTGGTCCCTTTCCAGGTATAGACGATCAGGATTATCCGCAGGAGTATTGATCGGACCTAACACATCATTTTCTGTTGATGAGGTCTTACCCTCTGAGTACCCATGACTACTTCATAATTGATGGATCTTTTGTTGTTATTTTCTTTATTGACATTTATTTTATATAGGAGTTCCGTTCTCCTCTATCATTTTAGTTGATATAGTCGTTTGATAGTGGATTTGTCTCCACGCGACTATTATTCTTTTATTGCTTCATACTTGAGACTTTTAGTAATTTTGGTACTTCTCTACTTGTGTTTGTGGATGAGATATAGTTGCATGTGACTTGTGTTGACAATATATATGTACCACTTGTGGATTATTTATTTATAAAATAGTGTACGTATGAGTTATGGTTTTTCAACATATTGGAGTTGCCATATACATACGGCCGACGTGCTACGTATTCCTAGTCCTACGTATTTTAGGACTAGGGCGTGACAGCTTTGTTAGGATCGGCATATCTGACCACCATCTCAATCTCCTCCATGCTAATGGGGGCGAGAAGGCACTGGTTCCCTCTTGGCGTGACTTTTTTTTCCATATTATCTCAGAAAAATCTGCCCAGTAGTCAACTTGGTTATAGAGATTTTTGTAGTACTCAGTTGCCTCCTTTTGGATATCCGGGTCTGTTGTAGCTTCAATGCCCACCTCATTAATGATTTTGGCAATATTATTTCGATGATGCCTTCTTCGAATAATGTCGTAAAGAACTTAGAACACCGGTCACCATCTTTTAACCACTCACATTTTTCACGTTGAGCCAGATGCACTTTCTCCTGATGCTGTAGAACCCGGACGAGGTCTAGGAGTTCACGTTCTGCGCTAGCAGTTATCAGGTCTTGGGGGGACAGCCAAAGAATTGCTTGGACCTCCTAGAGCGTGGATCGCACCTGGGCCAAATTTCCTGGCGGCGTGGAAGCCTTCCATGACCACAAGCCTCCCTTCACGCTCTTTAGCTTTCGAGTTAGTCGGAACTGCATGTTGCCCTGTACGGCAGTAGAAAGTCCGCTCCTGACGGCCTCCTCATAGCCCAGAATTGTAGGCCATGCATTATTGAACCTAAAAGGTTTGCCTCGAGTGGGTAGAGTAGCCGTGAGATAAACTAGGATAGGCGAGTGATCACTTATGGATGAAGCCAGGCCCTCTGCAACCGACATATGATAAGTATCAAACCATCTACTATTACCAAGTGCCATGTCTAGTTGACATACGATGTGGTTACTAATCGTCCGATTACTCCACGTCCAGACATGCCCTAATCGCTCTAAGCATTTTAAACTGGCCTGCATTAGGCATTGTTGAAATTTTGCTAGTATACAATCGGGGAGCTGGCGTCCTCCAACCTTCTCTTGACAGTACAACAGAGCATTAAAATCCTCTACTAGGAGCAAAAGGAGGTTGAGTTGGACCTCTACAGTGATACTCAGGCGGATGATACTCTGCCATAGTATCCTACGAAGATAGCAATCATTGTGCCTGTACACGGCTCCGTAGATAAAGGAAAAGCCACCTATATTAGAAAAATGACAAGCGATCAGTTGGTCATTTTTTAGAATAAGGTTACCTTTCAAGACTAGACTATCCCACATCAACCAGATTCTTGCCATCCCACATATTTCCAGGTTATTGAACTGCTCCCAGCCTGCTGGCGTTCTCTTGACAATCATTCTGTCATATTTGATTTTCGTCTCCAATAGTGCTGTGATGGAACTCTTAGTCTTTCTGTGACTTCTTTAATGTCTCTCCATCTATATAACGAGCATGCGTCCCGCGAGTTCCATGTTAGGATGGTCATTAAATATTTAGGTTGGCGTGACCAATATCCTCCTACAAACTCTCCTTAAGGTTATTGGTCGTTCGGTCCGAAGCCCAAGCGACGTCACCATATTCATGTCCTCCTCAAGGTGGTCTGACCTAACCAGAATCCGCCACCTGGGGTTGTCTTCGCACAGTATCTCAGCCTCCATAGAGCAGCCCCTTATTCTGGAGCAGCTTTATCCTCTCCCACTTCCCGGAATGATGACGTTTCCTCACAGGGTATCTCTACTGGCTGTCTGCACCATCTTAATCTGTTGCCTTGTAACCATGGAGTGTTGACCTACAAACGGGAGAATCCTGCCCTCAAACGAGACTCCTGCATTTTTCCTCGTAGCCATTGGGGCTCATTTTCCCAGGCCACTCACCTGTGATACTCCTTTATCGATGGACCTCACATTCTATGTAATTGCCAATGCCAACACCGTTTCCCGTGCCCCATTATTTATTTTCTCTCTTTGTGAGTTCTGGTTAACTACTATCATTGCTTGTTCAGGCCCGCCCCTCTCTCTTGCATTTACAGGGTCCACTTGTTCCTCTATCTAATCGATTGTGCCATCCTCGTGTTCTATACTAACTGGTCCCGCAGCAGACAAGGGGTCTACTATTGTGGGGGGGGGGCTCCTTCTGGCCTTGGGTAATGCCTGCTCATATGCCCGAAGCACAAGCAACGATTACATATCGGGGGAAACCATTCATACTCTATCTCTTGAGTCTCAATTTCCCTATTTGGTAATGTAAGCTCTACGTACTTTGGTAGTGGTGTCGAGACTTTTATCTCAACAAACGTGCGAGCGTGTATGATTCTTGTCTTGGCTGTAGTAGCCTCGTCAGGTTTCAAGGGCGTACCTATTAGACTTGCAAGCTTCATCGTGATAGACTCGCTCCAATACGGGGTTAGGAGGTGTGGGAAATGCACCCAAATGGATACTGTGTATAGAAGTTTTCGCTCGCATTTGGCATCCGCCCGCCATTCATTGAGAATAATTAGTCGACCGTTAAAGGTCCATGGACCCCCGTTTAGCACTCGTTCTGTATATTCTTGAAGACCAAAGCGTACAAAAAAGAAGATGTTCTCTCGCGAGTATACCTCCATGCTTCCCCGAGGCCTCCAGACGCGATTAGCATATACTCTGAATTGACTATTAAACAGTCGATCTCCCATAACATACACGATAAGCGTGTTTTGCCAGTATTCTGCTGTCTCTGCTAGGTCCTCCTCGGTGATCTACGCTACTCACCTATTACCCTCAATACCTTCTGTTCCACATACCTCTACGGGATAGACGAGGATCGGTTAGCAACATGACATAAATCAGCCCATGATCTGCCCATCCTTGTCGACGCTACATGTTCCGACGACTGTGTTCCCTCCCGATCAACCCGCACAAGCACAGTTTCCTTGCCTTTGTTGAGTTCTGGAAAGCCTTCTCCCCCTCTATTGCTTTATCCGCCTACTGGTCGTCTGAGCATCCCTCGCACCCCCATTATCCTTGCATGCAACCTTTGACACCCGACCACGTCCTCCTCCCCCCACCTTGGCGCCCTGGTTGTGCCATGTCCTGCTTCCAGAATACTGGATAAATACGAGGACTGACATGGCCAACCACATATTGCAGAATACTGAAGTAAGCCGCAATGTGCTAAGGTTGTCTAGAAGACAAATAGGTGGACTCTAGCATGTTATGACGTCAGTCCTAAGACTGACAAATCTTAGTATCTCAATCCATCAACAACAATTTCAAAAGTATATCACACATGAATGTAAAGAGGCGTCCCAAAATATATACCACATATGATCATGAAGCTAGTGAATACAAAATGCTGCACTAGCAGAGTATAATTATACATGATCAAATATACCAGCCATGGTCTAATATATACATCATGTTGGTCGTAGTCTCAAAAATATAAGAAGCTAACTTTGCCCCCTTGCTGACACCACAAATCGAGTAATCAAAATGAGGGTAGGAGAAGAAAATCCACTCGCAAGCTTCGGCCGCAGTCCTACAAGTGCGAGCCATCTTGCTAGAAGTACGGAGGATCCTGGTTCTCTTTGGGTGCTTTGAGGAGGACAAAGGTTCAGAACATAGATAAGATTCTTTTTACCTAACGGCCGCCTTAGCCTATCAGTCAATGGTGGGTAAGAAAAGCAATTTTTAGCTCTTTTCTGTTGCTGGCCAAGCAAAACCAGTGGGGTCAGAACCCCAAGCAACAAATACCACAAAGGAGATCGAGGTGGTAGACAAAACACATCATAACATTAGCAGAAAAGAGACCTATATAAAATTAAATGCGGGTCGAGACTTGTACAGTACCAATGAACTTGTCTCGATAAAATAACTATAAGGACTGGTGCACTGATAACAAACTAACTATAAAGAAAGATAAGGTGACGAACGGACAAAAGGGCATAGGAACTAATCTAGATCAGGACCACAACCCTTAAACCAAACAAGGACTGGGGTTGCAGACCTTCACCAGAGCAGAACTTTACACTCTAACCATGCGCCGAAAGAAAATAGAATATAACAGGCAAGCTTGTCAGACAAGGCAAACAATATATCATGGCCAAACATGCCTACGACTTACTATAATTAACTATCTAGGGTTATCACAAACCTAGTTACTAACAAATACATATTTTGAAGAATATCGCTACCACTGGCACTGCAGTCAACCCGGATGGCCAAGGATACGCTTGAAATTAAATTAGTCACATTACACAAAACATAACTTGTAACTTGTCACAGATAAACATAAACTTGTTCTTAAAATCATAATTTTATCTAATGACATAAAATTGAATGTAAACTTATATTAGAACAGAACATTGCATATAAACTTGTATTATGAACATAAACTTATATATAAAGTTGTTTTGTAAGTGCCATAGCACATCACAGATCGTGTAACAACATTATACAACAAATCATATGATTACCATGGTACATCACTAAGTCTTGTATGTATCGTGGCATACGTAAACTTGGTAGGTCATAGGGCCCTTGCCTACCAGGGTTGGCCCATCCCTCATGGGACCCTTGGAGATCGGGGTAGCCGGTAGCGCAATATTTTTCCCTCCCAATGATCTAGGTGAATCTAATATTGTCTAATCATTACCAAATTATTTCAAGTTCTCGAGTAGTGGACACTCGAGAAACTTTTTGGGATAACGAGTTATGGGTACGAGCTATTCATGAGTTATCACTGGCAAACTTATCGCATCCGCGATATGCGATACATTGGGCAATACTCACACTCGATTGCCCGATGCCAAATGCAATAGGTTAACAAACACAATAATTTCCACGGTGTCTTGAGGGTCAGAACATGTATTAAATTATAAGAGCACAATATCCAACTATATAATACACAAAGAAATATCCTAAGAAAAAATGGAAGGAACGCATGATAAAACCAGACGCATGAAAAAGTTTGCCGCATATGCGATCTGGCCGCATGGAGGGAATGCAAGGAATGCAGGACACAGGAAATGCAGGGCGCATGCAGGACGCATGGATGCAGGGCGCATGCAAATCAATTATGTGCCCAACAAGATGGGCGCATGCTGGAAGAGGGCGTATGGAGCTAGGCGCAAGGAACTCCATTGTCCCAAAACAGTACTAACTCCATAAAAAAAATATAAAAATCCAAAAAATTGTTATTTTCATAAAATCTTCATTTTAACCCCAAATCAAGTAAACCAAAAGCCCAAATGCTCGAATTAAAATGCGCTATCACATAGAATAACTAGATTTTGAAATACCAAGTTTTAATAGATCAAAACCAAGAAAACACATCGAACCCATAAAATCTAAATCTTGAAACTCAGATCTACTCCAAATCATCCATCAAAACCCAAAACTCCAAGAACTAAATTAAATGAGAACATTAAGGAGAACATTTTTTATCAATCATATTTTAAATTTACATAATATAAATAAAATCTAAAAATTTATGGCTTTATAATTTGAGCAAGATGTACTTGCCTGGAGTGGCTTCTTAGCCTCTACCTCTTACGGTCCAAGTCACGGCAACATCTCCCTAGGGTTTGGGTTTGGTCTTGAGGGAAAGGAGCAAAGGAAGGAGAAAGAAGAAAGAAAGTGGAAATAAAGAAGAATGAGGAAGGAGAGAGAAAACTCTCATATATATATATATATATATATATATATATATATATATATATATATATATATATATATATATATATACTAAGTGGAGAAAAAAGAGGTTAGCCATAGGATTTAGTCATAACACTCTCCAACAAATCTCAACCATTCAAAATAGGCTTAGTTTTTCCAAAAGTAAACCAAGTCAAGTATTCATCCTACACACGGGTCCTGACACCGGTCCATGGCAAGGCCAATGGGTATTCTGTTGGTCTTGGGTAGTCTTTCTAACCAACAGCAATAAATACAAATGATAGGAAGCATCATGCAAATACAGGAGAAATACATTATCAGAAAATAAATTTAAATATCAAAAATTCAAGAAATACCAAATCTAGAAACATGTGTGACAAGTTGAAGCCTTCCTTAGGAGGCGACCTCCTTTTCCTCATCACTGTGGACCATCCCCCCTCCACGTCCTCTCGTGACCAGTCGCCCGGATCCCACACCGGAGCATCCCCTTGTCCGCCTGAGAAACTAGCCGCCATCGCCCCAGAGCCATAAGGGCAAGTTTGTTTTCCTCATATATATATATATATATATATATATATATATATATAGAGAGAGAGAGAGAGAGAGAGAGAGAGAAGGAAAGGGGCGCTGGATCTCGGGGACGGGTTTGGGATAGATTAGGATTTTGATTTTTTTTTCTTCTTTCTCATTTCTTTTTCTTTCTCAATTCTTTTTTTCCTTATTATTATTATTATTATTATTATTATTATTATTATTATTATTATTATTATTGTTGTTGTTGTTATTGTTGTTGTTGTTATCTATTTATTAAATAATATTAATTAAGAATTAGTACTAACTATTGTACACATCTTTAACTATATACACACACATATATTTCTTTTTTTTGTGCACATAATTTATTTATTAATTCTGGTATCTATAGTATATACTAAGAGTATATACCGTAATATATGTATACTCAATATATACTCTATATTTAATTAGCTAAAAAATTTAGGGTGTTTATAGGTGACTAAGTCGAGGAAGGTTCGCAAGACTTGGCTTCCAAAGCTCCATCTTTCTTATCCCAACGTCGATGATGACAATGGAAAGAAAGTGATGGTTTCTACTAACGAGGAGCAACTCGTTGACAGTCCTACTTCCTCGATTCTAGTCCATGACTCAGTGGACAATATCCTCGGTCGAGCCAGTGTGCTTGCCAAAAGAAATAAATCGTGAAGTTCTCACAACAAGAAGAAGTTTGGTATGAGCCGTCACCACCTTGGTAGAGGAATGCAACATGATGCCAAAGAGGTCACTCAAGGCCAAACAACCAAACTTGTGCACGTTTAGCGTAATGTGCAAAGAAATGCATGCATGGACTCTATGGTCCAACAGAACTCTTAAGGAAAGAAAAGTGCACACACACATTTTTCTTTCCGCAGCAAACGTGGAAAAGGAGCCTTCCAAACTCCAAGAAACTCGAAGATGGGGAATCCCAAGGCCCCATGCTCTAACTTCTCTTCATGCGTATATTCTCAGCCACAAATGAGAATTATGTGCACAGAAGTGGAAGATTGTGCACGGATCGACTTGAAGCTCCTGATTGTGCGTACGGTGTTCAAGACTTGCGCACAAAATTATGTGCACGTAATGTACATAGGCAGAACATGCCTTCTTCTTTTTTTCTTCCTCTTTCTGATTTACGCAATATTCTTACGCAAAAGCGTAAAAAGAGAGACTTATGTTTCTACAATGACGCTTCCAAGTGTGTAAGCCCTTTGGTTTTAGGTTAGGATTATTCTTCGAATTTTAGATTTATTTTTTATTAGGTTTATTAATTATCTCTTAGAATTTAATTTTATTTTATTTTGAACTCTTCACCATGGCTTTAATATCTTGAGTGTTACACTAGCTTTTCTCTTCCAACAAGTTTTGCAACATTGACCTAATCAAGCCAAATTACGCCCATGGCATGACTGTCACTCACAAACTTACCTTCCCATGCTTCGTTTTAGTCGCACAACTTTTGTAACGTATTTTTACGCAAATTTGATACTTATACCATTTTTCGTTGCGGACAATTTTAATATGGAACACCGATTCAATGCTTCCGACAAATTTGATATTCTTGAGCCTAACAGGACCTACTACACACATGATATTTGTGTTCCATTTATGTGAGCCCTCACATGCTCCATTTAACCGCATTGACTAAATTTATTGTCTTATGCGGCAACTATTCTTCTATCGCACTCAACCGAGCCCAAACACCTAATCCGAACACTTAAACCTACTTCTATCACTCATGCACAATGCCCCACACCCATCCCCCACTCTACAACACACCAAACACCTATTTTTATGCACAAAATCTTATTATTTCAATCATTTGAATTTAAATTCAGGACCTTCCTATTTTGGAAACAAACTTATGCACTTTCCAACTTTGCAGCCATTAAATCATTCAAAAATATTGCTATAGCAGCTCCTATGATTGAGTTGCAGCAAGTACAAGCTATTTTAAGCCTTATTTAATCCTAGCCCTAGATTTTTAATACCTAAATAAATCAAACCATCCATCCATGCATTTATCTAACACCTATATATATTCTCTTCCCCTAAAACCCTAGGGCCGACCCCTCTTCCCCCTTTCCCTCACGAACAACACCTCCTCCCCTTTCCTTATCCTCTTCTTCTCCGTCTCCTTCTCATTTTCTTCTCTTATTTCCTCTCCAACAGCCACCCCAAACCCGACCACCCACTGGAGGCCGAGAGGGACTAGGCAGCAGCCAAACTGCTGATGTTGCTGCTGTGCACCATTGTGCACGCCATCCCAAGGCCGAAAACCACCTCCCCCTCGAGGTCATCTCACCCCCCTAGAGTCTCAAGTGGTTTGGAGGTCATCTGAATCTCCTAGAGGTCGGAAACGCGTCGTAAGCGCCTACTGTAATCCAATACTTGGGTATGTTTACATCCCTTCAACTTCTTCCCTCTTGTTTGTAATAAAGATTTATATATATACCAATATTAGCATCATGAAGATATATACTCATGCTATGTTGAACCCATTAACTTCGTGCAAATCTGTGTACCAAAGCTTGTTAAACTCAAATTTGTCATAGAATTTAACCTCATTTTTTGGGAGTCATAGTGACTTAGGAAGGCCATAACTTCCAACTTAGAACTCTGTTTAATCTCCAGTTTTTTTTAAAAACCATATCGAAGTTAAATTTTCAAATATATAAATTAATAGGCCAAATTTGATCTAAAACTTTTTGTAGAATTATTTGAGTGTCAAGTGTCCGAAAGACGAATGTGTTTCGGTATTTTTACGATTTTGGGGACTTTCGGACACGAAAATGCGACCCATTTGAAGTTTCAAAAATCTTAAGCGAAGGCCTACGACATAATTTAACCCTAAATTTTATTAAATAATTCTTCAAGGTGCAGTATTGATTACAAGTAAAGGAAAGACTATACGACATAGGCTTTTACGACTATTCATAAAAACATGGATATGACTATAGTATATCACCAATAAACTAGAGATCTAATATAGATAGTGTTGAGTAGTATTTAATTAAAAAAATTATAGGATATTTGGGATCCGCAGTATCTTCGGAGGTGGACATAGAACAGACTTCTTCGCAGCAACCGGAAACAAGCAAGTGTACCTTGCCATGATGTATTACAGTTCCTGCTTGATTTATAAATATATATATATATTATATTATTTAGTTCTTGTGGATAGTGTTACCCTAGGACCGTTAGTCGATATTTAGCATCCGAGTCAAATTCGGGTGCTTACAGACCAGAACCAAAAAATGCCCAAACATACCATCATGAATAGTAAGTACCTCCACCAACACTTTGCTAAACCCTTCGCTGACCAAACTACACATACCACCCGCAGCAAACTATTTTGGTACCAGTTCACCTTTCCGTTTTCAGGCCGAATTAGGTTCCAAGCTTATTTGACACTAAATTGCCCATTAGCTTAAGGTTTTCACACTACCAAATCACTATTATTGACCAGAATCTCTGTTTGATTGATGAGGGGCCATAGGTCCATGAACGAGGCCATGAACAGAGGTTCAAATAAACCTTCCGGTATACCCTTTGTTGGATCCTAAATTTGTAGTCAAGATCAGGAGTTCACACAAAAGTTATATATATATATATATATATATATATATATATATATATATATATATATATATATATATATATATATAAACGCAGTTACAATAAGGACAAAATAAAATACAACTTAGTAGAAGAGAAGAAGAAGAAGAAGAAAAAGAAGAAGAAGAAGAAGAAGATAGGAACAACACTAGTTGGGGTGATGAAGATCACCGTTGCTCAAAGCAAGATTCGTCCCACATGATCTGCTCCCAGGAACTAGTGTCACGCCCCAGTCCCAAAATACGTAGGACCAGGACTACGCAACACGCCAGCTACGCATTCGACCAGACTCTGGTCCGACTCGAATACGTATAAGCTGTAAACTAATGGTAACTATCTAAATAATCTAGTAAATATTAACATCTATGTCTCAATCCAAAATGAACAGAAATACACAAAAATGAGCTACATGTGCTAAAGTCGGCCGCCCAATAACACACAAACTCGAATAGACTCAAGAAGAAATATGAGTCTATAAAAACTAGGCTACAACATCAGATGAATAAATAATATAAAATAACCATAATGCCGGTAGAAATGATATGAGTACCTGATACCAATGCCTTCAAGGCAAGCAACTCCATCAGCAACTCCTAGGGCTCCGTAATCGTCTATGCTGCAAAACTGGCAGGGGACCAAGTCCTCAGAGGGACGTAACAAGGTACAAAAATACAGCATGCCAAAGTATAACAGAAAGAACAAGTGCAACGACGGTGTAGTCTAGCATAACCACCTAAGTGAGACACAGTTTGAAGACAATATTCGATGCGTAGGTTGTCCAAAATAAAATCGAAGCTCCGAATACAGAGACACACGGGGCGTATCGTAGCTCTGAGCACAGAGTCACACGGGTGACACTACTACTCCGGATACAAGAACACTACATCAACAGGACATATACATATATAAAGCGCGTACAGAGGATCCCAAACGTCTAGTAATTATCTTCCCCTTCCAAAGCGGTCAACGAGTGTTCGCTGAACCTGAACCTCTATCTAACAGTCTCGTCACACTGAAGTAACTATCAATAATCATGACCCTAAAGTCGTCCCAGTTTCCGGTCATGCTGACAGTATCAGAATACAGGAAATCTGGCACGATGACAGTGTCTGGATGTGTCCTAGGATTATGATGTAACCAAGTGTGTACATCAAGGTATTGCGAACATCTATCCATCGTTACCAGACATTACCGACGAACGTCTGCACCCGGTTATGACCCGGACGCGAAGTAACGGTTCTAATCCATAACGTGCACAATGCATATAATAAATAAATAAATAAATAAATAAATATCTGGTAACTGAAATACAGGGTAGCAAGGTACACTTGCTTGGAAGCCATGCGAAGATTCGAATCCGGACTCGCCAAGGAAGTAGCAGCTCAAGATGGAATCTGGAGCAGATGTCTTCGGATGCTGTCACAAATATCACCAAAAGTTCCAAAATGAGTGAGATACTCAGAAAAACATGTACTTACGTCCAATTTGGATACAGTGGCAAAAGTGCAATTTCTGGTCAACCCGGGATCCACAAGTGGGCCCATATTGCACCAAAAAATGTGCCAGAGATAAGGTTCTCCAAATTCATCAAATTTAGTGTCTACGAGTCCAGAACGACGATACGAACCCAACCGAACATCCAGAACTGGATTCCGATGAGTCGATCATGAAAACGCTCGTCATATGGAGCCGTGGGGCCCACGAAACAACGTTTTGTCAACGTTCTCAGAATCGAATCAAACTTGGGTCACAGGACCAGCGTAATGCTGTGAATACAATGGTGCAAGTTTCGTTGTGAAACGACAGGCACGCACGAAATTAAGACGAGTGTCAGAGCACGTTGATACGGTGCTTTCCGACGGATACGTGTTGATTCCGGTGTGCACGCACATCCAAATCAAGTTTCGCGAAAGACCACACATCCACATCGACAATACGCACCTTTTAGTGCAATCCGTACGCGATGAGGTTGCCCGGATTGATGGGACCCACTCTGTATCGGGAAGTATCATGGGTTTAAAAAAATAGTTTTTCCTCCAGTACTGGAATTCTAATTACTAACATACAAAGCAAACTAAAATATTTTAATTAAACACAAAGCAACTAGGTTAAGTAGGGTTCATACCCGAAGAGTTGGTTCAAGGATCGGTTGTGCGAGGAGGGAGTTAACGCTGCGTGAACCGGGGAGGTTAAACTTAGTTCCTGCACACGGGTTCGAGCCGCGGTTCCTCGCGGCCGCAGGGAGGGGATGCTGCTGAAGGTGGTGGTCGACGTGGTCACATGGAGAAGCTACGTGGAGGAGGCCGTTGGTAGCACATTGGACGAGGAAGATCTGGAGGAGCTCTGGTTGGGAGCTGCTGCTGTCGAGCTCGTCGACCACGCGGAGGAGCTCTGGTCAGGAGCTGCGGCTGTCGAGCTCGTCGACCACGCAGAGAAGCTCCGGTCGAGAGCTGTTGTGGTTGACGGAGAGCTCAGACATGGGGAAGGTGGCGTCGATGATGACAGTGGGTGGACATCGGGATGGAGGAGAAGACACGGTGGTGATCGACTGGCCGAGGTGGAGGTCATAGGGGTCATGCAGTTGGAGGCCGGTCGGTTGAAGATGAAGAATGAGAAGTGGAGAGGAAGAAGAAGAAGAAGAAGAAGAAGGGAGGAGGAGATTTCGGTTGGCTGTGGTTTTAGGGAGAAGGAGGAGAAATAGAATGGGGGGGTTTCCAATGTATTGGGATTAGGGCCGGCATAGGGAGAAGGGGAGTGATGGAGATGTTTTATAGGAGGTTGTATGAGGAATGTGTGGTGAGGATGAGTCCTAATTTTGAATGGATGGCTCAAATTCAACATAGAGGATTTTGTTCACACAAAGGAGAGAGAGGGGTGGGGTTGGACCGGTCAAGAGAGGAAGAGGGTGAGGTTTCTTCATTGGCTTGGACCAATGAGGGATGACACCTAATACCAAATTTGCAAATAAGCCCCTTAATTTTGGGTATTTGTACAAATATATAAAATGATGGAAAAATAGTGTGGAGAGTGGTGTTTGGTATTTTGTAGGGTGAGGGGGTATTGTGTGTTTTGCATAGGCTTAATTAATAGGATATTGGGTTAAATTGGGGTTAAGTTAGGATTAGTCAAAGTTGGTATCCCTAATTTAATTAAATTAAAATGTCATGTGCTCTTAAATTAAATGGGGGCACATGGGATCTCAATTTGGAGTGACACAAAGGTCATAAAAGGTGTAGGCTTGGTGTCAGTCTTGGACCATTTAATTGGTCCGGCTAAACGGGTTGAGTTGGTGTCTCAAAATTGATGGCAACGACACAGGTACGCGATAACGGATTAAAGAACGGGTTTCAGATACGAAAAGTTATGCAATTAAATTAGAGCACAAGGGATTGTGATTGTGAGTGACGAAAAAGTCCAGCGCCTAGGTTGGCTTGTCAAGTCAAGGGTGCAATAATTAGTTGAAAATTATGGGCTATTGTTGGGCTCTGGATATTGCAACAACGGTAGGGTGCACCAAGGGTTTAAATAAAGATCCAGTCAACTGCAAAAAAATCTAAACCTCAAATACCTGATGCTAAACCAAAATTTCTAACCCAAAACCAGTCTATCTATAAAAATAAATGAGGGGGTTTATATCCTTCCCAACTTAGAAAATATTTGTCCCCGAAATTAAAAGTAAAGCACGATAATAGCTACGAGAATTTAAAAGTAAACTGGTAATCGAATGCGGTACATAAATTCGTACCTTGGTCCTCAAATAAATACGGGAAACGCTGCCGAATGGAATCTTCGCGCTCGCAGGTAGACTCGCCTGGTGAATGATGCTTCCATGCAACTCTGACCAGTCGAATAGTCTGACCTCTCCAAGTCTTCTCACTGCGATCGAGTATCTCTATTGGCTGCTCTGCGTAAGATAAACTGGGCCCGACTGTAATCTCTGAATGATCCAGTACGTGGCTAGGGTCTGTCGCGTATCTCCTCGACTGCGATACGTGAAATACGTCCTGCACTCCTTCTAATGATGGAGGCAATGCAAGACGATAAGCCACTTTGCCAACTCGTTCTAAGATGTCAAAAGGTCCGATGTACCTCAGACTCAGCTTGCCTTTGCCTCCGAATCTGATGGTACCACGAGTAGGCGATATCTTCAAAAATACATGGTCACCCTTCTTGAACTCTAAAGGTTTGCGGTACGCATCTGCCCAATGCTTTTATCTGTCCTGTGCTGCACGCAGGTGGTTCTAAATCTGCTTTACTTTCTCTACTGTTTGTGTCACCAACTCTGGACCAAGTATCTAACGCTTTCCCATGCCACTTCAATATACCGGTGACCTACACTTCCTGCCGTACAGTGCCTCATAAGGTGCCATCTGTATGCTGGCCAGGTAGCTATTGTTATAGGAGAATTCCACCAAGTATAGATGGTCCTCCCAAGATCCTCCAAAGTTGATCATGCGCGCTCTCAACATATCCTCTAGTATCTGAATCATGCGTTCTGACTGGCCATCAGTCTGTGGATGATATGCAGTGTTGAACTTGAGACGAGTTCCTAGACTCTCCTGCATACTCCGCCAAAAGTGTGACGTGAATCTGGAATCATGATCAGATACAATGCTGACAGACACTCCATGTAGTCGTACTATCAGCCTCATATACATGTCAGCTAATATCTCCGTGGACTGCCCAACTCTGGAGGGTAAGAAATGTACAGACTTGGTGAGTCGGTCCACGACAACCCAAACTGCATCCTTCCCGCTAGGGCTCCTCGGGAATCCTGTGACGAAGTCCATGGTAATGTGTTTCCACTTCCACTCGGGAATGGAAAGCGGTTGCAATAGTCCTGCAGTCCTCTGATATTCAGCCTTGACTTGCTGACAGACTAAACATCTCGCCACGAATCTTACAATCTCTCTCTTCATTCCATGCCAATAGTAGTGTTGTCTCAAATCTCGGTACATCTTCGTACCCCCGGGATGAATAGAATAAATCGAGCTATGAGCCTCGGTCATCAACTCCTGGCATGTAACACCCCGTTCCGCTCAAGCGGACTGCCGACTCAATCGACAATAGTGCAGCTGTCCCGACCTGCTTTGCCTCGATCAAGAAGCAAAGGATATCCAGACTTGTCCCTACAGGAATCCGGCTTGGACTTTCAGAGGCTCGCTCAGACGTATCGCTCTACCGAGGCGAATCATCGCTAAGGTGGGTGGCTACGGTAAACTTGTCTTTGCTTAGCCAGCACACATAAAATCTGGAATGTTTATGCTAGTCGCTAGGTGATTCACCCCTGCATGCTAATAAATCCAACGCACCTAGCTAAGGGAATAATCCCAACTTGTATTGCTTGCTAGAACATGGAAAAGGAAATACTGCTTATATTCAGACCCTCGCATGCTAAGTCCCTTAACGGTTTTATCTCTCGGACTACCTTCGGGCCCGAGCAACGTGCCTGCTTATGTACCTAGAAACGCATGCTTGTCTGCTTGAATGTTGCCGTGTTTTCATCCAACTCCGGGAGACTACTCAGTAGTCGTTCCGTGTATGATTGACCCTGCAAGTATCCAGGACCGTTAGGTCACCAGGCAGCCCCGAACCAGGGGAATGCATCAAGACAAGTTATTGTACAAAGAACAAGATCCAAGTATCCCGTGTACTCGTATACTCGTGTTCCCGTGCACTCGTGTTCTCGTGTTCTCTTGTTCAAAGTGCACGCGTGTTCTCGTGTTCTCGTGTATCTCGTGATAATTGAATGACCCAAAAAGAAAGTGCATGTCGCGGACAACTCGGAAACGAGGTATAGTTCCACGGACGGTCACCGGGGCACTGGGGCCGATCCGATCCGGATGGAACTCTTGTGTGGTCCCTCGTGTTCGGGCGAGTGGTTTGTAGCACCTCGTGTACTTACGTTGCATTCCACTTTTCCGGGACCACATCACGTGTGTAGTCCATCGTGTGCGGACAAGATGGTTTGTAGCGCATCGTGTACTTTATTGCATTCCATCTTGGCCTTGGACTACTTTATGTAAAATCTATCGTGTACGGGCGAGATGGTTCGTAGCGCATCGTGTGCTCTCGTTGCGTTCCATTCTCGTCTGGGATTAGTCCTTTATGGCTATGCCAGCAACTCATGTTCATATAGATAAGTCATCCTCGCTTAGCGGCTATCCGCGTGCGAGTCATTGCATCAAGAACAACTGAGCACACCAAATATTGTCCCGTTCAATGACTCTCATGTTTGCATGTTGCATATGCTTTCCTCCTGAATGTTTATACATGCCTCTGCTCAAATTAAAAATGTTTGCCTTGGACAGGGAAGGAGAAATGGTAAGTTGGTAAGTCTCGCCGTGTTTCCTCAAACATCGCACGGCGCACTGCTCGACACGTTAAGCTATTCAATGTTTGCATGAAACTGATCCTAAGGCAACTAGAAAGACAACTTAATAGTTGTGCACGGAACCTGTATTACGTGTTTGGATTTGTCGAGCGGGCGAGTAGCTTCCCCACCAGTGCATTCAATGTACTGATAATCCACCAGTTTGATATGCAGGGTGCGGGAGAACCTCGTTCGGTGCGGACGCCTCCTTCGTGCGTACTAAGGCCAGGAGTTCCCTCTGAAGCCTTGCAACGGTGCGTCCGGGACTGAAGCACATATACAAGACATAAGTTGTGAACATCGTCTGACCATCGCCTGTACATTCATTCCACAGTTGTAGCCATTTGGCATGCTTTTACTGTTTCAGAGAGAGAGGCTTGAGCGACTTGTAATCTCGGCTATACGCCGCCTGTAATACATGTTTCATATCAATAAAGAGATTACTTTACTTGTTTCTATGCTTCCGCTATATTTGCCGACTCAGTGAACCTGTTACCGATCGCCTATGCGTTCATGACTCCGCTGCACTCGGATAATCTGTGCGACTCTGTGGCTTAGAACTCTAACCGCCAGCCAATGAACCATGGCCTTGCACGGGCGTGGCTCACGCTCGTGCGGCATCACGCCCGGATGGGTTAAGCGATCGTTCCGCGGGAGCGCTGGCGAGGGTGATTCCCGTCTAGCGGGAACGGCCGATTGCCTGCGGGAGATCGGGGCGTGACATGGCATATCTCGCCACTCGGAATCTATAGGCGATCTCTATACCTCAATGTTCCATCTTCATGAATCCTGAGTCACGTCTGCATGTCGGCCTTTGTCCTCTCTCGCAGTCGTCGGAATCTCGTATATGTAGGCAAGGCTGCCTTGATCCTCTCAACCAATGTAGACTGAAACTCGAGACTGGCCATCTGTCCATCCATGCCTGGCAATACAATCTCTATCCCGAGCTCCTCAAGATCCTCTAACAATTGCCACTGAGTCATCAAAAAGTATGCCATGGGCTTCCTGCTTAAGGCATCTTCTACTACATTCGCCTTTCCTGGGTGGTACTGCAACTCTATATCATAGTCTGTCATCAACTCTAGCCATCATCTCTGTCTCATGTTTTCCTTCTGAGTGTAGACATACTTCAGACTTTTGTGATCTGTGTAAATCTCAACACGCTCTCCATAAAGGTAGTTCCTCCATAGCTTTAGTGCAAATATCACTGCAGCTAGCTCTAGATCGTGCGTCGGATAGTTATTCTAATGAACTCTCAGTTGTCTCGATGCATAGGCTATCACCTTGCCGTGTTGCATCAGTACACATCCTAATCCGCTCCAAAATGCATCACTGTACACTACGAATCCTCCTGATCCTGAAGTAAGTGTCAAAATTGGTGCTGATGTCAGACGCTTCTTCAGCTCATCGAAAGCCGTCTGACACTCCTCAGTCCAGATAAACTCCTCGCCTTTACGCGTCAATCGCGTTATAGTCGTAGCGATCCTCGAGAAGTTTTCCATGAACCTCCGATAACATCCGACAAGTCCGAGAAAACTCCTAATCTCTGTAACTGAGGTAGGGGTAGGCTACGTCTCTACTGCAGCGATCTTCTCCGGGTCAACTGATAGTCCATCTCCAGTGATTATGTGTCCCAGGAATGGTACTTTATGCAAACAGGACTCACATTTGCTGAGCTTATCATACAGCCTCTCCTGCCTCAGCGTCTCCAACACGATCCTGAGATGCCTCTCGTGCTCCTCCTAGCTCTTGGAATATACCAAGATGTCGTCGATAAATACCACCACGAACTTATCTAAGTACTGGTAGAAAATATTGTTCATCAGGCTCATAAATACTGTTGGCGTGTTGGTTAAACCAAACGACATGACTAAAAACTCGTAGTGCCCGTACTTCGTCCGAAAAGCCATTTTCGGAATATCCTCTCTTCGTACCTTGATCTGATGATAGTCGAATCTGAGATCGATCTTCGAGAATACACATGCGCCACTAAGCTGATCAAATAAATCATCGATGTGCAGCAAGGGTACTTTCTCTTTATCTCTACGACATTTAATGCCCTGTAATCGATACACAAATGTACCGTCCCGTCCTTCTTCGGCACAAATAAGATGGGTGCTTCCCATGGAGAAACATTAACCCGAATGAAACCCGTGTCTAAAAGATCATCTACTTGAATCTTCAACTCAACCCACTCCTTCGGTGCTAGTCTGTAGACGGAGAAAATAATTGGCTCGGCTCTGGGAGTCAACTCTATAGCAAACTCTAACTCTCTGTCCAGTGGCAGGCCTGGAAAATCCTCTAGAAACAATTCCTCAAACTCTGATATAACGTGATGGTATATCGGTTCACCTTCTGCAATATGTGTCGCTAAGGTTGGACACCATGCTCTTGGGCTCCCCGAAGAAACTTAAACTCGGGGTAATCTGCTGGTCTAAATATAGTGCAACCATGTCGACAATCTAGCGTCGCGTGGTATTGGCTCAACCAACTCATGCCTAGGACAATGTCATAGCCTAGACTTAACCTCATAACAAATTCTTCCGTTCTATTGACAACACTAATCCTCCAAAAAAAAAATCTTTCTTGCCTAATGTATAATTTCTCTTCTCCTCAAAATTTCCTCTAAAATTGTATTCCTCAAATTTCTTCTTTCTGTTATTTATTGCTCCGGGTCACATAGTACAATTTTTAATAATGGTATCACCAAAGCATATGCTAGAATTTCTGGTATTAGATCATCATCTTCCAGGTGAGAGCCTAAAATTTTATCTTCTCCAGTTCATAATATCGTTCCTGCTATCGCCATCCTTGGCTACAACTACTTCCTAGCATCTAACTATGTATTTCTATCAATCATTCTAGAGGGTTAGGATCAACAATCTTTCTAGCTCCCAATACTTCCTAAGTCACTGCTATCTCAAGTAAGGGTAGGTTTTACCCGCTCTAGGAACATACTTCTAGGTCCAATTTTTTTGCTAACATTCTCCACTAGTTCTAGCATCTAAAAAGAACCTATCCACCTACCCTACTGAGGGTAACAATCTTCTCAGAGAATATTTCACAAATCATGTCTTCTGTCGTCTGAACTACGATCTTCTTCTGGAGGAAACCGTCGAGCACAAGCATTCGTCTTTCCGAAATGCAAGGAGATAAAAAACAAGGATAACGATATTGATGTAAAATGAACGATTACAATTGGGAAGTCCAAGGACGATAATCAAATACAAAGGGAGTTTTAGAAATTGATTATGGATTGAGATTATATTCAACAATAAACCTAAACTGCAGGCTCGTTTGGTACAGTAACGTAACCAAAACGATATGCTCTTAGACCTGCATGGGCCACCACAAAAATATGTCACGCCCCAGTCCCAAAATACGTAGGACCAGGACTACGCAACATGCCAGCTACGCATTCGACCAGACTCTGGTCCGACTCGAATACGTATAAGCTGTAAACTAATGGTATCTCAATCCACAAAGAACAGAAATACACAAAAATGAGCTACATGTGCTAAAGTCGGCCGCCCAATAACACACAAACTCGAATAGACTCGAGAAAAAGTATGAGTCTATAAAAATTAGGCTATAACAGCAGATGAATAAACAATATAAAATAACTATAATGCGGGTAGAAATGATATGAGTACCTGGTACAAATGCCTGCAAGGCAAGCAACTCCATCAGCAACTCCAAGGGCTCCGTAATCGTCTATGCTGCAAAACTGGCAGGGGACAAGGTCCTCAGAGGGACGTAACAAGGTACAAAAATACAACATGTCAAAGTATAACTGAAAGAACAAGTGCAACGACGATATAGTCTAGCATAACCACCTAAGTGAGACACAGTTTGAAGACAATATTCGACTCGTGGACTGTCCAAAATAAAACCGTAGCTCCAAACACAGAGACACACGGGGCGTACCGTAGCTCCGAGCACAGAGTCACACGGATGATACTACTACTCCGGATACAGGAACACTACATCAACAGGACAAATACATATATAAAGCGCGTGCAGAGGAGCCCAAACGTCTAGTAACTTTCTTCCCCTCCTAAAGCGATCAACGAGTGTTCGCTGAACCTGAACCTCTATCTAACAGTCTCGTCACATTGAAGTAACTATCAATAATTACGACCCTAAAGTTGTCCCAGTTTTCGGTCATGCTGACAATATCAGGATACAGGAAATCTGGGACGATGACAGTGTTTGTATGTGTCCTAAGATTATGATGTAACCAACTGTGTACATCAAGGTGTTGCGAACATCTATCCATCGTTACCATACGTTACCGACGAACGTCTGCACCCCGTTATGACCCGGACGTGAAGTAACGGTTCTAATCCATAACGCACAAAATGTATATAATAAATAAATAAATATCTGGTAACTGAAATACAGGGTGGCAAGGTACACTTGCCTGAAAGCTAGGCGAAGATTCGAATCCGGACTCGCCAAGGAAGTAGCAGCTCAAGATGGAATCTGGAGCAAATGTCTTCGAATGCTGTCACAAATATCACCAACAGTTCCAAAATGAGTGAGATACTCAGAAAAATATGTATTTACGTCCAATTGATACAGTGGCAAAAATGCAGTTTCTGGTCAACCCGGGGTCCACTAGTAGGCCCGTATTGCACCCAAAAATGTGCCAGAGATAAGGTTCTCCAAATTTATCAAATTTAGTTTCTATGAGTCCATAACGACGATACGAACCCAACGGAACATCCAGAACTAGATTTCGATGAGTCGATCACGAAAACGCCCGTCATGTGTAGTCGTGGGGCCCACGAAATAATATTTTGTCAACGTTCTCAGAATTGAACCAAACTTGGGTCACAAGACCAGCGTAACACTACGAATCCAATGGCGCAAGTTTCGTTGTGAAACGACAGACACACACAAAATTAGGACGAGTGTCAGAACACGTCGATACGGTGCTTTCCGACGGATACGTGTTGATTTCGGTATGCACGCACATCCAAATCAAGTTCCACGAAAGCCCACACGTCCACGTCGACGATACGCATCTTTTGGTGCAATCGGTACGCGATGAGGTTGCCCGGATTGACGGGACCCACTACGTATCGGGAAGTATCATGGGTTTAAAAAAATAGTTTTTCCTCCAGTATTGGAATTCTAATTACTAACAATACAAAGCAAACTAAAATATTTTAATTAAACACAAAGAAACTAGGTTAAGTAGGGTGCATACCCGAAGAGTTGGTTCAAGGATCGGTTGTGTGAGGAGGGAGTTAACGCTACATGAACCGGGGAGGTTGAACTCAGTTCCTGCACACGAGTTCGAGCCGCGGTTCCTCGCGGGCGCGGGGAGGGGATGCTGCTGAAGACGGTCGTCGACGTGGTCACATGGAGAAGGCCGGTGGTAGCATATTGGACGAGGCAGATCTGGAGGAGCTTCGGTCGGGAGCTGCTGCTGTCGAGCTCGTCGACCACGCGGAGGAGCTCCAGTCGAGAGCTGCTGTGGTTGACGGAGAGCTCAGGCATGGGAAAGGTGGCACGTCGATGATAACAGTAGGTGGACATCGGGATGGAGGAGAAAATGTAGTGGTGATCAACTGGTCGAGGTGGAGGTCGTAGGGGTCGTGTAGGTGGAGGCCGGTCGGTTGAAGATGAAGAATGAGAAGTGGAGAGGAAGAAGAAGAAGAAGAAGAAGGAAGAAGAAGAAGAAGAAGAAGAAGAAGGAGGAGGAGATTTTGGTTGGCTGTGGTTTTAAGGAGAAGGAAGAGAAATAGAGTGGGGGTTCCAATATATTAGGATTAGGGCCGGCATGGGGAGATGGGGAGTGATGGAGATGTTTTATAGGAGGTTGTGTGAGGAATGTGTGGTGAGGATGAGTCCTAATTTTGAATGGATGGCTCAGATTCAACATGGAGGATTTTGCTCACACAAAGGAGAGAGAGGGGTGGGGTTGGACCGGTCAAGAGAGGGAGAGGGTGAGGTTTCTTCATTGGCTTGGACCAATGGGGGATGACACCTAATACCACATTTGCAAATAAGTCCCTTAATTTTGGGTATTTGTACAAACATATAAAATGATGGAAAAATGGTGTGGGGAGTGGTGTTTGGTGTTTTGTAGGGTGAGGGGGTGTTGTGTGTTTTGTATGGGCTTAATTAATGGAATATTGGGTTAAATTGGGGTTAAGTTGGGATTAGCCAAAGTTGGTGTCACTATCACATCCTGAAAATAGGGGTATTTTTGTCATTTTATATATTATAGGTATTGTGTGTATTTATTTTAAATAATTGCATGATATGTGTATAGATATATATTATATTGTATAGTGTTCATTAATGTGTGAGTTAGTAGACTAGACCTAGAAGTCCACTAGATGAAGCCCTGACCGAATTATAGGATCATGTATTTTAATTAGCATTTTTGGGATTTAATTATGGAGGTTGTAATTAATTACCGTAATTTTATTTAATTGTTGTGCCTTACCGTTGCTTCGATATTTGGAGCACTACACTAGCAATTGCCTTCCAACAAACTTCACACCCTTGTCCTAGACGTGCCCGCCTTCCATTTGGACCCTTGTGTAACTCATAAATATGCTCTCTTGTGCTTCATTTTAGTCGCACAATATTCGTCACGGACTTTTATATTTAATTCGATACAAATTCAACTTTGTATCCTTGTGTGTTCCAATCGAAATTGGAGACACAATCTTGACCCATTTTGTGCAAACCAAATTATGACAATATTCTACTCTGAGTTCTCTACGTCCATGACACTTGTGTTCCACCTAATTTTAATTCCATATACTTCCAATTAATTTTAGAACACCTATTGCATTAATTTTAATTAAATTGATGTAAGGACCCAACTTGAGCCAAAACTAGACCCAACACCAAACCAAACCTCCATTTACACCCTCAAGCCTCATAATAAACACCAAACATCCCTTTAGTCCAATACATCACACCAAACATGGTGTTTTCCCTCATTAAATCCCAAAACCCACTTCTGTGCAATTTTTTAATTGTTGGGGACTTATTTGCAAAAGTGCAATGATGTGTCACCATCCTATTGGTCAAAAAAGCCAATGAAGAACCAACCCCCTCCCTTTGACCATTCAACCCTCTCCCTCTCTCCTCATTTTTATTTAAATGTTTCTCCATGTTGAATCATGGCCATCCATTTAAAATGGAGCCATCCTCACCACACAACACCCTCACCTATATATATATATATATATATATATATATATATATATATATATATAATCCCTCATAACCCCTCTCCTAATGCAAACCCCATCCCCATGTGTACTTGGCCGGCCCTAATCCCTCATTATCTTCTCCCACATGCAAAAACCACCATCTCCATTATATTTCTTCACCACCACCAACACAACACAACACCACCTAAACCCTAAAACCAAACTCAACCCTAAACCGACAGCCCCCCTTCCCCGGCCTGCCAACACCGCCGGCATCCTCGCAGGAGAAGCCTCCCCAGCCCAGTCCAGCCACCTCCCATCTCTTCCCCGACTCGACAGGATCCCGACCTCCCTCAACCCGCAACCGCCTCTCTTTCCCGATCTCACTTCGCCTGAATTCCCCACAGCCGACCAGTCCCGCCTGAGCCCTGGACCCCCGCCTCTCCTTCCTCCGCCCTCGTCGACCGGAGACTCGCGGTCACCCCCGTTCCTCCAGTCGATCCCAACCGTTGACTGAACCGCCAGCCGACCCATCTCCTATTCATCTTCATCTTCCTCCACCCACGACGAGCTGCTCCTCAGCCACCACCACGCCGGACTGAACCGCCAACACCACCACCTCTCCCCCTGCTCTGTCCACCTCCTTCACCCGAGCTCGCCTGAGCACGCTTGAAGACGCTGCACCGCGCCGGAGCAGCCTGCATCTCGACCTCCTCATGTCCATCCCTCATCATCATCGCACCACCAGCACCATTAACCCCACCACGATAGTCCTCCCCGTCCTCGTCGTCACAACCTCGTCGAGCCCCTCCACTCCGGCAGCCTTCATCCTCGTCATCATCGTCGTTATCATCATCGTCATCATCATCGTTATCATCATCGTCATCATCGTCGTTATCATCATCGTCATCATCGTCGTTATCATCATCGTCATCATCGTCGTTATCGACCCCGTGCGTGCCCGTGCAGGTTCGTTCCCGCCCTCCTTCATGATTTCATGTACGTATGTGTATATGTATTCAAATAGGTATATGTATGTATTTGGTATGTATAGTATATGTATGTATCTTATTCATTGGTATATGTATATATATATATTGTATATGTATTCCATTAGTATATGTTAATATGTATATAATTGGTATATATATATATATATATATATATATATATATATATATATATATATATATATGAATTCAATTAGTATATATATATATATATATATATATATATATTGTATATGTATTTAATTGGTATATATACAAATTCTAAGTAATTAATGTTATATGCTGGTTAGTACTATGTATAATTATATATGTACTAGGTGACCCTAGTGTTAATTACGGATATTTCGTATTTACATTGACCATTGTCCCTGAAATATGAGTGCATTGTCTGCCTTATGTACACTGACGTACTGGCGAGACATATGTCAGTTCGATTGCCTGATTGCACAGCATTTACAGGCGTGGCACCCGTACACCTAGACGCACACTTGACCCTAGTTGACCAGTGTCATACATAGCGTAGCCCTGAGTCAGAGTATTTATGATTTTGTGTATGTTAGTGTGATGTCTGATACAATGTTGTATTATTTAATGATGTCTATAGGACTGTTGGATTGTTCAGACAAGACCTCAAAAATCGAACATTATTATTGCCAGCTAAGGACCCCAGGCGAGTACATTCTCTGATAGTTTCTTGTTTATGATATCCTCTATGTTCATTGTATTTAGTATAGATATTCATATTTTTTGACACGATGGTTATACGGATTGGTATATCCGAATCTCGTCATGAGATATTATTCCTTGTTCATGGTGTATCTTGTGCAAGTCTTGTTTCATTGTTTATCTTGTACATGTACAGATACGAATTCTCGGGAAGAGTCGCTATCTTTTTGGGGAATCCCGTGCCATAGCGTACCATGGTTGGATCTACTATACCAGTCGGGGTAGGGAGTATTTTAGTGTAGATATGTGATCATACCCTTCATGTACAAGTCTTGTTCTCATGTTAGTGTTGGTCATACACCGCAAGTATGACTAGCCAGGCCAGTACTCGTGTATAAGTTCACAAGACGATCACATGTTAAAGCTAGTACTCATGCACTTAGTCATTAGTATTCTTGTTCATTCACATATTGTTCATTCTCGTATTTATTTCCAGTATTTTCTTTATTGCGTATCTCTTGTACATGTATATGCATCATGTATATTTACATCTATTTACTGCTACATAGTTTATATCATTGATGTAGAACTGTTGTTAGAGATGTACTTTGCTCCAATCCTGACTGGATATTTTTTCCAGACTTCGACTTAGGACTTGTTTCCGGCATACTTGGAGACTTGGATGCTATTGATTGCAGGTTAGATTATTTTATTGTTTAGACTTGTATTTCATATATTTTCTTCGATATCTCATCGTGCCTTAGTTTATGTGATTGAGTATTCCATATTATATTGTGATATCTGTGTCTCCTTATGGAGTTGGATATTCGTGAGAGACGGTTTAGATAGTATTGTGACCTAGACAGCATTCTACCACCGATGCTGCGACGTAGGCTGGACGTACCCACGTACTAGTGCCCCAAATTCCGGGTGCGGGTCGTGACACATTTTTAGTGGTGGCCCATGCAGGTCAGACTTCGCAAGTTGTGCGATGTCGTGGTAGTGCGACATCTTAGTTGTACTACTGCGTGCCTGCGATAGGATTTATGACATAGGATACTAGGATGATAGAGGATACTCAATCACAAATTATTTGAGAGATTCCTAGGATGACCCTTGAGAATCTCATTATAATTTCCAATTCAAATCTTTTTTCCTTGTTCCGTCCGTTCTCACTTGTTGTTATTGAATTTAATTCTTGTTGATCATTTATTAAATTTAATTCTTGGTGTCGTTGTTGAGTTTGATTTCTTATCGAGATAAATTTTTACGGACTAAAATTTACGGTATCATCTGATGACATATGTTGATGAGGACAGTGAGAAAGGTAAAACGTCTGCTTTGGTTATGGAGCCTAGAATTTATCGCAGCCATATTAGCTGGCGTGTCAAAAACGTAGGTACCTAACTTCAGATGTATATATCTTAGTAATAAAATTTAGAATTTCTCGCAGCTATACTAGTCGGTACAGCGAGGATTCTAGACGACATGATTATAGAGTTGCATACCAAAGTTATGGAATCTATCGTTCATCGCAGCTATGCTTACTGGCGTGGCGAGGATTCTGAGTGTCATGATTTTGGACAGACGTGTATGATTATCAGATTGTATCTTAAATTGGTTCTTAAAGTATCATCTCAAAACTTATCCACTTCTGTTATTCCAGGACTTTGTTCCATCGCTTCTTTTTGTTTGCTAGCAGTAGAAATACCTTCAGTTCCTCAGTCCAGTTCCTTCTTGAGCTTCTTTCCATTAGGGTTCTTTGTTAGTGTGATAATTGGTGACTTGTAATTTGGTATATGTCTTGTATCAGTGTTGACTATTGAGAGTGTGGCTTGTGAGTTTATAAGTATATCTTGGTTGGACATGTGAGCAGTAGGCATCAATCTAGAGTTAACCCGTAGCATAGTACCTTGTAGCAATATTTCTGTAATATGTGCCATTATAGTTAGTATTGGTACTATAGGTAGAAGGAGGAGTAAAGAGTATCAGTAATGGTTCCAAAAGTTAGTATCAGAGTCAGCATGCCAGTCCTGGATAGTCATGAATTTATGTAGCTGGGTGATCCATGTAAACAATTAAGTATGAAGAAAAATTATATTAAAAATTAATGGAGCATGATATTCAATTTGATGGTTGATTACTTGGGTGTGACAAGAGTAACAAAATATACATGCATAAAGGGTATTAATGAGTGTGCCATGGGTAGAGAAATATCAAGATTGGTCATGGAAGGTGTGAAGTGTATCACAGATTAGTATAACAGTCTGTAAAAGATTAAAAGGGAGATAATTATACATCAATTGAGATATGGAACCATATGCTTGCCTTTGAGAGTGAAGTGAAGCATGTGTATTATATAAGTTATAACTAGTGCGAATGATCGTGAGTTCTAATAAGTGTGATGAGGTAATCTAATGAGGAAACTAGTGTTACTATACCAGGAGAGTTAATGTTTCTATATCGAGGATTAGTTGAGCAATATGCTAGTAACAGTAAGTACCTTGTATGATAATGTTAGATAGGTGTGTCAGTTAATATGGATAGAAAATTATTGGAAGTGATAGTGCAAGTAATCCAGGCAGTGCAATATTCAATACACAGTTGAAGACACAGCAAGTGATGTGCTAGCAGGTTCTGTTCTTTTCCTTCCTTCTGTTCCTTTTTCGTCTGATTGATTGATTGATTTCTTAGTACCGTAGCTTGTATCAATGATTTTCTTGTTAGAATATAGTTAGTAGTACACCCTGGCAGAGACTGCAATACCATTATAAAATAGACCATGACCATGCATGTTTTCTCTAGATTGCATGTTGTATGACTGTAGGTAGATTTCTCTTAGACTTTGATTGTTGGGGGTTTGATCGTACTGAAGATTAATAAAGAGGTTATGACTGGACAGAGAGAGACAAGGTGCCTTAAATTTTGAGGATAAACATTAATTTAAATGAAGAGTTGAGAACTTAATATGGCAGAATTGACGATTCGCTAAAACATTGATTTTTATGAAGATTATGAAATGATTGAATTTGTCATTAAATTTTGAGGAATTTAAGAAGGTTATCATTATATTTATTGGACTGCAAGTTATGAACTTATATTTTGAATATTGTATTGAAGATTTCATAAGTATTACATCATTGAGTATTATGTGAAAAATAAATCGAGGAATATGATCATTAATGGATTAGTGTTTGAATTCGAAATTTTGGGATAAGGATTTAAATTTTATAAATACTCGTCGATTGGACTTAAATTAGAGAAGATGATTAATGGATTAGTGTTTGAGATTCAAACTTTTCGGATGAGATTTCTTTTAAATTTTATAAATATGCATTGATTGGATTTCAATTAGAGGATTGAATATTAAATTTTTGTATTTAGTTATTAAAATTTTGGAGGAGATTGTGATAAGAATGGAATTTGATAATTATTTAAAGATTTTCAGGAATATGATATTTTAGAATTTTGAAACTTTTATAAAATAACAATATGGATTACTTCATGATTATATGATTTGATGAATTTAATTTTTATGGTAAAATAATAAATAAATAACTATTGAGGATCTTAAATTTTGAGGACGAAATTCTTTTAAGGAGGGTAGACTTGTCACTACCACATCCTGAAAATAGGAGTATTTTTGTCATTTTATATATTATAGGTATTGTGTGTATTTATTTTAAATAATTGCATGACATGTGTATAGATATATATTATATTGTATAGTGTTCATTAATGTGTGAGTTAGTAGACTAGACCTCGAAGCCCACTAGATGAAGCCCTGACCGAATTATAGGATCATGTATTTTAATTAGCATTTTTGGGATTTAATTATGGAGGTTGTAATTAATTACCGTAATTTTATTTAATTGTTGTGCCTTACCGTTGCTTCGATATTTAGAGCGCTATACTAGCCATTGCCTTCCAACAAACTTCACACCCTTGTCCTAGACGTGCCCGCCGTCCATTCGGACCCTTGTGTAACTCATAAATACGCTCTCTTGTGCTTCATTTTAGTCGCATAATATTCGTCGCAGACGTTTATATTTAATTCGATATAAATTCAACTTTGTATCCTTGTGTGTTCCAATCGAAATTGGAGACACAATCTTGACCCATTTTATGCAAACCAAATTATGACAATATTCTACTCTGAGTTCTCTACGTCCATGACACTTGTGTTCCACCTAATTTTAATCCCATATACTTCCAATTAATTTTAGAACACCTATTGCATTAATTTTAATTAAATTGATGTAAGGACCCAACTTGACCCAAAACTAGACCCAACACCAAACCAAACCTCCATTTACACCCTCAAGTCTCATACTAAACACCAAACATCCCTTTCATCCAATACATCACACCAAACATGGTGTTTTCCCTTATTAAATCCCAAAACCCACTTCTGTGCAATTTTCCAATTGTTGGGGGCTTATTTGCAAAGTGAAATGATGTGTCACCATCCTATTGGACAAAAAAGCCAATGAAGAACCAACCCCCTCCCTTTGACCGTTCAACCCTCTCCCTCTCTCCTCCTTTTTGTTTGAATTTTTCTTCATGTTGAATCATGGCCATCCATTTAAAATGGAGCCATCCTCACCACACAACACCCTCATATATATATATATATATATATATATATATATATATAATCCCTCATAACCCCTCTCCCAATGCAAACCCCATCCCCATGTGTACTTGGCCGGCCCTAATCCCTAGGTTGTCAACATCATCTCCTCCCACATGCAAAAACCACCATCTCCATTATATTTCTTCACCACCACCAACACAACACCACCTAAACCCTAAAACCAAACTCAACCCTAAACCGATAGCCCCCCTTCCCCGGCCTGTCATCACCGTCGGCATCCTCGACGGAGAAGCCTCCCCAGCCCAGTCCAGACACCCCCCATCTCTTCCCCGACTCGACAGGATCCCGACCTCCCTCAACCCGCAACCGCCTATCTTTCCCGATCTCACTTAGCCTGAATTCCCCACAGCCGACCAGTCCAGCCTGAGCCCTGGACCCCCGCCTCTCCTTCCTCCGCCCTCGTCGACCGGAGACCCGCGGTCACCCCCATTGCTCCAGTCGATCCCAACCGTCGACTGAACCGCCAGCCGACCCATCTCCTATTCATCTTCTTCTTCCTCCACCCACGACGAGCCGCTCCTCAGCCACCACCACGCCGGACTGAACCGCCAACACCACCACCTCTCCCCCTGCTCTGTCCACCTCCTTCACTCGAGCCCGCCTGAGCACGCCTGAAGACGCTGCACCACGCCGGAGCTGCGTGCATCTCGACCTCCTCATGTCCATCCCTCATCATCATCGCACCACCAGCACCATTAACCCCACCACGACAGTCCTCCCCATCCTCGTCGCCACAACCTCGTCGAGCCCCTCCACTCCGGCAGCCTTCATCCTCGTCATCATCGTCGTTATCATCATCGTCATCATCGTCGTTATCATCATCGTCATCATCGTCGTTATCGACCCCGTGCGTGCCCGCGAAGGTTCGTTCCCGCCCTCCTTCATGATTTCATGTACGTATGTGTATATGTATTCAAATAGGTATATGTATGTATTTGGTATGTATAGTATATGTATGTATCTTATTCATTGGTATATGTATATATATTTTTTGTATATGTATTCCATTAGTATATGTTAATATGTATATAATTGGTACATATACATATATATATATATATATATATATATATATATATATATATATATATATATATATAGTATATGAATTCAATTAGTATATCTATACATATATATATTGTATATGTATTTAATTGGTATATATGCAAATTGTAAGTAATTAATGTTATATGCTGGTTAATACTATGTATAATTATATATGTACTAGGTGACCCTAGTGTTAATTACGGATATTCCGTATTTACATTGACCCTGAAATATGAGTGCATTGTCTGCCTTATGTACACTGACGTACTAGCGAGACATTGTCAGTTCGACTGCCTGATTGCACAGCATTTGCAGGCGTAGAACCCGTACAGCTAGACGCACACTTGACCCTAGTTGACCAGTGTCATACATAGCGTAGCCCTGAGTCAGAGTATTTATGATTGTGTGTATGTTAGTGTGATGTCTGATACAATATTGTATTATTTAATGATGTCTATAGGACTGTTGGATTATTCAGACAAGACCTCAGAAACCGAACATTGTTATTGCCAGCTAAGGACCCCAGGCGAGTACATTCTCTGATAGTTTCTTGTTTATGATATCCTCTATGTTCATTGTATTTAGTGTAGATATCCATATTTCTTGACACGATGGTTACACGGATTGGTATATCCGGATCTCGTCATGAGATGTTATTCCTTGTTCATGGTGTATCTTGTGCAAGTCTTGTTTCATTGTTTATTTTGTACATGTACAGACACGAATTCTCGGGAAGAGTCGCTATCTTTTTGGGGAATCCCGTGCCATAGCGTACCATGGTTGGATCTACTATACCAGTCGGGGGTGGAGAGTATTTTAGGGTAGATATGTGATCATACCCTTCATGTACAAGTCTTGTTCTCATGTTAGTGTTGGTCATACACCGCACGTATGACTAGCCAGGCCAGTACTAGTGTACAAGTTCCCAAGACGATCACATGTTAAAGCTAGTACTCATACACTTAGTCATTAGTATTCTTGTTCATTCACATATTGTTCATTCTCGTATTTATTTTCAGTATTTTCTTTATTGCGTATCTCTTGTACATGTATATGCATCATGTATATTTACATCTATTTACTGCTACATAGTTTATATCATTGATGTAGAACTGCTGTTAGAGATGTACTTTGCTCCAATCCTGACTGAATATTTTTTTCAGACTTCGACTTAGAGGACTTGTTTCCGGCATACTTGGAGACTTGGATGTTATTGATTGCAGGTTAGATTATTTTATTATTTAGACTTGTCTTGTATGTTATACATTTTCTTCGATATCTCATCGTGCCTTAGTTTATGTGATTGAGTATTCCATATTATATTGTGATATTTGTGTCTCCTTATGGAGTTAGATATTCATGAGAGACCGTTTAGATAGTATTGTGACCTAGACAGCGTTCTACCACCGATGATGTGGCGTAGGCTGTACGTACCCACGTACTCATGCCCCAAATTCCGGGTGCGGGTCGTGACAATTGGTATCCCCAATTTAATTAAATTAAATGTCATGTGCTCTTAAATTAAATGAGGGCACATGGGATCTCAATTTGGAGTGACACAAAGGTCATGAAAGGTGTAGGCTTAGTGTCAATCTTGGACCCTTTAGTTGGTCCGGCTAAACGGGTTGAGTTGGTCTCTCAAAATTGATGGTAACGACACAGGTGCGCGACACAGGATTAAAGAACGGATTTCGGATACGGAAAGTTGTGCAATTAAATTGGAGCACAAAGGATTGTGATTGTGAGTGATGGAAAAGTCCAGCGCCTAGGTTGGCTTGTCAAGTCAAGGGTGCAATAATTAGTTGGAAATAATGGGCTATTGTTGGGCTCCAGATATTGCAACAACGGTAGGGTGCACCAAGGGTTTAAATAAAGATCCACTCAACTGCAACAAATATCTAAACCTCAAATACCTGATGCTAAACCAAAATTTATAACCCAAAACCAGTATATATAAAAAATAAATGCGGGGGTTTAAATCTAGCAAGTTCTGAGAAGAAGTACTAGAATGCTCGTTGTTACCCCTGTCAGGAACTTGCACGAACTCCTGAACTCCAATGGCAGCGGCAGAAATTTACTCTCTGTGTCTCAATTTTTGAAGTAAGTTCTCAAAGAGGCACGAAGGGAGTATTTATAGAGTATGGTGGAAATCCTAACCCTAATCCTGGCCGCCAACTAATTACGGAAAGATAGAAAGGAATTAAATTCAAAACCCACAAAAATCGGATATGATTAATTGACTCAATCATTCCATAACCGTTCAAATCCCGCAATCAGCAGGATCATGCGCCAACTACACTCTCTTGTATATACTAACAACAGCACAGTCGTAGCTACTCCTGTGCGCATAAGCCAACAGCACAGCAGCTCATGCGTGCATGCATGCAACATTGCATCAGCGCATGTGCGCATACGCGCATAACTGCGCATAGCCCGAGCATAGCTGCAAAAAAGTGACACATAGCCTCACATAGTCTGCTCAGCACCCGCTCATGCGCCCACGCATGGACCCGCACTAGCAACTCGCTCAAAAACTTGCGCACAAAACGAGCACAATATATGTGTACAAGCATCATGCGACGATGCTGACGTGCTAAGTGAAAAGTGTACCATCAAAGCGCCACTTTGCACCCTTGAGCCCGAGTCCAAGTCCGAGTAGCTAAGCCCCTTTGGGACGTAGTTCCTAAAATTATTTCCAAGAGAGTGACAAAAAGCATAAATGCTTTCTTGAGGATTTCAGCCTTCATCCTACTAAGAAAACATCTCATATGACACCCACCCTTGGGCCACCACCCAATGTGCATCTCTCAACACCCACATGGTATTACATTGAGATACCCACTTGGAGTATTTTCTAATGTGGGACTATTTTTTAGCTTTATGAGAGAACCTTACACAACCAAAGAAAAAACTCCAACAATCTCCCACATATCTCAATATATGGGTTGAGTGTTCCCCACAGTGGCTGCACATCATGCATTAGGTTAAATGTCGCGTACGACTTGAATCTTTCCGCAAGGGTCAAATAACAGTACGATACAAGAATGGATCAAGCCTTGAATTCTGTACCATAGCTGCAATTCTTTCCACTCATACATGACATTAACTGTGCCTCTGGCCGCACGTTAAAGGCCCTATGATGACCTGGTCTCAGTGTATGTATCTTAGGTGTCTACAAGTTTACCCTCAAGAGACGGCCTACATCTCTTTCCATACACTTAGGTAAGTTCTTTCAGAGAGTTTAAAGTTCTCCAGCATGAAACATTGCGCTTCCTTGCGGTATTACGCCGCTACGACATGGCTCAAAGTCGAGGTACGCAATCCCTTGGTGGTGTCATACCACAGTAACATGAGGTCCCAAGCCTCTTTGTAGTGTTGTACTACCCAGGATGGAGCATTGCGCTCCTTTGTACTACTACACCGCTACGACATGGCCCAAAACCGAGGTATGTAATCTCTTGGTGGTGTCGCACCACTATAGCATGAGGTCACCAGCCTCTTTGTATTATTGTGCTACTACTCTCCACGTATTCGGCATTAGGCTACCTGCCTATATGCGGTGCTACCGCCGCTATGACATGGCTAGGCCGAGGCCGTAAACACCCTAATTTTTAAATATAAATTTGGGCTTAATTTTATATAATAGAATAAGTATTCGTGATAGTATATACATATGTACAGTTTTGTTTATAAAAAATAATATATAAATAATGTATAGACATATAAATGTATATTTAAGTAAGAAACTATTTATGAATAAATAAAATATAGAAATTTTTAAAAAATGTAGTATAAACTCTAAATAAGAACATTAGTAAATAAATTAGAAATAAAATAATGGAATAAACAAATAAAATAGTAACTGCTAATAAAATAAATACTCAAAATTTATTTGGGATAAAAAAGAAAGATTAAAAGGTAAAATAGAAATAGAACAAAATATTTTATAAAGAAAAAAAAGAGAGGAAACAAATAAAGAAAATAAAATAAATAAATAAATAAATAAACTAACTAAAATTAATAACTAAAGATACCAATAATCTAAAGCCTTAGCCAAATCCATTTTAAGGAACTAAGTATATAATTGTGTTTCTCTCTCTTCTTTAGATATTCTCATCCAACCGACCCTATTGCTGATACATACCCAACCAAATCCTAAAGATACTATTGTTAGCTAAACCCATATTCCCTCATACTAATCTTAACATGATTCTCTAACCAATCCATCATCATCTAAATACGTATATATACATACGGAAGAGATTTTATCAAAACCACATAACTGTCGAACGCCCCGATGTTGAATCCATCCGAAATCACCAAAACTTCCACGACCATTCCCCTCGTATCTGTGCGCCGCCCCGGCCCCACGCCTGTCACGCATGTGCAGCCGCGTACAAGTGCCCGACGTTTCCCCGCGAGCTAGTTGCCGCGACAGCAGCGTCCCCGGCCTTGCCTCGCAGACCTGACGACCTACCTCCCCCGCTTCCCGGAGCCACCGCGTCGACGCCTGAACTGCTGTCCGACCCCAGGACACTGACCATGCACAGAACAGCACAGCTGACGAGCCGGGTTCGTGGCGAGTTTTCTCATTGCTCGTTCGATCGTTCTTCGAACCGATCATGCCGGTATGTACACAACCCTAACCACTTCCAACCCCAGTAGTTAGTTCTAATTAAATAGCTTCGAAAACGAGGTAGAAAACGAGTCCAAAACTCGAAAAAATCATAATTTCGAACACGACAAAAACAGTCCATGACCCCAACTTGCGATACACATATCTTTCTCCTCGGTTGGAGAAACATCCAACCACCTTCACCTTTCCAAAGACAACCTGTCCGACTACGAACTCCATTAAATAGTTTAATTTAATTTGTAGTTGCTTGCTATTAAAAATTAGGTTAAAAATTCTGAAAAAACTGTTTTTTCAAACCGGACAACCCCATCGCGTATCAGTTGCACCGAAAGGTGCTTAAGGTATTTTTCGACGTGTAGGCTTTCGCGAAACTTAATTTGGATGTGTCTGCACGCCGGAATCAACATGTATCCGTCGAAAGTCCCCCGTATCGATAGTTTTACAAATTATCCAATTAGTTTGTGCCCGCTCATCGGATCGCAACGAAACTTGCGCCGCTGGACTCGCAGCGTCTGACTTGTACTGTGACCCGAGTTTCGTCCGATTCTGAGTTTGTATCACCGTTTAGAATTCGTTTGACCTATAATATGTCCAATTTTGAGACCTTTAGTTTTTGTACGCTTTTTGGTGCAAAGTGGACCACATGTGGACCCCGTTTTAATTTGAAATAATCATTTTAGTCCATGTATCTAAATTGGACGAATGGGTAGTATTTTTTTGACTATCTAGCTTATTCCGAAAATATTTGTGATGTCTATTTCAGTATCCGGAGACGTTTGTTCAGCTTTCATATTTTATGGTTCGTTGTGTCTATTGTATGGCGTCGTTTCAACACCAAATCACTACCAGGCAAGTATACTTTGCTACATTATTGTTTATTTACATTCATTTTTAGCATATTTATTTTTTGTTGTTTATTTCTTATTTATTTGCTATATAAAACTACGCGTCCATGAAATACTTGGGTGCAACGACGGATGGCGTCGTATTTTGTCTCTTATTTTTATTATGCATGTTAACCTAGATTTACGAGACCATCCCATGATTGTGAGGTATCTTCATATCTCATTTGGCCATGACACATGTATTACACTAGTTGTGAGTCACATGTAGGATATGGACTTGCGTATTCTGCTGGCTACTAGTACGTATGGGACGTGCGACGGTTAGAAAATAACTTCTGATAGAAATGCATGAAAGAGACTTGACAGTTATTAGAGGTATCATTGTGTCATGGATACAACATGGATAGAGCATGGGGTGGGGAGGACAATGAGTAGGCACATGGGCTCCTTTGCACATTCCATTTTATAACGTGTACGTTCCGTCGGAGATGCGTGGTGAGATGGCTCTTATATTATTTACAGGCAGCCTCTGATGATCGAAAGACGTTATCCTTTGTAGGCTACTGATTTTTCGAAGAAATCAAGCCAATCCCATTTTTAGCCAAACAGCCCATGCGTAGGAAAGTTGTACTCAAAAGTACATTTCATATAGAACGGTTAGTAGACCTGATTGGATGTTTATTTTCAGTATTATGTAGCTTGCTTTTATTATATCTTATTACGTCCCTCTGAGGACTTGGATCAGGATATTTTTCCAAGTGTAGGCGATCAGGACTATTCGTAGGAGCACAGACCAGTACTTGCTACTTCGTTATCTTTCGAGAAGTTTTTCCCGTCGAGTTTATTTAATTCACCTGGATCATGATATTTCCCCAAGTGTAGACGATCAGGACTATTTGCAGGAGCACAGACCAGGACTTGCTACTTCGTTCTCTTTCGAGGAACTTTTTTCGTCTAGTTTATTTAATTCGTAGATGATGGACTTATTAGGTTGATACTCTATCATTTGTTTATTTATTTTAATAGATAGACTATATTCTTATTCTAGTTTGATAGTGGATTTGTCTCCACCCAACTATTAGTTCTTCTCGACTATTTCACATTTGGTTCATTGATATATTTGATTATTTATTTCTATTTGATTATGTGGATGAGATTTAGTTATGCCCTTGACTTGTCGACTATTTCACATTTGGTTCATTGACATATTTGATTATTTATTTTTATTTGATTTTGTGGATGAGATTTAGTTATGCCCTTGACTTGTGAAGTATTTATATACCACTTGTGAGCTATAGTTCATATTACAGCGTACGTATATATTAGTGGATTCCATATATTGGAGTAGCCTACGTATACATACGGCTGGCATGCTTGCGTATCCTACTCCTACATATTTTGGACTGGGGTGTGATAGAGGCTCTTACCTCATCGTGGTGTCATGCCACTGTAACATGGGGGGTACCATCCCCTTTGTGGTGCCGAGCCACCCGTGCTTCCTGTAAAGCATGCCGGACATTCAAAATGCGGGAGAACTCATTAAGGCCCCTGGCCATCCTCCCACAGGACTTGTTCTACTCAAAGAACAAATAGTAGACAATAGTGGTTCTTGGTCCGTATCCCCTCAATATCTCAAAGGGCTACCCATTGTTCCTGATATTCTCCCAGTCAATGGTTCTTCTTTGAACCAAAAGCTAGATGCCTAGTATATTTCTCTTTGAACTAATAGCATAAAACTTTATGGTAGAATTACAAAGACACGATATCAGATCGCATTCAAGCTCATTTTGTTTATTGTGTCCTCGACCAGCTGGTGCTTGAGACCTTTGGTGAACGAATCCGCCAGATTATCTTGGCTCCGAACATCAACCACGACAATGACTCTAGTCTTGATAAGATCATTCACTAACATATGCCTAAGCCGCACAGTCCTCTTATTACCATTGAAGAGATCATTTGATGTCACTGCTGTAGTTGACTGGTTGTCCCAGTATATCGGTATCGTCAGAATCTGTGCACCAACCAATAAAAGATCATACATGAACTCTCGAAACCATTTTGCTTCATCCGCTACAGCCACTAGGGCATAAATCTCAAATTCCATGGAGGAATGAAAGAGAATTGTCTGCTTCTTCGACTTCCACGATATTGTTGCTCCACCTATGGAGAAGACATCCTCCTGTGGATATTTCGCTCTCTACTTCTGAGCACCAGCTTGCATAACTGAAGTCTTCCAATATTGTCAGATAACCGTTGTAGTGCAGTGCATACTTCTGACTACTTTTGAGATATCTCATCACTCTCTTCACAGCTTTCCAGTGCTCAACACCTGGATTTCTCGTGAACCGACTCAACATCCCCACGGCGAAAGTTATGTCAGGCGTTGTGGCAGTTATTGTATGCATCAAACTCCCGATAATGCTTGAGTACTCTAGTTGCCTGAGTATCAATCCCGGGAAGGTCCTGATATCCATAGCATGTGAGCATCTTCTCAATATAATGAGATTTTGATAGCGCAACTCCAGTTTATGTCCGGATGATCTTTATCCCCAAGATAACATCAGCACCCCCCAAGTCCTTCATACTAAACTTAGACGAGAGAAACTTCTTTGTCTAAGTGACACATGCTACTTCCGTACCCAGTATTAGCATGGTGTCCACATAAAGACAAATTATGACTTCTCTTTCACTAGCGAACTTAGTGTAAACACACTTATCTGTCTCGCTGACCCTGTAGCCGTTTGATCTTATGACTTTATCAAATTTCGCATGTCATATCTTTGGAGCTTGCTTAAGACCTTACAGTGATTTCACCAACTTGCAGATTTTGTCCTCAAGGCCCTTAACGACAAATTTTTCTGGTTGTTGCATGTAAATATCTTCGGTCAACTCTCCATTCAAGAATGTTGTTTTAACATCCATTTGATGTATCACTAGCTTGTGAATTGTACTTAGAGAAATCAACATCCTGATGGTTGTCATCCACGCTACTGGAGCATATGTGTCAAAGTAGTCAATCATATGCTTCTGAGAAAACCCCTGGCTACCAGCCTTGCCTTGAACTTGTCAACAGTTCAGTCAGCCTTCATCTTCTTCTTGAAGATCTATTTACATCCAATGGACTTTGCTCCTTCAGGCAGATCAACCAACACCCAAGTGTTGTTGGAGGTTATAGAGTCAAACTCATCGTTGACAGCCTTCTTCCAGAAGACAACATCTCTAGTTTTCATCGCCTCATCAAAGGTAAGCAGATCGGCTTCCAAATGATAGGTGACGAAGCCATCTTCAGAGTCCTTCTGTCTCCCCACTCGCTTAGTCGCCGGGAGTTCTGGTTCGAACGTTGTCTCTTCAACGACAAATTTTTCTTGGACTACATCTTTATTGGAAATGTCAGCCTCCTTTACACCCACAATATTCCCCGGAATGTCTGCGAGAACAATGTTCTTGTGCCTTGCAAATTTGTTATCAAATAATTCTGTGTCGCGAGATTCGAAGATATAGTTAGACTCGATATCATGGAACCTCCGAGCATCACTCTTTTCAACATATCCCAGGAATATCACCTTCGTAGTCCTCGTTTCGAGCTTCTGAATCTTTAAGTCCAGAAACATTACATGCGAAAGACACCCCCACACTCGAATAACATTCAAGCTGTCTTGACTTTGAACCAGAGTTTATAAGGAGTGACATCAGAAGTTGCATATGGCACTCTGTTCAGAATGAAAATAGTCGTAAGCGCAGTTTCTCCCCAGAAGCAGTTTGGAAGATCCCGCAGTCAACAACATTGAGTTCATCATCTTTGTCAACGTCATGTTCTTCCCTTTTTGCAACTCCATTGGATTGAAGAGAATACAGAGTAGTTGTCCCATTGACAATTCCATGTTCTCTGCAGAACAATGCGAATTCAAGAGACCTATACTCTTCGCCTCGATCACTTCTTAGTCTCTTGAGTTATTGTCCAGTTTACCGCTCGGCTCCAGCCTTGAAGTCCTTGAACTTCTTGAATGCTTCTTCTTTTGACTTGAGCAGATAGACGAACACATACTTCGAGAAATCGTCGATGAAAGTATTTTAGTACTTTATCCCGGACTTTGTGGAGAATTGTTTGAAGTCACAGATATCTGAGTGCACCAACTCCAAAAGATCTGTGCTTCAATTTACCTGTTTGAACGGCACATACTTCACATTTCTCCACCTCCTTACCCCCACATTTGGAAATAAGCCCTAGACTAGACATTTTGTTTCTTCTTTTACAATGAACATGTCATAATCTATTATGCCACAACTCAAGAGAATAACCAGAAGAAGAGAATACATTGATATTTCCAATCGGAGTTACACATTGAAGTTTAAATATTCCTTCGGTACTAAATACGTTTTCAAAGTATGTTCCTTTATATGACATCACCCTATGTCCAACATTGATGTTCATCCTCAAGCCTGCGTCACATAGCAGACTTCCTGAGATAAGATTTTTGGCTATCACCGGTACATAATTCACATCCTGAAGTATCAACGACTTCCTCGAAGTCAATTTCAGTACCACCGTCCCGATCCCAAGTACTTCAGCTTATGGCTTGTTCGTCATCGAAACCTTCTCAGAAGTAGGCTTGTATATGGTAAACCACTCCTTATTAGAGCTAACATGGCATGATGCACCAGTGTCCATCCACCAATCAATGTCAACACCAGTTGAGTCAACATGCGCAATCATATCAACCAAGTTAGTCTCACCTTGCTTTTTCGGTTTAGGCTTGATCTACAGTCCTTCCTGTAGTGGTCCTTCTTGCCACAGTTGAAGCAAGTCACATCCCCTTTAGGGTTTAGCTCCTAAGAAGAAGAAAAATTCAAGAGAGTGACAAAAAAACATAAATACTTTCTTGAGAAGTTTAGCCTTCATCCTACGAAAGACATCCCACATAACATCAACCCTTGGACCACCACCCCATGTACATCTCTCAACATCCACATGGTATTATATTGAGATACAAACTTGGAGTGTTTTTCAATGCGAGACTTTCTAGTTTTGTGAGAGAGAACCTCATACAACCAAAAGAAAAACTCCTTAAACGTAGGCCAGATTTGAGGGACTTGTACGCAGAAAACCCAATTAGCTAGCAACTGTATCAAATATGCACCATTTTATTGATTTATATAAATCAGTATCTAATTGTGTTCTAAGAAGCATCCTTACCCTAAAAGAAAAGATTACATGATTTATTTCATACAAGCAACTTCAACTAGCTCGAAGGCAAGTCAAGAAGGAACAGAGAATTTCAAATTCAAATCAAAACCTGACATCCGACGAATATTTGAGTCTGTACTTCAATTCAAGTTCCCCGTCTCTTATCTGTTAGTAGCCTAACTAAGAATCTTGACTTGGTTTTTGACCCACGAATTCTATTTTTCCGGACTACAAAAAGGAGTCGGATTGATGGAGGTCGTAAGGTCGGTCGTGCCTCTAAATAATACAATACTTCAATATCACATCATATTAATAATCTTATTTCAAAAAAGCGAGAACCTAAGGAAATCAAGATTATCAAGCACTTGCAGTTGGATCCGATCCTTTTGCTGTCTAGAGTAAAACTTTCGGAATCGAAGCCATGGCCGCTTCTACCTTCTCACTGGGGTAAGAGAGATCGACCATTTTCCCTTGCAGATAACTATCATAAGCGGCCAGATCAAAATGCCCATGGCCACACATTGCCATCAGGATAACCTTTTCTTCTCCAGTCTCTTTGCAGTGCAGAGCTTCCCTGACCGCAGCAGCTATGGCATGAGTCGGTTCCGGAGCTGGTATCAGGCCTTCGGTACGAGCAAATTGTATAGCAGCTGCAGTAAATGGTGTTACATGTTAAACTAACTGGAGGATAAATAATTTGAATGCCTCTTTAAACTCCGAGGACTAATGCAGTCAGTCTATCAAATAAGCCTGCTTGAAACATCGTAAAAGTGAAGTGTGTTAATTATTGAAATTAGCACATAGGTTGTGAACTCAGCAATACGTACATGAATCAATTTGCTTGCTCATCGTATCATAGAGTAACTCTGGGACTAGGAGTTGCACTAAATTCATATAGGAACATGATTTTTAACTTTTGATACAATACGGAAAACACCGATCTCTGAAACCAACGACCCAAGATGGAGTGGCAACTCAAATTCCCACACAAGAGAGCTAAAAGAGAAATAACTGTTATTCATTACTCAAAACAATCACAATTAACTTGTTTATTTCTTCTACATAACCCTACTTATAAGAGAAAACTAGCTTAAACCCTAGGAAAGAATGTTAAAGAAACTAGAAAAAATAAACCAAAAATAGTCCAAAAGATTGAGACAAAATCACCCAAATAGCCTTAAGCCCAAACCGGATTCCGGTTGGTCTGGCTGGAAATCCAACGAACAAAAATTTTCAGTCAGACCCCTAAAAGCGTCTGTTTCAGACTCCTCTATTTGAAGAGAAGTCGAGTTTAGAGGTCCACAGTGTTGAAAGTGGACAAGATCCCCTTAATCTTTCGCAACACTTTAAAATGTCCAAAATTCCACGGTTGAAGCTTGTTGTATTGCCCAGGTACTCTCCTTCCAAAGGTATACTATGCCAATCGTCACCAATATTGAAAACATTGCGCTTACGGTGCTTGTCCATCATTGATTTGCACCGTTCACTAGTCTTTTGTAGTCGTTTCCGAACCTCCTTATGAACTATGATGTGATTTGCCAAATTCTTCGACGTTCCACTATTTTCCGATCCGTTTGTCAAAAGATGTAAATACAAAACATGATTAGGTGATTTGGAATACAGAATATCAAACTGAGACTTCTTTAAAGATGAATGAAGTGCACTATTATAAGCGAATTACACTTGCTTCAAGACAGTCTCACTGCTTCGACCTCTCTCCAAGTATTCTCCTTATCATGTACCCAATGCTCCTTATCATGTTACTCAATGTCCTATTGACCACTTCAATTTGTCGTCGCGAATGTGCAGTGCTACTGAATTCCAATGATAACCCAAACATGCTAAAAAGACTCCGCCAAAATATGCTCAAGAATTTCTTATCTCGGTCGGACATTATACTCTTCGACATTCCATAAAGATGTACCACTTCAGAAAATAAACTTAATCGTGTGCATTGCATCTGTTGTCCTCTTGCAAGGTATAAAATGTATCACCTTCGAAACGGTCCACTACTATGAACACCGAGTTGGAGCTACGTCGAGTTCTCAGCAAGATAGTCAAAGACGCAAGATAGTCAAAGACGCAAGACACACTCGAGGCGCAAGTTGCATTTAAGGCCGAGTTAAGTGAGACGTAAAAATAAAAAATTTGTACTTAATACTACCTGATTCTACCAGAAATCCTATAATAAACTAGTAATATAAATATACATAAATAAATAGATTACTAATGTCAGAAATAAACCAAATAACATATTAAAACCAACAAAAATATGTTAAAACATAACCAAGTGAAATAGCAAAGTAGCAATAGCAGTTAACAAAACTAACAAAAAATTGGGTGCTCTAACAAGAAATAATAAAATGAAAGGAACACAAATTGTAAAATAAAAGTAAAACCAATAGAACAATCATTCAGAATTATCAAACTCAACAAATCATCATCACCAACAATACTCCCATCAGTATCATTTTTACCAAATAAGCCCATAGAGCCAAAATAAAAAGTAAATACATAGGCATGAATAGACACATTTAATTGTTGGCGCCTTGTTGCGAGGATCACCTTGGACACGTCTGGAGAAAGACGCCTCGTCTAGTGAGTTGCGAAACACAATTGGTGCACCTTGCTGCAAGGCGCACCAGTGACTAAACTGGTCCTCGGTAGCCCCAAGATAAATTCATGAATAATTCCTCCCAAATATTTTTTTGGACCGGTAGCAGAGAATATAGACGTATTTTGTGCGTTCCATTTTTTGGTTTGGCACACAACATTGTTGCACTATCTTCCCCACATCACGAATCAATTGTTGGCAATGATAGTGTAAGGAAACGTCGACCATGGTCTAGTCTCGCCCCAAGTCTGCAACCCAAGTTGCCACAATGGAGTTTCAGAATCAATTTCTCCCTTAAAGATATACAAGGGACAAAGTCGAACCTCTATCATCAAAAATCATTTTTGGTGTGGAATTCGTTGACGACCTTTTTTTGACGAAGATGCTCCTATACCTTCGCAAAATTACCTTATGTATAAAACTCCTTATTATACTCCAACTTAATCACTTCATAACTATCATAACTACGTATGGATAGCAATGATGCCCTTCTACTAAGCTCATCGGCGACTCGGTTGGAAGCTCCAGACTTGTGTACAAGCTTCTATAAAAAATCTTTTGTAAGAACGTGTTCTATTTTATATGTATATCGTGATTTGCTTCGGGAAACTTAAATATTTAGGAGATAAAGCTAAAATTGCTAAAATTCCTTAACCACCAAGTAGTGCTCTCAATGCTTGAGCGCACATACCACCACATAGAACTCCTTATCATAAGTGGACCACTTCCTTTGAGCGTCATTAAGCTTCTCACTGAAGAATGTCACGGATTATTTTTGTTACGATAGCACTAATGCCAATTGTTGGAGTCCAGTCTGGATTTGGTAAATTTTGCAGCCTAAATATGGTCAAAGATTTGATTTGATATAATTTGAAAATCTACATTAAATGTAAGATTTGATTAGATTTCAAATTTGTATCAAATATTTAATCCGACAATATTTGGACGTCCATAATTGGTGTTTCCTATTTTAGATAATGTATTTTCCTATTTAGGAATTCCTATGCCCTAAAATTAGGGTTTCTCATCCTATTTTTATGGGTGAGGGTAGAGGCACAAAGAAAGAGCACAAAGTTAGATTCGGGGTGCTCGTCCACAAAAAATCTAAGAGAAAGTTTGTGCTTTGCTCAGGGTTCTTCGTCATCCAAGACAGAATGAAGAAGAGATCTAATCGAGTAGTCGTCAACTTCGGTTAAGAAAATTTCTATGGGTTGGTGAGTGATTTCAATTGTAATCTCTATCGTTTTTTTTCGAGTGTGGTAAGGGGGTTGAACCTATTAGGGCAAAGGGTTCAACATTGGTTTTGTCAATCTTGTAATTTTACATGAGGTATAAATGTTAGAATTTGTCTAGGTGACGTAGACACTGCCATATACTTGTATTTATCTGTGCTTGGTGTTCGTTAGACAGGGGTTGGTTATCTAAGGTGGGTTGGCCTAAGTTTTCGTTGCGGTCAGCCTCAGACAGTATCGGAACGCTTGCAGGGCGTGTCTGATCCCAACCTCTGGTACCAGAGCCATGTTTTGGTTCTGGCAACTATGTCTACGGAAAAGATGAACACGTATGATCACCCTCACAGGGAGAAACTTGACAATTTGGAAGCCAAGGATGGAGGATCTACTCTGGTACAAGAACTTGCATGGTTCGTTGGAGGACGATAGCGCAAAGCCATCGGACAGAGCTGTTGAAGACTGAAAACGACTGGATCGGAAGGCCGTTGGATTCATTCGCCAATGGCTGGATGACTCGATGTTTCACCACGTGTCCATAGAGAGTTCCACAAAAGCATTGTGGGAGAAGCTGCATTCGTTGTACGAAAGGAAGACGGCTGGCAACACAACGTTTCTTATTCGTCAACTCGTCAACTCGAAGTACACAAAGGGTGCACCAATGGCACATCTGAACGAGGTTCAGGGCATCATCAATTAGTTGTGCGACGAAGATGGTGATTGAGGATGAGCTTCAGGCCCTGCTGCTTTTGAGTTCTGTCGGAAAGCTGGGAGACGGTGGTGTCGGTGAGCAACTCCACTCCGGATGGAGTTGTCACGATGGAGGCAATCAAAAATAACTTATTAAATGAGGAGGTCCGGTGTAAGCAAGTTGAATCGTCGCAGGAGTCCGCTCTAGTAGCTTCCTACGGGAAGGGCAAACCTAAGTCACAGGCAAGGACGGGAGGGAGTTCTTGGGATCTTGTAACTGTGGACCGCAAGGAGGGCTGCTATCACTTTGGCAAAAAGGGCCATCAAGAGGAACAACATGAAGCTCAAAACTGAGAAGGCCAAAGGCAAGGACGATCAGGAGGATCTCACGGCTATGGGAGATATCATCATCGCAGCAACCGACGTAGAGGAACCTTGTGGCTTCTGTCATAATGGCAATTGGGTCATAGACACGAGGGTATCGTATCATGACTCCCCATATAGGAGGATCTTCATGTCATACCATGACAGCAGGTTTAGACGTGTGAAGATAGGCAACAAGGAGACGGATGCAGTTGTAGGCACTTGACAACGGAGCTTGGTGAAAAGCTCGTTCTCAAGGGTGTGTGACATGTACCGAGTTTGCGCAACTTGGTTTCGGTATGGAGGCTGGCGGATGATGGCTGTCGCAGTTTGTTTGGGGACAAAAATTGGATGCTTGCGAAGAATTCCCAATAGCTGGCTCGAGAAAATTTATGTTATGGCATGTACAGGCTCAAGCCGCTGAGTTGTACAGGCATGCCACAGACATCGGATGGAGGCTCGAGGGATATTCGATAGGAGTTAGTGGATCGTCGGGAACTTGCTGAGGAGGGTTTTCGAGATACTTTGAGGATTACGGAGGTTTCGGTTCGTCGAGACAAAGCGACGAATGATTATGAGCCAAAAGATTGATGGTCAGTCTGTCGGTCCCATGACAGCTGGTAGGTCTTCAGGTGGGGGTTGTTCTACGGATCCAGTTTTGGCGATGGGTGGTATGTCAAAACTTTGTGGAGCGACATCGGTTTCAGCAGTTTGAAGCCAGAGATGAGATCAAGATGTGCAGCAAAGTCAATCAGAGGCGGAGCATAGTGTATAATGTTCTGGAGAGCTGTAGGTCATCGACGGCGTGCACAGTATATAATGTTCTGCTTGAGGATGTATGTGCACGAGAGAGCTTCAGTGTCGGACACGAAGGTGGGCAGGTTCATGAATCTGAACCACACTGTCCGCTTGGTTGGGCCAAAATAGGTTGAAGAAGCTTATCGGAATGGTAGCACGTTTCGGTGGAAAACGAAAGTCAGGGACAAGTAGCCAAGACTCACGGTGAGGCTGATCATCAAGGACTTCGGTCTTAGCCATGTCATTGATATCGGCAGGATCCCAGTGGTGCAGGAGCTGCTATACATGGCAGCTAACGTCGACGTGACGGTCGAGGAGCTGGTGACGAAGGAAGATGCAAAACAGCTCGGGGGATCAGAGATCGATGGCATGGGAGAGCAGGAACTCTGTCGCGGGATGACAAGCATGGAGTACAGTTGAGGAGTCATAGGGTCAGCACCCTATCATCAGACTGGAGGGAGAGATTGTTGGGGTCCAGTCTGGATTTGATAAATTTTGGAGCCTAAATATGGTCAAAGATTTGATTTGATATAATTTAGAAATCTATATTAAATGTAAGATTTTATTAGATTTCAAATTTGTATCAAATATTTAATCTGACCATATTTGGACATCCATAATTAGTCCTCCTATTTTAAATAATGGGTTTCCTATTTATAAATTCCTATGACCTAAAATTATGGTTTATTATCCTATTTATATGAGTGAGGGTGGAGGCACAAAGAGCACAAAGTTGAGATTCGGGATGCTCGTCCACAGAAAATATAAGAGAAAGACCGTGCTTTGCTCTTAGGATTCTTCACCATCCAAGACAGAAGGAAGAAGAGATCTAATCGAGGACTCGTCAACTTCGGTTAGGAAAATTGCTATGGATTGGTGAGTGATTTCAATTATAATCTCTGCCGTTTCTTCTTGAGTGTGGTGAGAGGATTGATCCTATTAGGACAAAGGGTTCAACATTGGTTTTGTCAATATTGTAATTTTACCTGAGTTATAAATGTTGGAATTTGTCCAGATGACGTAGTCACCGCCATATACTTGTATTTATCTGTGCTTGGTATTCGTGAGACAAGGGTTGGTTATCTCTGGTGGGTTGGCCTATGTTTCCGCTGTAGTCAATCTCAGACACGGTATCGGAGCGATTGCAGGGCGTGTCCAATCCCAACACCAATGTCGTTGGTGTCGTACTCTACTTCAAAGAGATTATCAAAATTAGGAAAAGCCAATATCAGTGTCGTACAAACTTCTCCTTAAACACCGCAAAATTCGTTGATAACTTTTTCTCCCCAATAAAACTTTCCTTTTTTTCATGCACTCCATACTAGACATCGTGGTGGTACCAAAATCTCGAATGAACCGTCAATAAAACGTTACTAACTTATGGAAGCTTCTCACCTCTAAGATCTTTGGTGTCGCCCATTCCCGGATTGCAAGAACATTCTCCCCATCGACATAAATGCCACTTACACCCCTAATAAACTCGAGAAATAGCAAGTTTGACATCATAAGATAATACTTTCAAATTGACATAAAGTTGGTTTTGCTTTAACAAATCTAAAACTATTCTTAAGTGCTCTACGTTTCGCCACAATCCTTGTCGTATTTTAGTATGTCATAGATATAGACCAAAAAAACTCGCCAATTAAAGGTCATAGCGCTTTATAATGAGAAGCATGAAAGTACTCGGTGTGTTGGACAATCTGAATGGTAAGACCATCTGCTTGAAAAATCCATCTTGCATCTTAAACATCGGCTCTCACTCGTCTCCTGCCTGGCTGCATTTGATGTTAGCCGCTTCAAAGAAATATCTGGGAGAAGATTTCGGCGCCATTCAACTAATCTAACATATTATCGAGTCACGATATCGAAAACTTATAGCCAACCATGATCATGTTGATCCCATGAGTGTCTACACACATCCGCCAATTGTCATCCTTCCTCGGTGTTAATAGTGCCGAAATTGTATACGGGCTCATGCTCTCTTTAATATGGTCCTTTTGCAACAAGTCCTCCATCTTCTACCGAAGAATCATGTCCTCCAGAGGGCTCATATGATAGTGTGATAGGTTTGGCAAACTCACCCTATGTACGAGATCAATGCAGTATTGGATGTCGTGCATTGGTGACAGTCCTTTAGGAAGTTCCTCCAGAAGAATTTTGTAAAATTCATTGAGAACTGGATATACCTCTTTTGAAATTACCTCCCTCTGTCGACTCTTTGGCCTTTATGCTTTTCTTCACCACGAAAACATGTTACCTTACGAGTCTACTTGAATTTCGCTTCCGCTTTCCTTCATGGAGACTACTTTTTTAATAAAAATATTCCCCTCATCTTGTTCAGGTACTTTTCTACAAAGACACAAGTGTGTACTGGTCCCATCTTTCACAAGCCGATACGTATTTTTGCATTGTGCTTCACGCTAACATCAAACTACTACAACATCCTACGCAAAATGTGACAGTCGTCGAACCCATCTATCATGTCGTAATAGATCTCATCCCTATAGGCTCCGCTAAAAAAGGGAACTCTACTTCACTCAGTCACCTTAATGCTTGGCACATTTTGAACCCACCCGACAAAGTACGACACTGGGTGCATCTCCAACGTCAACCTTACGTCTTCTACCAAATATTGGTTGAAGATGTATTTTTGGCTGCCATTGTCGAACACGACTCTAAACCATTTACCATTGACAATACAATAGGTTTGAAAAAGCTTGTTCATTTTAGAGGAATTTTCGTGTCTTTGTGCTAGCTAACATGATTTTCCGTACCACCATGGGCTACTTCTCCTCGGATTCGTCAGGGACGAAGTTGATATTATCGTTCGCTTATTCGTTAAACGTTTCACTATTAGCGTAAGCCTCATGCTTTCTTAGTGGACAATCACTCCAATATTGACTCGATTGATTACACTTGAAGCACTTGCCAAGAATTTGGTGTACGAGTTGTTGGGTCGAATTGTCGCCTCTATAGGTTTCTTCTCAGTCATCTCCGTTCGCCCTATCCACTTTGGATGCTTCATCCGTTACTTTTGGGCCGCTCCACCATCTCTAATTGCCACTTTGGTTTGTCGTCCGACTGTCATTTTTCTTATAGCAATCGCTTGGCAAGTAAGGGTTGCTTCCTGGCCCTCGTCGATTAGGGATACTTGAAGCTCCGATCTGATCTCGAATCGTTGGCTTGATTTCATCCATAAAGCGAGATACATGTTGCCCTTTGGTCTGTTCGAATGGTTCCGCTAGGTAAGATGCAAAAACTATACGACCTACTCATTGACGCTTCGTTCTCATGTGGACACCTATGGTAAATATGGAAAAGGTGGTATTTGTAGCCGTCGGCAGCAAGTACGCCTTCAACTTATTCTCCATATTCCCTCGTGATGTGATGTCTTTTTTTGTCCTGCCGCCTATCCCACCAAGTCGAAGCCACTAACTTCAATCAGTAGGCCACCAACTTAACCTTCTTGTCTGTCGGAATCACCATGTAGTCGAAGAATTGGTTAACCTCCGACAACCAATTCATGAACTCCTTGATGTCAAGACAACCGTGAAAGATGAGAATATTGACCTTCAACTTGAAATCATCTGTTCTCCAGTACAAACCTTTCCTACGACCACCATGTTGTTAAGCGTAGTCGTCAAGTTGATCTCCGTTGTCGCAAAAATTGTTCCTCCCATAGTCACCACATCCACTACATCCGTCAAAGTCGTGCGACCATCGCAGTCTTGTTGGTAAGGCAGTCTATCATCGTCACAATCGTCATCACCAACCTTGCTTTGCGAGATCATCGAACTCCTCTTCAAGTTAGACGAATCTATACGAGCCATCTGTGGACGATTCTATCACTCTAATGCTTGACCAGATTGTGGGTGTTGCTTACCCGTGACATTGTTTCTAGATCTCGAACTAGTTGTGTCAACGGTTTATGATTGCCTACCATCTTCTCAGGTCGTTGAATGCCTAAGTCAGTTCCCGCAGTAAAGAGTTTGATGCGACTGACTGCCGCAAAGAGGCCTTCACCTCCCTACCTTTTTTAAGAAGTTGTTGGTCGTCATCGTCATTATTAGTCCCAGACATGTCTCAAGAAATTTTGAGGCTCTGATACCATATGATACATCACGGAAGAACTGATCATTGAAACCAACGACCCAAGATACGAGGAATGACACCTCAATTCCTACGCAAGAGATTAAAAGAGAAGTCTTATTGATAACTCAAAACAATCACAATTAACTTGTTTATTGTCTAGATAACCCTATTTATAAGATAACCTTACTTAAACCCTAAGAAAGAATCCTATACAAACTAGAAATACTAAAAACAGTCCAAAAAGATTCAGCCTGAATCACCCAAAAATAGCATTTGCCGCCTCAAACCGGATTTGGGTACTTAGTAAGTAGAAACTGGATTTCCGGTTGGTTTGGTCAGAATTCGGGTCTGACCCCCAAAACATCCGCATCAATTTTCTTAAACTTTTATTTGTTTCATCTTTTACATCTCTATCTAGTTACATATCCAGATCCTTAAGTATACATTACATCTCTAGCAAAAAAACGATAATACCAATCAACCTATATATATTGAATGAAATGATATGCAACGAAATGGTAATATATCGAATCATATCATGAGATATGTATCGTGTATCGTATCGTACGAAACTAATAATTATTATTAGCATATACGAACATATAGGAAGATTACTTGAAGGATCAATAGCTCATTGGTAGTTGTTGTAGGAAGCATATACAAGTACTATGTTAGCCCCTAAGCAACCTGAAGTGTGTCAATGTTACACGGTGAATAAATATGACATTGGATAAGAATGTCACCAGAAAAAATAAAAGAACGATGCTAATGGTGAGTCTACGGCTGCACGAAAGAGATTATAGCATAACTGAAATCTAAAATAATGCACAATAACATATTTTCTTTGCACTCTTATGTGCCATGAAAATGCATGCAATTAATTATAATAAATCATGTCTTACCTTTGCACGGACTCTTTTCTAATCTAGGGTGACTTGGAGCGTGTTCCTTAGTTGCATGAGCTTAAGTTTACATGGCCAAATAGGTAGGTTTACCTCTTATAGGTCTTATAGCAAGGCTTTGTCTTGCTTTATCTATGAGTAAGTTTGCTATGAATTCAATATAGGTGCATAGGTTTGATGTTAGATTGTTGGCCAGTCATAAAACATTGCCATTTCTCTTGTGGAGCATTCTTGCTCTCCATAGATGTCTCTTTACTGATGGAGAAGGATTGAATGATAATGACTGAGCATTATGAATTAGGAAGTTACAAACAAAAGCTTAAAGGTTATCAGTGCTGCAAGTGGAATTGTAGACCAGGAATTTGGGGTGGAGAGAACACTTCTGATTTGGAACAGACATACCTATAGCTTATTAAATCCAATGAAACATCAAAATGTGCTTGCTACATACATAGTTACATACAATGAGTTTTTGTTACTTTAAAGTCAAGTTAGACTATCTGATTCCAAATTATAGGTTTATATCTGTAAAGGATTTTGCTTACTTCCATTCTACAAATTCTTGCAACAGGCTAATAAGAGCACAAAAATTGAAATTCCAAAATCAGAAATATTGAACCCTCGTAGAAGACTGTCAATGTTAAAACCAATACCTCCTTGCCTGTACCAGTCCCAGTCCCAGTCCCAGTCCCAGTCCCAATCCCAGCTATGCCCCGAGTGAAAATGTCTATTCCACTCTACCAAGCGTTCATCTTACTTTCCATTATTCTTGAAGTTTACTCGTTTGGCTACAATTGGGAACCGGTATGACTAATCTTTTCTTGATAGTAAATTGGTTAACTACTAAAAAGGAGGTTCTCCTGTTCAGTCGTCATTGTCATCATAATCATCATCATCATCATCATCACCATCATCATCATCCAAGCCTTCTCCCATCATAATGGGATCGTTTATGAAGCAAAAGAAAGCTCCATACATTATTTGACAAATTTTTATGACATTGTCAAATCATACCCAACAAAAAAACTGGTCCACCATATTTACAAAACCATCTCAGCAGTCCTCAAAGTACTCCAAATCACATACTTTCATATAACCAAAAGTCTTCAAACTAAACTAGAATTAACACTCTCTCCAATCTAAGAGGGTTCAGGAGGCTCCTAGGAAGTGCTAACTCTTTGTGCATTTGGATAAGGGTTCCGGAGTAAGTAAAACCTCCTCTCTCTTCTTTTGGCAAGAGGGAATGAATTAAATGGATCAAAAACCTCTCATTGTTTGACATTTTTCATTCAATTTTTCTTACACCATATAATTTCACTTGTCTAACGGATGACTAGGGAGAAGTAGGTCTTGCTAACCAATGCATTAATTACGGTCAGGGATGAAACATAATTGACCTATTAGAAAGTAACATTTTTCTTTTGAAGCAGGTCCTTTCTAGACCTATTTGCAACCTGGTTCATCATCATCATCCAAACCTTCTACCATAAGAACAAGGTCAGCTATGGAACACATAAGAAAGCTACATAAAAAAAAAGCAAGTTTTTATGGCCGGCTGTCAATTAACCTGATATCAACCCTCTATGTTAGCACCAAATTCAATACTGTTGTAAGCATAAGAGGGTAAAACCTAGATGGTCAGTTGACAGGTAGTAAATCTATTTTTATAAGAGGGTAAAACCTAGATGGTCAGTTGACAGGTAGTAAATCTATTTTTTATTATGGACTTCAAGCTCATGCAACCAATGAGGACCGTCCAAGTTTTCTAAGACTACAAAGTATATACAAAGAGAGAAGATACAATTTGATATAGGAAATTGCATTCTTTTCTACCACACATTATGCCAAAGAATGAAAAGGAATGATATTCCCATAATATATAACTTTTACTGTAAAAAAAATTGCATATATATATATATATATATATACGCTTCCTCGTGGATCGAACCCACCAAGCCATGATGCTTATGTCTCTACTTCCTTGCTACTTGAGCTAGGAGGCTTTCATTTTCCATATATATATATATATATATATATATATATATATATATATATAGGGATTTTGGCTCATTTTCGCTAGGAGAGCTACGAGCGCTCGTTTGAGGATTTCAGAGAAGTTCGCAAGTAGTTCGAAACAGCCATGATACATGAAGTATCAGCATGACGGTATGTCGACAGTATACAGCTATTCGTCATGGGAAAATTGGCGCAAGGATTAATATGGAGAACTTGTTTGTATCAATGTAGATGTGTTTGTATTTACGCTAGTCACTTAGTTTTACAATGCAATTGTCACACAATATCCATGGTTTCTGTGGTGATTAGGCTATATAGGCTACGTCCACAGAACCCGGGACCTTTGTGGCCTATGTGTCCCTTCCATTCAGCTAGTAGTGGGCTGTAAACGGGCCAGGTTTGTTGAATTGGCCAACTAGCCATGCCCGCAACTTTAAGTGGCCGCAGTAGTTGTCTTTTGAGTGTCACGGCTGAGATTGAGAGTGCTGGTCCTGCGGCTTCATGGCTTCACTACCTAATGTTTTAGCGAGACTGACCTACTTGAGGACCGCGACAGGACTGCCTCCTTGTTCGTGGGACTTAGAATTTGTCGTATGGGTAGCAACTCCTAGAGTTGATTGTTGCGCTGCTAGCGAGATGCCATTTAGGATCGCGGGAGGACTCTATGTGATGTCACTTTTGCTATGAGACTCGTCCAAATCTTGCACTCTGTTCCATTCACTTTTAGACCCCAACAATCGCCAATATATACCGCAAAACACTTGAAGGAGCAACTTTTGTCCAGAAAGTTTTTGGACATAAATTGGGGCTGAAAGCATAACGGCATTAAGTCGAAGCAAAGTTTAAAGAAGAATGGAGCGTCAACAACTATCTCATGAGGTGTCTAGTGAATAACTCGTCAAGGTAAAGATTTTTGGGATCCTAGCTTGTTTTCACTAAGGAGAGCTACGAGCGTTCGTCCTTGGATTTTGGAGAAGTTCGAAAGGAGTTTCAAACAGCTAGAATATAGGGAGCCAGGATATAGGGAGTATCAAAAGGATGTATGCTAGCAGCATACCGCCGACATACTTTAATGAGCAATTTTTGTTAAGAAATTTTCTGGATATAAATTGGGGCTCAAAGCATACCGACAGTATGCATGCAGTAATATCGACGAAATGACAACAGCAATACCGTCGCAATTATTGAGCGAACAAGATTAAAAGTTGGCTATTCAACGGTCAATATAGCTGTTGATTTAGGCTAAGTTTCGAGAAACCTATTTAAGCCTCTCTACCAACCTAGGGTTGGTAAGCAAAGAGCAAAAAAAACGATGCTATCAAGAGGGTTTTCTAGGTGGTCAGTAAAGAAGTCTTCAAGAGAGAAAGGGGGAGAGATCTCATCAAAGATCTCGACAAGAGGGGATTGCGGTATTTGCTATTGTAATTATATATAAGGTTTCTTGTAAAGATCCAATAAAGTATTTCTCCCTTGCCCCTTAGAGTAAGTCGTTCTTGACTGAATCATGTTAATCTTGGGTGTTTGCGGTTTGTTATTATGCTCTTATTCGGTATTTGTGCCTTGTTATTTTTCCATCATCAGGTTAAATTTATTGTTTCATGTTCACTTCTACGTCGTGCACAACAATAGATATCAGAGCTACGATAACCATATGAATTTCAAACTCTTTGATCTAGGACAACGCTTGGTGACAATATTTGTCCGCTCCTTATTTTCTTAAATCAAGATTTTTGAAACCGACCAGTTCATAAAGATTCGAGAGATCCTCAAAATTTTGAGATAGCAGTAGCAAGGTTAATAGCATGAAGTTCGAGGTGGAGAGGACTAACATTCAGGTACACCGCATTGAGTACGGTTCTCATTCCCGATAGGAGGGTTTAGGAGATAGAGTTTTCTCGGTATCTGGGACAAAGATCATAACAGTGGCAAGGTTGTATTTTCTCGATTTTTGATGCAAAAATCGTAGTGAATACAGTGGCTAACAACAACTTCTCGCTTCTGTGAAAAAATTCGTACAAATGAGCCGACAATGCAGTTTGTTGGTTATTATGGGAAAACCCGTGGCTGAGGGAGCAGGTGCAGTTTCTCGATTTTGGTGGTAAAGACCATGGTAAAGTTCGTTGTCAAATGTGGTGTCTCAGTTCTGGAGGCAAAGATCGTGGAAAATGGTTCTCGTTCAAAACCGTGTCAATGACCGTATTTAATCTTGGACAGAAATGAAGCAGTGGTTAGTTTCGTTGTTCTAGTCGAAAACCGTGAAAGTAGGAGCTATGTTGTTAGAAGGGATGCCTAGGGACGCCTAGGCAACCTAGGTGTATAGGTAAAACATATGTTAACTCATTTTTTGTTAATTTCCAATGGTTGTCAGGATGGTTTCCTAGGCGTGCCTAGGCAGCCGCCTAGGATTGCCCAGGGAAAATTAACACAAAAAGGCAGGTTTTAGGCATGCCCTTTTGATCCTTCATGCTTGATTGCTTAATGATTAATAGTTATTAGTATTATTTAGTTGCTTACTTGATGTTTGATGCTTATTGCTTATTTCTTAATGCTTATTTCAAAAGTTTATGCTATTTGATCAAATATTATAAAATAGAAGTATGTTAAACATTGTAGACTTGTATTACATATATATGCAAGAGCAACAGGGATATTTGTTTGAATTTTCAAGGAATCCAAGTTCAAGGGCGACTCCTATGCAAGTCGGGAGGCATGTTGCCTCACCTTACCTAGCGTATAGAACAACATAGGTAGGGAGAACCAAAAGTCAAAGCAAAGTTTAAAAAAGTACGAAGAATTGACAACTATCTCGTAAGGTGGCTAGTGAACAAATCGTCAATGTAGAGATTGTTGCTCACTGAGGAGAGCTACGAGCATTCTTCCGAGGAATTTGGAGAAGTTTGAAAGTAGATTGAAACATCCAAGGATATATGAAGTATCAGACGGTAATGTCGGTAGCGTATGGTAATGTCGGTAGCGTACCGCCGGTATAATTTAATGAGCAATTTCTGTCCAAAAAATTTCTAGATAAAAAATAGGGCCCAAAGCATATCGTTGGATTTTGGATTTGCTCAACTATTGAGCAAATGAGATTAAAAGTTCAACTTTTCAATGGTCAAATGGCTTCTGATATAAATCAAGTTTTGTGAGGCCTATTTAAGCCTCTCTACCAAGCTAGGGTTGGTAAGCAAGGAGCAAAAGAAAGGAGGCCATCAAGAGAGGATTTTCTAGGTAATCATTAAAAGAATCTTCAAGTGAGAGGGAGAGATCTAGTCGGAGATCTCGATAAGAAGAGTATTGCGATATTTGTTGTATTTGTTATTTTAATTCTTTATAAGATTTCTTCTAAGATTCAATAAAGTATTTGTTCCATTGTCTAATGGAATAAGTCGTTCTTGACCCAACTACGTTAATCTTGCGTGTTTGTGGTTTGTTCTTGTGCTATTATTCAGTATTTGTGTCTTGTTGTTTTTTCTCATCATCGGATTACAATTATTAGTTATCATTTCGTGCTCACTTCTACGTCATGCACAACAATTTGTATCAAAGCTAAACGTACGAATTTTAAACTCTTGGATCTAGGTCAACGCTTAGTAACGACATGTAGTGCCCCGCTCCGCGTAGGCACTATGTACAAGTGATATTGCTTTGCTTGCTCGAGCGGAACTCTTCTCGGAGAGTTCCCGACCGAACCACAAGACGATTGATCTAAGTGAGTGGGCAAAACTGCATTCTCTGATTCTTGCACGCCTTAATAATGAATCTGAGTTTTTTAATGTTTGTTCTAAGAAGATAGTTTTATAAGAAGAATGATAGAACCTGACTTTGCATGCTTAATAAGAGAACTCGTATAGCTTGTCATTGAAACGAACATGCCTGCTTAACTAGAGAACTAGTATGCTTGTCTGAAAAGAGATAGAACATTGCCATGCTAAATCAAGAGTATAAGAAATGTTGCATGCTTAGTTACACTGACACAGCTATCGAACGAACCCTTGCCATGCTAAAAAGATAAGTAAAGGAATTGCTTGAACAAGTCCCTTTGAAATATGCTAAGAAAGAGATAGATATTGCATGCTAGATATGAAATTGAAATCATGCTTGCCATTATATGTTTCGCTTATCTGTTTTGCTATATCGAACTGCTATAAGTCTTTGATTCGTATAAGCAGAGACTAATAGTGCGCCCTGAGGTACGGTCCTTGTGATCTAGTGGAGTGTGCTATTAGATATGTGAGAGAAGTGCTTTGTTTGACAATATGTGTTTTGCTCGACCATATATGTTTTGCTTGATCATTTGTTTTGCTTGCATTATAGATGCTTCATGTCATTGCATTGGTCTCAGACAACTTGTGCACAAGGTCTTGTCTCTCGAACAGTTCCTGGGACAATGGAAATCGCTCGGTCTTGAAGATATTTTTGTTTCGCCCTGAGGATACGACCCGCTGGGGGTCTAGTGGGACGATGTGTCTATTAGTGTTGTGCGGAACCCATGATGTCACAACTGCTAGTACTCGTGTGTGTTGGTGAAGAGCTGAACCTTGAGTCTGCGTGCTAGTGAAGAGCTGAACCTTGGGCAACCGCTGCTAATCATGGGGCTACCCATGGACCATCATATATTTAGGGCGCATGCTAGGCTAGCCTTCTTGCATACCTAATTGTTTGATGCAGAGACGGATAGGGAAAGATAACCTTATACATATATGTTTAAGCAAATTGTTGCTAACTTGTATGTCTGCTGCAGGGATAACCGTTCGGCCACGGGTAAGGATCACTGAATAAGTGATCACTTGTATTTCCTTATGTCCCTTATAATTAATGCTAAATGTGATACATTTGTTTTACTTGAATATGTTGCTGCCCCTATTGCATCGAATTGAATAGTCCGCTTGAAATGCTTGTCTTGATTCGAGATGAACAGTCCACTAAGAGAGAACTTTCGTTCCTAAGAGTTAGAATATGGTGCACGATACATGTTGCGCACTGCACGATAGAACACTGTCCCGATGGTATGCTTACATGTTTGAATATGCAAAACTGTTTCCAAAGCTATGTTTTCGAAAGAAGTAAACTGACTCAAATCATGTGCTGCATGAAATGAACATAGGTAAAAGTAGCAAGATCACTAGTAATGTAATATTTTGCCACATGCTTACTTAGTGTGAGTTTCAGGGAGTGTTGCTTCTGTTCAGTTGATTTTATACTCACCCGTACTTTCTCCAAAGTGTTGACCCACCAACAGTTTGCTTGTTCTCAGGTGCTGGATCATCCGAGGAAGCGATAGTCGTACCTCATCCCCAGGACCCAAAAATCTGGAGATCGATGCCTTAAGCCGTATCGAGATTGTTTTAAGCTACTTTTGTATAGAGGGATATAATGTATGGAACGGTGTCATTGTAATCGAGAGAGGAGAGTGCTTGAGCGATTTGTAATCTCAGCCAAGCGCCGCTTGTAACACTCTTGAATATCAATAAAGAGCTTGTTTTCATATGTCATTGTGTTCTTTACTTTTCTGCAATATATGTGCCGCTGCTCCTGTCTTGAATAGCTTACTTGCCCTTGTTCAAAGCTTTGACCTTGTGCAAGCACATTTTAGGCTTGCACGGCATCACATCCAAGCGAGGACGATCGGTTACGTATGGACCAAACGAGGACGATCGGTCCCTGCGGAACCGGGGCGTGACACGACATTGGTCCGCTCCTTATTTTCCTAGATTGGGTTTGTTGAATTCACAAGGATTCGAGAGATTTTCCAAATTTTCAGGATGGATGGTAGCAAGGTTAATAACATCATGTTCAAAGTAGAGGGGAAGCACAAATCTAAGGTGATTTCTACAGGTACTCCGCTTTTAGTACGGTTCTCAGTCCCGGTAGGAGGGTTGAGGGGACACCAGTCTCTCGATATGTAGGTAAAATCATGACATTGGCAAAGTTGTAGTTTCTCAATTTTGGAGGCAAAAATCATGGTGAAGCTAGTGGCTAGCTACAGTTCTAAATTATGTGACAAAAAATCGTGTAAATGATCTAACCGTACACCTTTTCTGTTCTGGAGGGAAAGACCGTGGCGGAGGAAGTAGGTGTAGTTTCTCGATTCTTGTGGTAAAGATCGTGGTAAAATTTGTCACTACCATATTTTCTAGGAAAAGATATTTTAGTCATTTGGTAATTAATTAAATATTGTGCATGTTAAATTTTATTTATTATATTATTTATTTATTATTAGCATGTTAGATTTATTTTTGGACTTGTGTTAGTGGACCAACTAGTTTAGTTTTGACTCATGGACCAACATGTATTAATTGTTAGAATTGAGCCAAACTAGAAAGCACATTTATTAGGAGGATGATTAAATTAATTAAACCATTAGACTAGAAGCTTCTCTCCTTAATTAATTTTTTTATGAGAGGCCCCAAGGGGTATTTTAGACTTTACATAGTAGCTTGAGGGAGGAGACAAGTGAGGCCTATATAAAGGGGATGAAAACTTTCTCTCTTTATTTTTTTATTCCAAATCTAGATCTAGAAAAATTTCTCAACCAAATCCCTACCAAATTTCCACACAATTATTTCCTAAATCACCATTGGAGGATATTAGAGCAAGGATCTACAAGGAGGAAGCATGGATCTACAAATAGGAGCAAGGATCTACAAGTTTGAGGCCAATTTCACCAATTTTAAAGGTTTCATTGGGAATCCATCTCCCAATAGGTATAATTCAGTTTTTTTCCTTAATTTAGGTTCTAAATCTGATATTTAACCATGGAAAATCAACCAATATGTATAAACTACCCATAGGTTTTGGTTTTGTGTTCATAGGAGGCCTATTGAGAAAGTTATGCTACTTTTTGTGTCAATTTTTGGGAAATTCCGAAAATAACATTTGTTGTGTGTGTCAATTGATCCTATAGATCAATTTGGCATGTGCTTGTGTGTTTGGGGCTAGTGTCGTGTCCATAATTGGGTACGTGTAGGTCGTATCCCATCAATTTGGTGATACGTGTTAATTTGGAGATTTTCCCTCCGACACGGGACTTTGAGTATGTCACATTTTGATACGGACACGTAGATTTATATTTGACTCTTCGTATTATTCATAAATAATATATATGACTTGTTCGTGTCCTTTGGGATACGTTTGGATGTGTGGTGGACTCGTGTCGCATGCGTATCCTAAATCTAGTGGGATACGGAGTGATACGGTCTATGTATGTGCAATTTAATTGTAAATCTAATTCTTTTGTATTCTTATTTCATGGAGAAGTGTAATTATATATATATATATATATATATATATATATATATATATATATATATATATATATATAAAATATTGTGTATATATATTTATGTAATGTTGTGTCTTAGATCTATGTACCTATGCATATACTATATGTGTATATTTATTATGTAGCTATTTTTCTACATGTAGATATATATTTATAAGTGGTAATATATGTATATATAATATAGTAGATATATTTATATGTGGTTATATATATAGTTATATTATATATTTTTATGTATTTATATAGTGTATGATTTTATATACGTATACATATATGTATAGTTATATATACATATTAATATGTATGTGTGTGTATGTTACTATGTGATATTTTATACAATTTACTATGTATAAGTGTATGTATAGTTATATATATAGTTTTATATATATATATTGTATAAATATATATTGTGGGTTATATATATGTATTTAAATATATATTGTATAAATATATATTATGGGTTATATATATGTATTTAAATATATATTGTATAAATATATATATTGTGGATTATATGTATTTAAATATATATTATATAAATATATATTGTGGGTTATATATATGTATTTAAATATATATTATATAAATATATATGGTGGGTTATATATATGTATTTAAATATATATGGTAATTAATATATATATATATATATATAAATATGTTCCTAATTGCTATTTGTATTATACTATATATGTATATATTTAGTTGTAGCACATGATATTATTGAGTAAGTTAGTATATTTTAGTTATCAATGGTTATGAGTATCTTTTATATATTATATATTTTTAGGTATGTATGTACGTATATATGTATTAATAGTTAGTGTGTAGTTGGTAGTTAGTATTTATTCTATTAGTACATATTAGAGTTATATTGGATTGATATATGTAATTATTGTTAGGTAGTTAGTACATATATGAAGTTTTGGCAATTACCTTGAGATACCAAGGTAAGTATGAAGATATACCAAGGTATGAGTAGTAGGTATTGGCATAGTAATATGATAGTTGTAAACTAATTATGGGTTGGTATTATTGTGACTAAAACAAGGTATATAGTATGGTATAAATACTAAATACATGGTAGTTTATAGTTATAGTTTGATAGTTAATATATATATATACTAGAGTGACATTACCTTGAAATACCAAGGTATTAAGGATATCCAAGGTATTGGGTTTGGGTATCAAGATAGAGGTTTACTATTGCGATACCAAGTTGGTTCAAAACCATGATAATATTTTAGCATTTGTAATTATGATTTATATATTTAATATTGCTTTATTATAGATATGTGATATTTACCTATTGTTTGCGTATCCTGCGATACGGTATCTTAGTATCCTAAGTTGTAGCTTGTATGGCCTAGATTCATAGTGTGTGAGCCCAATATCTTTGAGTTAGACTTATGCAACCTAGAAATAGGTAGTTGACCATAGTTTGACTATAGTTTGACCGGTTTGACTTAGAGTTGACCATAGTTTGACTATAGTTTGATCGGTTTGACTTAGAGTTGACCTAGTTTAACTTTTGACTTAGAAATGACTTTATGACCTAGAAGTTGACTAGTTTAACTTATTTTCTTCCAGATCCTTGTATTAATACAATATTCCATATATAGGTCTGTGTGACACCAGTTCGGACAGTTTGACATTCATTGCTCTGGACCGCAGGCGAGTACATTTCTCTGATTGTTTTCAATTCATAATATTGTATATATGCATGTTCTAGAATTGTATACATTGATTTTCGACACAATGATTTCACGAACTGATGCTATATGGATCCCGTCAGGAGGTGTTATCCCCTACCATGTGCAACGGGTACCCAGTCACATGTATTTCATCGTGTGCATCGGGTATTGACTTTCATGTGCTTCTTGTGCATCCACTATTTCGTGTGCTAGTGTGACTATATCGTGATCATGTACGTAACGTGTCGTGATTGGATCCATGAGTATTGGTTGGGGAGGGGGAGTAGGAGTTGGTTATGTGATCAAAGCCCTCTTGATCTCATGTGCATGTCGATTATACACCTCACGTATAATGGAGTTACCTTTATACCTCATGTGCAACCTAAGCCGATCACATAACGAACTTGCACTCTAAATCACATAGCTAGTATTCTTGTTTTCTACTTGCAGTTTATTTCCCGTATTTACTTTTCAGTTCTTATTGTGCTTATTGCCTGTTCTTCTTGTATTGTACATTCTTATTACTTGTGCATCTTGTATCCTTTTTCTATTGCTTGTTATATATGCTCGATTATGTTATTGGAACTGCTTTCAGAGGTATGTACTTCGCTCCATTCCTGACTGGAAAATATTTTTCAGAGGATCCGAGAGATTGGTGTCCGATATACTATGGACTTCGACTTATAGATGGTGCAGACTTGGATCCACTAGTTCTGGAGTGATTGCCGGAAGGTTTATCCGGATCACTAGTTTTCATAGTTAGTCGCTTTAGCATTTTGGTACCGGATTTATTTTCGGCATAGAGTATGAGATTGGATATTGTTTCTATTATTGTTTATATATATTGAATTGATAGTTATGTTAGACTTCCTTGATATCTTCTCGTGCTTTAGAATGTGATTGAGTTTTGTGTTGAGATTTTATTGGCAGACTTCATATTATTATGAGATTTTAGATAGTATAGTAGACCAAGACAGCGTTCTACTGCCGATTCTACGGCGTAGGCTGGGCGTTGTTTCCGACTTGCACCCCTACAACGGGTGCGGGTCGTGACAAAATTAGTTGGCAAGTGCAGTGTTTCAGGTCTGGAGGCAAAAATCGTAGTGGAGTAGCTAATTGCAATTTCGCAATTCTGGAGGCAAAGATCGTGGCAGTGAAAGTCAGTTCTCAGTTAACCGTATTTAGTCTTGGGCAGGAATGAACCGGTAGTTAGTTTTGTGGTTCTAATGAAAAACCATGACAGTAGGAGCTATGTTGTTAGAGGGAACGTCTACGCGTACCTAGGAAACCTACGCGTACATGTAAAATATATATTGACTCACTTTGTGTTAATTTTTCCTGTTTGTAGCGATGCTCGCCTGGGCGTACCTTGACGGCCATCTAGGGTTGCCAACAGAAAATACAAGGCCAATTTTAGGCGTTCCCAAGAAAACTTCTTTTGTTGCTTCAAGCTTGCTAGCTTAATACTTATTAGTTATTACTATTATTTAGTTGCTTGCTTAATGTTTAATGCTTATTGCTTAATGTTGATATGGTATGTTGAGTGTCATATTTAAGTATAGTATAAGCACATGGGAATATCCTGAGGACATATTTGGGATGTCAGAATATGTCACAGGATATTCCATTATGAGATTATTGTCATAATGATTGAGATCATTGTATTAATGACTGTAAGGCTATATAATGCCAATGAGACAATCAATAAAATAATCAACTAATTTCAACATGGTATCAGAGCCAAGTTTCCACAAACCCTAGCCGTCACCAAGCTTCCACAAACCCACAGGAGGATTTCCTAGATCTCCTCTACCGAACTCTTCCACGCCCCTCCTTCTTCCCTTCTCTTCTCCGCCCTTCGCAGGCCGCCCTTCGCTGTTGCTGCCCCGTCCCGCTAATGTTGAGGCTGCTGCGGCTGCGACGGCGGCTGTGACATGCGTGCTGCCGCCTCCTCCGCACCAGCACGAGACAACGCCTAATAGGGATGCCTAGATCTGAAAAAGGGGGGACATGTTCGGATCTAGGAGCGGACGACGAGGACGAGCGTGAGTCATGGAGCGGACGTGATGTGATTGGATAGACGACGCATCGATGGAGGAGATCATCAAGAAGCTAGATTCTGCAGAGGTGGCGACGTTGATGAAGTTGTTGACGATGTCGGCTGGTGAGAACACGACACGAACGTCGCCGGAGTTGAAGCTTCCCTCCATCGATCTGAAATTAGATGGACCAGCCACCTATCTGAGTTGGTCACGGCGGGTGAGAAGAACCCTCGCAGGAAAAAACATGGAGGGGTTCCTAACGGGCAAGACGACAGAGCCGGACGAGGGCTCGACAGGACGCGATGAGTGAAAGTCCACTCATATGGTGATCTACATCTGGCTTCTCAACTCCTTAGTCCAGTCTATTGCCGCCACAGTAGACGGTATTGAGATGGTAAAAGATGTGTGGGAGAAGTTGAGAAGGACCTATGATGGTGTGGGGAACAACTTACGGGTCTTCCAGATAAAGGGGGAGATAGATAACACCGTACAGGGAGAGAAGACGGTGCAGGAGTATGCCACGGAGTTGGAGCGTCTGTGGTTGGATTATGATCACTCCTCAGATCGGGCGAGCTACGGGGACCCTAAGTGTAAGGAAAGACAGGTGTGTCTGCAGGAGAGGACGATGAAGTTCCTCAAAGGGCTGACTGCAGCTTTCGCACAGAGGACGGCCCTACTTCTAGCCCAACCAAAGATCCCTATCCTTGAGGAGGCTATCTCAGCCATGATCCAGGAGGAGACACGTATCAGGCTGCAAGCCGGGACAGGTGGTCCCCCCGAAGCAAAGTCAGCACTAGCGATCACCAGCTCAGGTAACACAGGATCTAAGGGAGAGCTCTGGCAGCATAACCGGCAGTGCTACAACTGTGGGGAGATGGGTCATCATCGGTATGCTTGTACCAAACCACCTAGGGAGGGAGATTCAGGTAGTGGACGAGGACCGTTCGGCGGACGAGGATATAATGGAGGACGTGGTCGTGGTCGGGGGGGTAGACGAGGCGGCCGAGGAGGTTATCGGGCGAACCTCCTGATATCAGAAGGGAACGGAGAAGCTGATGGCACCTTTACTGACCAGGCACTGGGAGACATGAGGAGTTGAACAGAGGAGGCGTCCACCTCATTCTTTGTTAGGGGCAACGCTGCCATGTATGCCCATCCATCAGAAGGTACTGACGAATCACTTGCCCTTGCGTCTATCTCTTCCCTTAAATCATCAGACTGGATTATCGACTCGGGAGCATCTCGGCATGTGACGGGGAATGCTAGTGAGTTTTCTTCCTACACTCACCTAGCATCAGCAGACAGCATTCAGACAGCTGATGACACTTTCCAGCCAGTGGTCGGTAAGGGTACTGTTAATTGTACAGGTTCAGTAAGATTATCCAATGTTTTACATGCTCCATCCTTTCCGGTCAGTCTCTTGTCCATTAGTTCTATAATCCTCCAACTTAAATGCATTGTTTCTTTTGATATTCCTAAGGTGACCTTCCAGGAGAAAGGGACAGGACGAAGACTTGGGACTGGCACTTGGCATGAGGGACTGTGGTACCTAGATCGAGAAGGACTGGACTCAGCATTGGTATCTATGGCAGAGAAGGCTGGCATGGAAGGACTGCAGCAGAGGACTGAGGATACCTTGATACTCCATCATCGGAGGATGGGACATTCTTCCTTTGATACTCTAAGTAAGTTGTATCCAGAGATTTATGCAAAAACAAATAAAGAGAAATTAGTATGTGGACGATATGATTATCACAGGAGATGATGAGCAGGAGATTTTCGTAGCATGTAGGCCCATACCCGATACTTGAAAGTTATCCTGCTTTTAGATAAATCAATTTTACAGTTTTGGGCAGTGCCAAAGCATGCCAAAATACAATGGAGTTTATGTATAATGTATGGAGTTTATGTATAATGTATATTAATGTAGTTATGCTTGAGCTACCAAGCACATCCAAGTATTAAATGCTTTGGTTTAAGATTTGGTCAAGGACAAAGTTATTGGAATGGGTTGGTTTGGTCTTTGGTTCAAGCTAAATTAATTTGATATGGGTTTGCAGACTTCATTTCGAACTAAATTTAGTTTTAACGAGTTTAAATTCAACTGAATGGATTTTAAATTGGCTTGGTATAAACCAACTTCGTTCTGTTGTAGTTTTTTGTTCAACCCCAATCCATTTTAAGAGGTTTGGTTCGAACCAATTACCTTTTAAGGTTTGGTTTGTACTTCAAACTCATTTTAAGTGGGTTATAATCAGTAATGATGCCTAATTGTTTTAAGTGGTAAACTTTCGAGCACGAGTCATTTTTTACAATTTTATTGTGTGTAATTGTTATGTGTAATATACATGTTTGTTGTTATAGTAAGTAAATATTTTTTGTTAGTTTTAGGATATTTGGATTTGTATGTTTAGACTAGTTTATCAGTGTTCTAGTATAATGTTTAGTATACAATGTATATATTTAAGTAGCATGATATGGATGTTCGACATTTTAATGTCTCTGACATATCCCCGATATCGACATCCCAAAGTTCAATTCGACATCCAATAACTATAACCTTGATAAAGAGTGGAGATCATAAAGTATTGGTTAGGGGAAAATATATTACGGAGATGTAGAGGAGTTACTTTTAAAAGTTGTTTAACAAGAAAACCTAGAAAACTTAATTTGGAAAAGTAATTAGTTCAATATATGTTATATTGATATTGCCGTAAAATTAGTATTTATGAAGTTAATGATGCTTTAAATAAAATAAAAAATTGAAAAGCGGTAGGACATGATGATATTCCTATTGAGGTTTGCAAATGTGTAGGTGAGAAAGAATTGATATCGCATACTAATTTATTGGAACAAATAATTTATTTGACAAACTAGAAAGTGTCACAACATAAATTGTCCCCACTTGTATCTTTGAAAAAATATTTTTTTAGATATAAATCCCTTAATTCTATCCTATTTAGAGTTAGGTCCCCAAATCTTCTTAAAAAGGGAATCTTCTGTTAACTTTAACATATTTGTTGTACCCTCATCTTTTTATTGCCCATTTCATGTTCCCCTCTCCTGAACCCAACCATGGTCCACGAGCGCCACTCTCCTCCTCCATCGGTGTCAGCCCCTTCCTCTTTTCCTCTCCTCCCTCTCTCTCCTCTAGTATTCACAGCTGTAAGAAAACTTTTCTAGTTTTTTCCTCTGGACAGTGATATCAATTACAAAGAATGATAAAAACATGGCATGAATACATGTAACAAAATAAGAAGGAAACAAATTCCTTTTCTACACATCTACCACAAGAAAAAAGACTGAAAAACTATACTGTTATTATTTATAGGTCTCTTGATTGTGTGTTTGCTTAACAACAATTGGACATGTCTTTATCGACGTTATAAAGGGAGTAGTGGTTGTGTTGTATTTGTATGTTGCAAAATATTCTCAAACTGTAGTCTGCAGACCTGCATGGTATAATGGAAGACCATTGATGTACATCAAGTAACGATCAGATTGTTACTAATGCAAAAAGTAGCTTTCCTACCCGTAAGTGTAACTTAGCAAACATTTGGAGAGGGGCCATTTTTTAAATGATTGTAAGTTCATGTAACCAACTTAACGATCTTGAATTCTCTCGTAATGTTCCTTGTAATGCTAATACTCTATATGTGAACTATTTAGAGTGATATCTAGTTCGAATGACTTTATAACTCAACCTACACCAAGATAATATGCGCAACTAGAGTATACGATGAATAATGCTTGTTTCTTCTTGGTCATGGTTCTAATGGAAGTTGAACTTGCGTAGATCATGATGATGATAACTCATGAACCAGGCCCTGTCAAAGGAATCAAGAGGTTGTTGATGAGGAATGGGTCATACTTGACTTCCTTTAGCAGAGAAGTGATTATTGATGCCGTCGAAATGACTCTTGATGAGTAGAAGAAAGTGATTATAGGATACGCTTCCTCAAACACTGCTTGAAGAGCATTTCCACCAGCCATTTCGACTTGTTTGTTAAATTTTATACTTTGAGGGAGGGGAATGAGGAGGAAGAGGAGGGGGTTGGCTACCGGAGGAGGGGGAGTGGGAGGGATGAAAAAGAACGGGGAAGGAAGATGGAGGAGGAGAGGAAGGAAGATGAGGGTATATTTGTACTTTTATATAATTAACCAAAGAGTAGGGTTAATTTTTGAATGGCAGACACGGAGGGACACTTAACTCCAGTTCTCTCAGATTTAGGGGACTTCTAAGCAAATAATGGGATTTTGGGGAATCTAGCTCTAAATATGGTAGATTTAAGGGCCTGCTATCATTTTTTGGTTCTACTGTTTATTATATTGCTAGATACCGGCAATAGATATCCTTACATAATTAGACCTAATTCTTGTCGATGGTTTTGGTAGGGCAAGCGAAGCTCAGACTAAAGGAAATGTTTGTAGTATATTACCTTCCCTCAAGTAACCAGCTCGTGACATTTCCATGAACAGTCTGTCCAAATCTTGCATTTCTTTTCATGCTAATGCTTGAGTTCAATAAGTTTGTGCTCTTAAGGTCTATAACTATTTATAGAAATTCAGCTGTCAGCTTGGTTAATGTCATGCTGCAAGTTGCAGTCCAGTTGTAGTATTTTCCATCTTCAAATGGATTTGGCGGCCAAGGTGGTTTTCCTTCTATGAAATGATCAAGAATGACCATAAGGACCTACAGCTCTGGAAAAATGGTCAATGTCGTCATAGTCCTTCAAAAATAATTTGTTGAATTTTGAGTTCATCTTTATTTGAATTTTTTTTCTTGAAAGGTAAAGGTGAGTTGGGAGATTCATCATTTTATCAAGACAATATTTTTGCACGTTAGTCTAGCATATCCACAGAGATTTCCATGCAACTTTGTAGTTAATAGATTAAAGATTCTCCCTACCTTAGCGCCTAACCTTTGAATGTGCTTGCCTCCAATCATTTTTGGAGTAAGTCGACACATTTGCTCGACTCATCCAGAACTGATGTTGCCATCCACCATTACATCTATCGAATCCGTTTAAGTTTTAGTCCATATCATGACACGTGCAATTTGAACATTAAACAATATGAGCCATACCACCTTATTCTTGTTATATGCAACTTCAAAGTTGGTCTTTGTCCAGCACTTTCTGAAAGGTTGACCAAAGCCCTTGAGCATGTATGAAGTTTGAATGCATGAATTAAGTATGGAAACTGATCATAGTCTGTGGGATTACTGGATAATTGAGTTTCCATAGTTGGAGTTGGGCCAACATCTTTCGTGGGTCCACGAGAATGTCGTTTCTTAGAGGCCAAACATGCAATCTGTAATAATGACAATTTCTATACCAGGTGAGTTCTATTTGAATCTAGTACTTAAATAGGAAACTAAGGCAGACCCTCTTTTTGAAGGAAGATTCATGATCTTAGTCTGTGGGATTACTGGATAATTGAGTTTCCATAGTTGGAGTTGTGCCAACATCTTTCGTGGGTCCATGAGAAGGCGTTTCTTAGAGGCAAACACATGCAATATGTAATAACGACCATTTATATACCTGGTGAGTTCTATTTTAATCTATTAGTTAAATAGGAAACTAAGGCAGACCCTTTTTTTTGAAGGAAGATTCATGATCTATGCAGCGATCACCAATGATCACGTCTTGCTTGAAAATCTTATTTTAATTAGTTCTAATCTACAATAGAGATGGTATGGCGTTTCTTAGAGGCCAAACACACGCAATCTGTAATAACCATTTCTAGACTTGGTGAGTTCTATATGAATCTAGTACTTAAATATGAAACTAAGACAGACCCTCTTTTCGAAGGAAGATTCATGATCTTTCCTTCTTGAACGAATTAAAACTATATCACTTCTTGCTCGAAATCTTATATTAGTTCTAATCTCCAAGGCAGATAATTTACCACCGACCGCATTAGATCGGGATGCAGTTATATGATTACATCATCTAAGGTATCTTCGATTTGTCCACACCGGAATTTTACCCCTAGAACTCCTCTTGAACTCGTGGTCTCCTAGCTTCTCTTCTGAAAAGGAAACTTACGGTGTTTTGTACTTCTGCTCTCATAAGAGAGGATATTTGATATCATCGGTGCTAGCTCATAAATATTTATCTATCTTTACAAGGGGCTTATTTGCTATTTCATAATTTTATAGGTAAAATCCTTGAGTTCCAAATTGTGCTAAACTCTTCTTTGGTGTCCGATCCCCTGGTTCTAGTTGAATGAGCCACAAAACTTGAACTGACTACCTTAACTAGGATCCCCTCTAGTACTAAGAGAATAAATTCGAGTGGTCTAAAAGTCACGAGTGATGCCTATCAGCCTAACCTAACTCCACAATCAACTCAAATGAAAAAAAAAAAATGTCAAAGTCAACCTTTAGTTGCAGTGCCTATTTAGTAACTAATTATTTTCTCTCGTCATGTGTCTTAGATCAATTCTTCATGTGTCTTAGATCATGTGACTAATTAGTGATTGTGGAGTTGATTGACTAAATAGGCACTGCAACTAAAGGTTGACTTTGACATTTTTTTTTTCATTTGAGTTGATTGTGGAGTTAGGTTAGGCTGATAGGCATCACTCTTGACTTTTAGACCACTCGAATTTATTCTCTTAGTACTAGAGGGGATCCTAGTTAAGGTAGTCAGTTCAAGTTTTGTGGCTCATTCAACTAGAACCAGGGGATCGGACACCAAAGAAGAGTTTAGCACAATTTGGAACTCAAGGATTTTACCTATAAAATTATGAAATTGCAAATAAGCCCCTTGTAAAGATAGATAAATATTTATGAGCTAGCACCGATGATATCAAATATCCTCTCTTATGAGAGCAGAAGTACAAAACACCTTAAGTTTCCTTTTCAGAAGAGAAGCTAGGAGACCACGAGTTCAAGAGGAGTTCTAGGGGTAAAATTCCGGTGTGGACGAATCGAAGATACCTTAGATGATGTAATCATATAACTGCATCCCGATCTAATGTGGTCGGTGGTAAATCATCTGCCTTGGAGATTAGAACTAATAAAAGATTTCGAGCAAGAAGTGATATAGTTTTAATTCGTTCAAGAAGGAAAGATCATGAATCTTCCTTCGAAAAGAGGGTCTGTCTTAGTTTCATATTTAAGTACTAGATTCATATAGAACTCACCAAGTCTAGAAATGGTTATTACAGATTGCGTGTGTTTGGCCTCTAAGAAACGTCATACCATCTCTATTGTAGATTAGAACTAATTAAAATAAGATTTTCAAGCAAGACGTGATCATTGGTGATCGCTGCATAGATCATGAATCTTCCTTCAAAAAAAAGGGTCTGCCTTAGTTTCCTATTTAAGTAATAGATTAAAATAGAACTCACCAGGTATAGAAATGGTCGTTATTACATATTGCATGTGTTTGCCTCTAAGAAACGCCATTCTCATGGACCCACGAAAGATGTTGGCACAACTCCAACTATGGAAACTCAATTATCCAGTAATCCCACAGACTAAGATCATGAATCTTCCTTCAAAAAGAGGGTCTGACTTAGTTTTCTATTTAAGTACTAGATTCAAATAGAACTCACCTGGTATAGAAATTGTCATTATTACAGATTGCATGTTTGGCCTCTAAGAAACGACATTCTCGTGGACCCACGAAAGATGTTGGCCCAACTCCAACTATGGAAACTCAATTATCCAGTAATCCCACAGACTATGATCAGTTTCCATACTTAATTCATGCATTCAAACTTCATACATGCTCAAGGGCTTTGGTCAACCTTTCAGAAAGTGCTGGACAAAGACCAACTTTGAAGTTGCATATAACAAGAATAAGGTGGCCTGGCTCATATTGTTTAATGTTCAAATTGCACGTGTCATGATATGGACTAAAACTTAAACGGATTCGATAGATGTAATGGTGGATGGCAACATCAGTTCTGGATGAGTCGAGCAAATGTGTCGACTTACTCCAAAAATGATTGGAGGCAAGCACATTCAAAGGTTAGGCGCTAAGGTAGGGAGAATCTTTAATCTATGAACTACAAAGTTGCATGGAAATCTGTGTGGATATGCTAGACTAACGTGCAAAAATACTGTCTTGATAAAATGATGAATCTCCCAACTCACCTTTACCTTTCAAGAAAAAAAATTCAAATAAAGATGAACTCAAAATTCAACAAATTATTTTTGAAGAACTATGACGACATTGGCCATTTTTCCAGAGCTGTAGGTCCTTATGGTCATTCTTGATCATTTCATAGAAGGAAAACCACCTTGGCCGCCAAATCCATTTGAAGATAAAAAATACTACAACTGGACTGCAACTTGCAGCATGACATTAACCAAGCTGACAGCTGAATTTCTATAAATAGTTATAGACCTTAAGAGCACAAACTTATTGAACTCAAGCATTAGCATGAAAAGAAATGCAAGATTTGGACAGACTGTTCATGGAAATGTCACGAGCTGGTTACTTGAGGGAAGGTAATATACTACAAACATTTCCTTTAGTCTGAGCTTCGCTTGCCCTACCAAAACCATCGACAAGAATTAGGCCTAATTATGTAAGGATATCTATTGCCGGCATCTAACAATACAATAAACAGTAGAACCTAAAAATGATAGCAGTCCCTTAAATCTACCATATTTAGAGCTAGGTTCCCCAAAATCCCATTATTTGCTTAGAAGTCCCATAAATCTGAGAGAACTGGAGTTAAGTGTCCCTCCGTGTCTGCCATTCAAAAATTAACCCTACTCTTTGGTTAATTATATAAAAGTACATATATACCCTCATCTTCCTTCCTCTCCTCCTTCTTCCTTCCCCGTTCTTTTTCATCCCTCCCACTCCCCCTCCTCCGGTAGCCAACCCCCTCCTCTTCCTCCTCCTCATTCCCCTCCCTCAAAGTATAAAATTTAACAAACAAGTCGAAATGGCTGGTGGAAATGCTCTTCAAGCAGTATTTGAGGAAGCGTATCCTATAATCACTTTCTTCCACTCATCAAGAGTCATTTCGACGGCATCAATAATCACTTCTCTGCTAAAGGAAGTCAAGTATGACCCATTCCTCATCAACAACCTCTTGATTCCTTTGACAGGGCCTGGTTCATGAGTTATCATCATCGTGATCTTCGCAAGTTCAACTTCCATTAGAACCATGACCAAGAAGAAACAAGCATTATTCATCGTATACTCTAGTTGCGCATATTATCTTGGTGTAGGTTGAGTTATAAAGTCATTCGAACTAGATATCACTCTAAATAGTTCACATATAGAGTATTAGCATTACAAGGAACATTACGAGAGAATTCAAGATCGTTAAGTTGGTAACATGAACTTACAATCATTTAAAAAATAGCCCCTCCCCAAATGTTTGTTAAGTTACACTTACGGGTAGAAAGCTACTTTTTGCATTAGTAACAATCTGATCGTTACTTGATGTACATCAATGGTCTTCCATTATACCATGCAGGTCTGCAGACTACAGTTTGAGAATATTTTGCAACATACAAATACAACACAACCACTACTCCCTTTATAACGTCGATAAAGACATCTCCAATTGTTGTTAAGCAAACACACAATCAAGAGACCTATAAATAATAACAGTATAGTTTTTCAGTCTTTTTTCTTGTGGTAGATGTGTAGAAAAGGAATTTGTTTCCTTCTTATTTTGTTACATGTATTCATGCCATGTTTTTATCATTCTTTGTAATTGATATCATTGTCCAGAGGAAAAAACTAGAAAAGTTTTCTTACAGCTGTGAATACTAGAGGAGAGAGAGGGAGGAGAGGAAAAGAGGAAGGGGGTGACACCGATGGAGGAGGAGAGTGGCGCTCGTGGACCATGGTTGGGTTCAGGAGAGGGGAACATGAAATGGGGAATAAAAAGATGAGGGTACAACTGTCAGAATAAACAAATATGTTAAAGTTAACAGAAGATTCCCTTTTTAAGAAGATTTGGGGACCTAACTCTAAATAGGATAGAATTAAGGGATTTATATCTAGAAAAATATTTTTTCAAAGATACAAGTGGGGACAATTTATGTTGTGACACTTTCTAGTTTGTCAAATAAATTATTTGTTCAAATAAATTAGTATGCGATATCAATTCTTTCTCACCTACACATTTGCAAACCTCAATAGGAATATCATCATGTCCTACCGCTTTTCAATTTTTTATTTTATTTAAAGCATCATTAACTTCATAAATACTAATTTTACGGCAATAGCAATATAACATATATTGAACTAATTACTTTTCCAAATTAAGTTTTCTAGGTTTTCTTGTTAAACAACTTTTAAAAGTAACTCCTCTGCATCTCCGTAATATATTTTCCCCTAACCAATACTTTATGATCTCCACTCTTTATCAAGGTTATAGTTATTGGATGTCGAATTGAACTTTGAGATGTCGATATCGGGGATATGTCAGAGACATTAAAATGTCGAACATCCATATCATGCTACTTAAATATATACATTGTATACTAAACGTTATACTAGAACATTGATAAACTAGTCTAAACATACAAATCCAAATATCCTAAAACTAACAAAAAATATTTACTTACTATAACAACAAACATGTATATTACACATAACAATTACACACAATAAAATTGTAAAAAATGACTCGTGCTCGAAAGTTTACCACTTAAAACAATTAGGCATGATTACTGATTAGAACCCACTTAAAATGAGTTTGAAGTACAAACCAAACCTTAAAAGGTAATTGGTTCGAACCAAACCTCTTAAAATAGATTGGGGTTGAACAAAAAACTACAACAGAACGAAGTTGGTTTAAACCAAGCCAATTTAAAATCCATTCAGTTGAATTTAAACTCGTTTAAACTAAATTTAGTTCGAAATGAAGTCTGCAAACCCATATCAAATTAATTTAGCTTGAACCAAAGACCAAACCAACCCATTCCAATAACTTTGTCCTTGACCAAATCTTAAACCAAAGCATTTAATACTTGGATGTGCTTGGTAGCTCAAGCATAACTACATTAATATACATTATACATAAACTCCATACATTATACATAAAATCCATTGTATTTTGGCATGCTTTGGCACTGCCCAAAACTGTAAAATTGATTTATCTAAAAGCAGGATAACTTTCAAGTATCGGGTATTGGCCTACATGCCACGAAAATCCTAATATGCTACACCAACTGGATGTGAAGAATGTGTTTCTTCACGGAGATCTAGTGGAGGAGGTGTACATGGAGATACCACCAGGATTTGGCACCAATCAGACAGTGGGCAAGGTCTGCTGGTTGAAGAAGTCCCTCTATGGACTGAAGCAGTCTCCTCGAGCGTGGTTTAACAGATTCAGAAGGGCGATGACAGGGATGGGATATCAGCAGATCAATGCTGATCATATTGTGTTCTTCCGTCGGAGTGGAGGCCACATCACCATGCTTGCGGTGTATGTGGACGATATGATTATCACAGGAGATGATGAGCAGGAGATCGTCCAACTCAAAGGAAAGCTTGGCAAGGAATTCGAGGTGAAGGATCTCGGCCTTCTTCGGTACTTCCTTAGGATTGAGATTGCTCGAGAAGCAGAGGGGATTGTTCTCTCTCAAAGAAAGTATGCACTGGACCTTCTCACAGAAACTGGGATGTTGGGGTGCAAACCTGCAGCGACACCAATAGATCAAAGGTTCAAGATTGATGCTGAGGCTGGAGAACCAGTTGATCGGAACAGATACCAGAGACTGGTTGGCAAGTTGATCTATTTGAGCCACACACGTCCTGATATCTGCTTTGTAGTAAGTGTGGTGAGCCGCTACATGCATGACCCACGGAAGGGTCATATGGATGCAGTGTACCAGATTATGAGGTACTTGAAAGGTGCTCCCGGGAAGGGACTAATATTCAGGAAGAACAATCACGTGAGCATCGAGGGCTACTGTGATTCTGACTGGCTAGTCGTGCTGATGACAGGAGGTCTACCTCGGGATATTGCATATTTGTAGGAGGTAACTTGGTCTCCTGGAGGAGTAAGAAGCAGCCTGTGGTGGCCAGATCGACAGCTGAAGCAGAGTACAGAGCTATGGCCTTGGGAGTTGTAGAGCTGCTATGGTTGAAGAATATGCTGGTGGAGCTGAAGCTGGATCAAGGAGCCAAGATGAAGCTGTGGTGTGACAATCAGTCAGCTATTAGTATCGCCAACAATCTAGTACAGCATGACAGGACCAAACACATCGAGATTGATAGATTCTTCATCAAACAGAAGTTGGATAGTGGATTACTGGAGCTTGGCCATGTTCCAACCAGGGATCAAGTAGCAGATGGACTAACCAAGGGACTCGCCTCAGTGAGCATGATTAGAGGATGTGACAAGATGGGCTTAGTGAATATCTTTCACCCATCTTGAGGGGGAGTGTTGATATGGTATGTTGAGTGTCATATTTAAGTATAGTATAAGCACATGGGAATATCCTGAGGACATATTTGGGATGCCAGAATATGTCACAGGATATTCCATTATGAGATTATTGTCATAATGATTGAGATCATTGTATTAATGACTGTAAGGCTATATAATGCCAATGAGACAATCAATAAAATAATCAACTAATTTCAACACTTAATGCTTATTTCGAACTTTTATGCTATTATGATCAAATATATATGCTTAGTTTATAAAATACAAGTATGCTACATTGTAGACTTGTAGTACAATATATACAAGAGTACTAGGGATAATTTTCTTGAATTTTCAAGGAACCCAAGTTCCTGGACGACGCCTAGACGGTGCCTACGCGAGTCGGAAAAACTTTTGTCTGATCTTACCTCCCCTAGCGTCCAGAACAACATAGGTAAGGAGAAGACCAAAAGTCAGAGCAAAGTTTAAAGGAGCACGAAGGATCGACAACTATCTAGTGAGGTGGCTAGTAAACAACTCGCCAAGGTGGAGATTGTTGGGATTTTAGAGAGCTACGAACGTTCGTCCGGGAATTTTGGAGAAGTTTGAAACTAGATTGAAATTGCCATGATATAGGGAGTATCAGATGGTATGTCGGTGCCAGAATATTTTAATGAGCAATTTTTATCAAAAAAAACTTTATTGACAAATTGGGGTGAAAGCATATCGTGGGATTTCATATCTGCTCAATTATTGAACGGATGAGATTAAATGTTAGCTTTTTGATGGTCAAGATGGCTTCTGATTTGGGTCAAGTTTTGAGATGCCTAGTTAAGCCTTTCTACCAAAAGCAATGAGCAAAAGAATGGAGGCTGTCAAGAGAGGCTTTTCTATGTGGTTATTAAAGGAGTCTTCAAGAGAGAGGGAGAGATCGCGTCAGAGATCTCACTAAGGAGAGGGATTGAGGTATTTGTGGTATTTGCTATTGTAATTCTTTATAAGGTATTTTGTAAGATTCAATAAAGTATTCTCCAATTACAGGTAGCAAGGAAGGTTAATAGCATTAAGTTCGTGGTGGAGGAGAAGCACAAGTCTGTGGTAACTTCCATTCATGTACTCCGCTCTGAGTACAGTTCTTAGTCACGGTAGGACGATTGAGGCTCATTATTGGGGACAAAAATCGAAATGGCAAGGTTGTAGTTTCTCGATTTTGAGATAAAATCATGGTCAAGGCAGTCGCTAGCAACAATTTCTTGGTTCTGTGACAAAAAATCGTATAAATGAGCCAACAATGCAGTTTGTTGGTTCTGGTGGAAAAGTTTGTGGCAGAGGGAGTAGGTGCAGTTTCTCGATTCTGGTGGTAATATTATTTGGCAAGTACAATCTATCAGTTCTGGAGGCAAAGACCATGGTAAAGTGGCCAAGTGCAAATTAACGGTACCGGAGGCAAAGACCGTAGTAGTCACAAAGTCAGTTTCTGGTTTACTTCAAATTCGTTTCACTGACCCTATCCAGTCTTGGGCAGGAATGAAGTGGTAGTTAGTTTCGTGGTTCTAGTCGAAAACTGTGAAAGTCGGGAGCTATGTTGTTAGAGGGGACACCTAGGCGACATAGGCATAGAGGTAAAACATATGTCGACTCAGTTTGTGTTAATTTTTTCTGGTTGTTGAGATGGTCGCCTAGACGGCTGCCTAGGGTCGCCAGGATAAATACAAGACGGGCTTTAGGTGTGCCCATGAGGACAACTTTTTTTGCTTCATGCTTGCTTGTTTAATGGTTATTAGTTGTTAGTATTATTTGGTTGCTTGCTAATGTTTAATGCTTATTTCAAAGTTTCATGCTATTGTGATCAAATATAAGTATGTTACATTGTAGACTTGTAGTAAATATGCAGGAGCAACATGGGTATTTTTGTTGAATTTTCAAGGAACCCAAGTTCCTGGGCGACGCCTACGCGAGTCGAAAAACATGTTGCCTTGCCTCGCCTAGCGCCCAGAACAACATAGACGGAAAGAAGACCAAAAGTCGGAGCGAAGTTTAAACGATCATGGAGTATCAGGAAGTATCCATGAGGCGGCTAGTGAACAGCTCGCCAAGGTGGAGATTATTGAAATTTTGACTCGTGCTCATAAAAAGAGCTACAAGAATTTTGGATAAGTTGTGAAGGAGTTCGACACAACCAGGATATAGGGAGTAACATATGGTATGTCGTTGGCATACCGTCGACATACTTTAATGAGCATTTTTTGTCTAAAAAATTTCTGGACAGAAATTGGGAGTCAAAGCATACCGTCGTATTCAGGATTTGCTCAATTATTAAGCAGATAAGATTAAAACTGGCTTTTTGACGCTCCATATGGCTTCTGATTTAGGTCAAGTTATGAAAGGTCTCTTTAATCCTCTATCAACCTAGGGTTGGTAAGCAAAGAGCAGAAGTAGGGAGACTATCAAGAGAGGGTTTTCTAGGTGGTCATTAAAGTAGTCTTCAAGAAAGAGGGAGAGAGATGTTGTCGGAGATCACGGTAAGGAGAAGATTGTTGTATTTGCTATTGTAATTCTCTGTAATGTTTCTTGTAAGATCCAATAGAGTTTTTTTTCTTGCCCCGTGGGGTAAGTCGTTCTTAACCGAACCACATTAATCTTGCGTGTTTATAGTTTTGTTATTGTGCTATTATTCGGAATTTGTGCCATTGTTATTTTTATGTTATTATCTGGTTAAAGTTATTGTTTTGTGCTCGTTTTTACGTCATGTACAACAATTGGTATCAGAGCTAACTTTAGGAATTTCAAACTCCTTGATCTAGGTCAACGCTTGGTGATGACATTAGTCTGCTCCTTATTTTCTTACATCAAGTTTTTGAAATCGATCAGTTTATAAAGATCAAAGAGATTTTCGAAATTTCAGAATAGGAGGTAGCAAGGTTAATATCATAAAGTTCGAGGTGGAGAGAATTAAAAATCTATGGTGACTTCCATTCAGGTGCTCCGCTCCGAGTACAATTCTTAGCCCCGGTAGGACGGTTGAGGGGACACCAATCTCGGTATCTAGGACAAAGATCGTGACATTGACAAGGTTGTAGTTTATCGATTTTTGAGCCAAAAAAACATAGTTAAGACATTGGCTAACAACAGTGTCTCGGTTCTGTGACAAAAATCGTCTAAATGAGCCAACGATGCAATTTGTTGGTTCTCGTGGAAAAAACCATGGCGGAGGGAGCAGTGCAGTTTCTCAATTTTGGTGGTTAAGACCATGGTAAACTTAGTTGGAAAGTGCATTCTCTCAGTTCTAGACACAAAGACCGTGGTGGTGTGGCCAAGCGCAGCTTTGCGGTACTGAAGGCAAAGACCGACCGTGACAATGTACAATAATGTTGTTAGAGGCGACGTCTAGGCGCGCCTATGTAAGCTAGGCGTACATGAAAAACATACGTTGACTCACTTTGTGTTAATTTCCCTGGTCGTGGGTATGGTAGCCTAGGTGTGCCTAGGCAGCCGCTTATTGTCGCCCTTGGAAAATACAAGACGAATTTTATATGCTCAGGAGAACTTATTTTGTTGCTTCATGCTTGCTTGCTTAATGCTTATTAGTTATTAGTATTATTTAGTTGCTTACTTAATGTTTGATGTTTATTGCTTAATGCTTATTTCAAATTTTTTTGCTATTGTGATCAAATATATATGCTTAGTTTATAAAATACAAGTTACATTGTAGACTTGCAGTACATATACAGGAGCAACAAGGGTATTTTTTTTGAACTTTCAAGAAACCTAAGTTCCTAGGTGACGCATGGGTGAAGCCTACGTTAGTCAGAAGTCATGTCGCCATGTCTCGCCTAATGCCCATAACAACATAGATGGGAAAAAGACCAAAACTCATAGCGAAGTTTAAACGAGAACGGGGTATCGGCAACTATCTCATGAGGTGGCTAGTGAACACTCGCCAAGGTGGAGATTGTTGAGATTTTGGCTCGTGCTTACTTAGAAGAGCTAGTTGCATTCACATGAGGATTTTGGAGGACTTTGAAAGGAGTTCGAAATAGCTAGGATATAGTAAGAATCATACAATATGTCGTCGGTAAACCGTCGACACACTTTAATGAGCAATTTTCCTCCAAATATTCTGGACAGAATTTGGGACCCAAAGCATACTTGCGGTATGCTGGTGGCAATACCGTTGGCGTACCGTCGGATTCGGGATGAACTTAATTATTGAGCGAATCAGATTAAAAGTTGGCTTTTCGACAGTCTAGCTGGCTTCTAATTTAGGTCAAGTTTTGAGCAGCCTATTTAAGCCTCTCTACCAACCTTTGGGTTGGTAAGCAAGGAGCAAAATAAAAGAGGCTATCATCAGAGGATTTTCTAGATGTCATTAAAGTAGTTTTCAAGAGAGAGAGGGAGAGCACTGGTCGGAGATCTCGGCAAGGAGAGGATTGCGGTATTTGTGGTATTTGTTATTGTAATTCTCTGCAAGGTTTCTTGTAAGATTCAATAAAGTATTTCTCCCCTTGTCCCGTTGAGTAAGTTGTTCTTGACCGAACCACGCTAACCTTGTGTGTTTGCAATTTTGTTCTTGTACTATTATTCGGGATTTGTGCCTTGTTAAAGCTATTGTTTCTTGCTCGCTTCGCGTCGTGCACAACAATATATTCATGTGTATTATATATTGCTATATCAACATCGTAGCCGTATCTAATTTTCTTTAGAAGATATTGTATTCCGAAGTGCTCTTGTCCATGAAACCTAGATGGTTGGCAACAATTTATAACCATTAATTGCAATTTTTTGTTTTTTTCCTTATTGAAGGAAGCCAACCCCACAGAAACATTGACTTTGAGGCATGGCGTTATAAACTATTATTTCTCATAGCAACATACTAAGTACCTTGGAAGCATTCGGTCTGAGGTATCGCAACAGCTTCCATAAAACCCAATTCGTACACATGAGAAATCAGCGGGGCCATTCCGTGATAGCGCAAACCACCTTTAAAAAAGTGTTGCAACAGTAATTAAGAATTACTAAAAAAAACTAGACAGAAAACAAAATAACAACATTAGAATTGTGTACCTGCATGAATAGGGTCTGGAACAAAGTCATGCCCAAGAGAGTGCATCTTCATCAAAGGGGTCATGCCTGCAGAGTCACCATAATCATAAGTGTAAACACCTTTAGTGAGTGAAGGGCATGCTGCAGGTTCGACAGCTCTTATGACGGGATTCATTTTCCCAGAGAGCTTCTCCCTGAGGAAAGGAAATGCCAAGCCCCCAAAATTCGACCCGCCTCCGGTGCATCCGATGATAATGTCTGGCGTCTCACCGAATTCTCCCATCTGTTCGAGACACTCCTCGCCTATGATTGTTTGGTGTAGCAGAACATGGTTCAGAACACTCCCTAGACAGTACTTGGTATCATCATGTGTAGCTGCAATCTCCACTGCCTCAGAGATTGCTATACCTAAACTGCCTGGGCTCGAAGGATCCATCTGAAGGATCTTCCTGCCTGCTTCAGTTATGTTGGAAGGGGATGGGTGCACTTTGGCTCCCCAAGTTTGCATCATGAGTTTCCGGTACGGTTTCTGATCATAGGATGCACGAACTTGCCAGACCTGAATAATTTAGAAATCAAGTTGAATGTTTACAGATTAAAACAACTTGATGCTACAAGAAAATCTGTTTACTTCGCAGCCAAGGCCAAATAGACTGCAGGCGAATGCTATAGAACTACCCCATTGACCAGCACCAGTTTCCGTCACGACATTTTTAACCCCTTCCCGAGCATTATAATAGGCTTGTGGGACCGCGGTATTTGGTTTGTGTGATCCGGCAGGACTAGTGCCCTCATATTTGTAGTAGATTCTTGCAGGCGTGTCAAGCAACCTCTCCAATCTTTTGGCTCTACGTTCCAATCACATTACACAATTTACTTTCCAAGATAACTAGGAACATAATATATGATGAGTGAAAGAGAGAAACCTTATTAGTGGCGTTGGGCGCCAAAGCCTATAGATGTCAACAACTTCAACAGGGATGCTAATGAACCTCTCATCACTGACCTCTTGCATAATCAGCTCGTGTGGAAAAAGGGGAGACAAGTCTTCAGGATTTAATGGCTTATGAGTCTTTGGATGCAGAGGTGGAGGAGGTTTCTGTGTGAGGTCGGCTACGAGATTGTACCATTGTTTTGGAATTTTGATTGTGTTACCATTACCGAAACTTGCTCTCGGTGCTAGCCTGCAGTGCGAAGAGAATTTCTGGTGCACTGAGAACTTTAATCTAGATGTATCACCAAGCAATGATTTCTCAATACCTGAAAGAAAGATTGTACACAAGCAATCAAAGACTTTCCGAATACCACCAGAAGAAAATATTTATGAGGTGCATAATCACGTATACTAGGTTACTGTACTTCAACAAGCTAAGCAACCAAAGTTCAGGTCATTTTTATTTTGTACGAGCAAAAGTTCAGGTAGTTTTTATTTTGTACGAGCAAAAGTTCAGGAGGCAATTGGAGATCCAATTACCAGAAATAATAAAACCATCTGATAGAACAATTTTGGGCTGTGTTTTGTTTCCATAATACAAAAGAGAATGGATGGCTTAAGCAATAATCAAAAGGTATACACATTAACGTCTCAATCAATTTTGCCATTGAAAAGAACATGCTACTTGTTAGTATATTAGAATATTCTTGGTATATTTGTTGGTATATTAGAATATTCTTGGTATATTTGTTGGAATATTAGAATATTCTACAGGGGGTTTTAATGGGGTATTAATGTAAGATGAAGGATTATAAGACTATAAATATCCAAGAGATTATCAATAAAAAATATAACAATTACTCCAAAATATTCTACATGGTATCAGAGCCCAAACCCTAGCCGCCACCTTCCAAACCCTAACCGCCGTCACCGCCACCGCTGCCACACCGCCCGCCACCACCGCTACAGCGCCGTCCACCGCCACCGTTGTCGCACCGCTCGCACGCCACCACCGTCACCGCTCGTCTGCCACCACCACCGCGAAGCCGCGACTCCCGCGGACCCTTCTGTCGCGGTTCCTGGCGTCTCCTGTGGGTCGTTCCAGACGTTGACATCGAAGGCCAAGATCTGATAGGGGGAGACATGATCGGGTCTAGGAGAGAACGAAAAGGATGAACGTGAATCGTAGGACGGGTGTGAGATGATCGGAGAAGAGGAGGATCGATGGAGGAGATCATCAAGAAGTTGAACTCTGCGGAGGTCGCAACGTTGATGAAGCTGATAAAACTGTCGGCTGGTGAGAGCGCGCCACGAACATTGGCGAAGTTGGAGCTTCCATCCATCGATCTGAAGCTTGATGGACCGGCCACCTACATGAGTTAGTCACGACGGGTGAGGAGAACCCTCGCAGGGAAGAACCTGGAGGGTTTCTTGTCAGAAGAGAAGACAGAGCCGGATGAGGGCTCGGCAGGACGCGACGAGTGAAAGTCCACTCATATGGTGGTATACATTTGGCTCCTCAATTCTTTAGTCCAGTCGATCGCCACCACAGTGGATGGCCTTGAGATGATGAAAGACGTGTGGGAGAAGTTGAGGAGAACCTACGATGGTGTGGGGAATAACTTGAGGGTTTTCCAGATCAAAGGGAAGATCGACGACACCTAACAGGGAGAGAAGACGGTACAGGAGTATGCCACGGAATTGTAGCATCTGTGGTTGGATTATGATCACTTATCAGATCGGACGAGCTGCGAGGACCCGAAGTGTAAGGAGAGACAGGTATGTCTGCAGGAGAGAACGATAAAGTTTCTTAAGGGGTTGGCCGCAGTGTTTGCTCAGAGGACAACACTACTTCTAGTCCAACCGAAGATTCCTACACTTGAGGAGGCTATCTCGGCCATGATCCAGGAGGAGACTCGTATCAAGCTACAGGCAGGGACAGGTGGTCCTCCTGAAGTGAAGACAGCACTGGCGGTTGCCAATTCAGGCGGCACAGGACCTAAGGGAGACCCCCGATAGTGTTACAACTGCGGGAAGGTAGGCCATCTGAGGTATGCTTGCACCAAACCACCCAAGGAGGAAGATTCAGATGGCGGACGCGGACAGTTTGTAGGACGTGGCCGTGGTCATGGGGGTCGACGGGGTGGTCGAGGAGGTTATCGGACGAACTTGCTGGTAGCATAAGGCGAGAAGGGAGCTAATGGTGCCTATACTGAGGAGGATCAGGCACTACTGGACATGCTGGAAATACTCAGGAGAAAGCAGAGAGCGTAAAGCGATGGAGACAGGAGTGGGACTGAGGAGATGTCCACCTCAGTCTTCGCCAGAGGCAATGCTGGCATGTATGCTCATCCATCGAAAGGTACTGATGACTCACTCGCCCTTGCATCTATGTCTTCCCTTAGATCGTCGGACTGGATTGTCGATTCGGGTGCGTCTCGACACGTGACAGGGAATGCTAGTGAGTTCTCTTCCTACACTCACCTAGCATCTGCAGACAGCATTCAAACAGCCGATGGTACTTTCCAACCAGTGGTCAGTAAGGGTACTGTCAATTGTACAGGTTCAGTAAGATTATCCAATATTTTACATGCTCCTTCTTTTCCAGTCAGTCTTTTGTCCATTAGTTCTGTAATCCTCCAACTAAAATGCATCGTCTCTTTTGATATTCCTAAGGTGATCTTCCAGGAGAAGGAGACAGGATGAAGACTTGGGACTGGCACTTGGCATGATAGACTGTGGTACCTGAATCGGGAATGACTGAATTCGGCATTGGTGTTTGTGGCAGAAAGGGCAGAAATGGGAGGACCAAAGATGAGGGCAATGATACTCCATCACAGGCGGTTGGGGCACTCTTCTTTTGGTATTTCGAGTAGGTTGTATCCATTTATTTATGAGAAGACAAATAAGGAGAAACTAGTATGTGATGCATGTGATTTAGACAAACTTACTAGGAGCTCATATGTTGGTGCGGGTCATAGGAGCTCTTCTGTTTTTGATATTATACATTCTAATGTCTGGGGGCCGTGCGCCACAACTACTATGAATGGTTACAAGTATTTCGTCTCTTTTATTGATTGTTCCTTTCGTGTCACCTGGCTGTATTTGATGAAGAATAAGAGTGAGTCTTTGCCTGTTTCCGGGACTTTCATAAACATGTACAGACTCAGTACAGAGCAGTGGTGAAGGTACTAAAATCTGACAATGGAACAGAGTATACCAACAAAGCACTTGAGAAATACCTGTCAGCCCAAGGGATACAGCATCAGACCACATGTGCATACACACCAGCACAGAATAGAGTGGCAGAAAGGAAGAACAAAAGGAAGAACAGACACCTTTTGGAGGTGGCAAGGAGCATGATGATCACCATGAATGTCCCACAGAGTCTGTGGGGGCATGCAGTGTTAACAGCAGCTCGATTGATCAACAGGATGCCCTCGAAGGTATTGGGATGGAAGTCTCTATGTGAGATATTGTAAGGAAATAATAGTGGGGATACTCCTACTAAAGGTGTTTGGCTGTGTATGTTTTGTGAAGGACAACAGACCATCTGTTGGAAAACTTGACCCTAGAGCAGTCAAGTGTGTATTTGTGGGCTATTCGACGACTCAGAAGGGGTACGTGTGCTGGAGCCCAGTAGAGAAGAAGAAGTTTGTGAGCATAGATGTTCACTTCAGGGAGTTTGAGCCATACTACCATCAGGAGGGAACCTCATCCATGAGTAACTTACCTGATACTGAGAGTATGAGGCGAGAGGGAGATTGGTGAGAGTGTGGTGACCAATTTAGGAGTATGACATGGAGGAACGTTTGAAGAGGAGCAAGAGAGTGAAGAGGAACATGGGGAGGCGATGAGAGGTGTTAGGCCCACGGCTCAGGGGGAGTTACCTACCTACAGCAGAAAAGGGAAGCAAACTGCATGACCAATACCTATAGTGCCAGTGTCAAGTCCCTTGCCTGCGTCCGTCTCAACTCCTGAGACACCTACACCACCACCACCAGATTCTCCTTCAGGTGATATCATTCTTCCTACTCCTTCCACACCATTATCAGTACGGAGGACCACTCACAGCAATGCAAAAAATTCTCCTGATAGATATGGTTGGGACATTGCTCAGTTTGTTTCATATAATAACATATCTTTTTCTCATGAAGCATTCATTGCATCTTTGGATAGTATTATTGTACCTAACAATTGGCAAGTTGCCAAGAACGATCCAAAATGGAAAACGGCGATGCACGAGGAGTTAGGCACTCTTGAGAAGAACCACACTTGAAAATTGGTAAAACTGTCAGAGGAAAAAAGGACAGGCGGATGCAAGTGGGTCTTTACTGTGAAGCAGAACCCAGATGAAAAAGTAGAGCGCTACAAGGCTCGACTGGTGGCAAAAGGATAAAGTCAGACGTACGACATTGACTAAGATGAGACCTTTATACTAGTGGCGAAGATGAGCACCGTCAGGACCCTGATTTCTTTGGCAGCGAATGGTGGATGGAAGCTATACCAACTGGATGTGAAGAATGCGTTTCTTCACAGAAATCTAGTGGAGGAAGTGTACATGGAGATACCACCAGGATTCTGCACCGATAAGACAGTAGGCAAGGTCTGCAGGTTGAAGAAGTCCCTCTATGGACTGAAGCAGTCTCCTCGAACATGGTTTGACAGATTCAGGAGGGCGAAGATAGGGATGGGATATCAGCAGATCAATGCTGATCATACTGTGTTCTTCCGTCGGAGTGGAGGCCACATCACTATGCTTGCGGTATATGTGAACGATATGATTATCACAGGAGATAATGAGCAGGAGATGGTCCGACTCAAGGGGAAACTTGACAAGGAGTTCAAGATGAAGGACCTTGGCCTTCTTCGGTACTTCCTTGGGATTCAGATTGCTCGAGAAGCAGAAGGGGTTATTCTTTCTCAGAGTAAGTATGCGCTGGACCTTCTCACAGAGACATGGATGTTGGGATGCAGACCTGCAGCAACGCCGATCAACCAGGGGTTCAAGCTGTGTGCTGAGGCTGGAGAACCAGTTGACGGAGACAGATACCAGAGACCGGTGGGCAAGTTGATCTATTTGAGCCACACACGTCCTAATATCTGCTTTGCAGTGAGTGTGGTGAGCCGCTACATGCATGACCCAAGGAAGGGTCATATGGACGCAGTGCACCAGATTCTGAGATACTTGAAGGGTGTCCCCGGAAAGGGGTTGATATTCAGGAAGAATGATCACTTGAGCATCGAGGGCTACTGTGACTCTGACTGGGCTAGCTGTACTGATGACAAGAGGTCTACCTCGGGCTATTGCATATTTGTAGGAGGCAACTTGGTCTCTTGGAGGAGTAAGAAGCAGTCGGTGGTAGTCAGATCGACAGCTGAAGCGGATTACAGAGCTATGGCCTTGGGAGTTGCAGAGTTGCTATGGCTGAAGAGTATGCTGGTGGAGCTGAAGCTGGATCAAGGAGCCAAGATGAAGCTGTGGTGTGACATCCAGTCAGCCATCAGTATCGCCAACAATTCAGTACAGCATGACAGGACCAAACACATCGAGATCGATAGGTTCTTCATCAAGGAGAAGTTGGATCGTAGACTACTAGAGCTAGGTCATGTTCCAACCAAGGAGCAGGTAACAGACAGTATGACAAAGGGACTTAGCTCTGCAGATATGATTAGAGAACGTGACAAGATGGACTTAGTGAATATCTTTCCTCAATCTTGAGGAGGAGTGTTGGAATATTAGAATATTCTTCATATATTTGTTGGGATATTAGAATATTCTACAGGAGGTTTTAATGGGATGGGATATTAATGTAAGATGAAGGATTGTAAGGCTATAAATAGCCAAGAGATTATCAATAAAAAATATAACAATTACTCCAAAATATTCTACACTAATCGTTCAGGATATAAATTTGAAGAATAGACAAAAGTACCTGCTCCTCATTTAGGAGATAAATATGAAGAATTTGTCATCCTTTGGCATCATGTTGTTGTATTTCTAAGGTATGCACCGTTATGACATTGTAAAAAATCAGGGGTCCGTTGAACGTGTCAAGCAGCATTTTTCTCTTTGTAAATCAAGATGTGGAACTGCAAGAATTAGCTGACATGGCAGAAAAACAGGTGCTTCACAAGGCTCTGTTCAAACAGATGTCATAAAGCAACTTCTAATTAAGGTGTTGGATGAGTCAAGATGTATGCATCCTTTGTAGGGATTTAGAGATGCACAGCGGAAAGCGTCGACCACCAATCCCACAAAGAAAACATAAAGGCCAAGCAAAAAACAAACATGTATGATATGGGGTGGTGGCTATAGCCACCCGGACAAGTCCCAACCTTTTATTTATCAAAAGATTGCAAATAGAATAAGGTCAACTCCCTTGCTCCAAGAGTTAAGCTCTTACACTTCTCAAGACAAAGATACAATAATGGAGGTCATACGAATAAAACCACCCCCCTTATAAGATACCCTCACCTAGTAATAGTTGCACACTATCTCGACGATGACAATCTCGACATGATGGAGTAGACGACACTACTTCAGAAATCCTCTCTATCTTGAAGTGTAAGACCTAATAGACACAAAACTCTTAGAAACGACTGTGGAATCTTCTTGAACCTTGATGAGAGCACACTTAAAAACTCGATTTGTTTTCTTCAAGGAGCAAATAAACCCTAATCAATAGGAAGCCTGACTTAGCCAAGTCAACCAAAAATGATTTGGACCATCGGAAACTAATGAGAAAACCCGGATTCCAAACCAAACTGATCGACCGGAATTCTGACGCCTGTAGTGCTTGTGCTATGTAAAATTCAAATTTTCATCAAAATTCATGTCCAACTGTTCTAGCTCAAAACTGCCCTCATCGTCGACTCCACAACTGCCCTAGAATCCTCCTCCATCCCTCGAAATTGTGTTGGATTCCCAACAAACCCCTCCTCTAGTCTAATGAAAGGGTGTTGGCCCTCATGTCTCAGCAGACTCCATGCATGTAGTTCCGCAACATAATTCATGCTCCTTGTTGTCATCAACCTCGCATCCCTCACATTGCTCCACATCACCTGTCCAGCTGCTCAACCTCCAAGTCGACGCTAATTGTCATACATAGCATCTCCCGAATCAATAAGATCCCCCCCCCCCCCCCCCGAAATCAATGACTCAGCCAAGACCAAAGTCCCTGACCACCGGCCTTAATGTGAGTTTTGACTACGTGCTCCCGACTTCTGCCTTCCACCAAAACATGCTCTTGTTCCAAATAGCTTTCTCCCCATTGACTGCGCAGGACAAGCGACCGGTGCGGTTCAGGCTTCCATACATTCTCACAATCATGTTCGTATTGAAAGATTATTGTACATCCGCATCCTCGAGCAGACTATGTCCATGTAAGATGAACGGCATCGAAGGTCCACATCTCCCTTTGAACTGTGCAAATCGTGATGTATCTACCATCTCTTGAGTTGGTTACTCCCCAAGATCTTTTTTTCGGCTTGAACTGTTGAAACTGATGTCGCTCCAATAAGTTCAGGTACCACTTCCGATGTTGAACTCGAATTCGTAGAGTAACTCCCACCTGAAGATTGACCAGTTGTCACAGTCATGGTACTGAGTCTGATCCTCAAAATTCGATGCATCCTAATTTGTCGTTACTTCTTGGTGAACCGAATCCTTCTTTCTCAAGTTTTCTTTAAGACCTTTTTGGACAACCGTTCGTCGATCACCAACAGTGAGTCGTACACCTATCTAGCCCTGATTTGATGCCTTCAACTCCCTTGTACAACTCAGTGGCTTGCGCATATATATGTCGTAGCACATAACCCCTCGATCAAATAGCTAGGGACCCTTCATAAGAATCCAATTAGTGTCTCAGAAGATACTACAGCAACAATCATCGTCCAGTCTCCCAACCAACGCTAAGTTGAGATGCAAAACACCGAACACCCTTGAGGACAAGCTTTATGTTGGTGTTTTTGCCTTTGGACTAGTAAAGATAGTCCCACATTGGCTACACCACCAAGTTGGTATCTCAATATAATGCTTTACTTGTGTTGAGGTGTGCACATAGGGTATGGTGGGGCACATGGTGTCATATGGGGTTGTTTTCCTAGGAGGAAAAAGGATTAACTCCTCAATGAAAGCATTTATGTTTTTGTCATTCTCTTGAGAAAATTCCTTTAGAAGTAAGTCCTAAAGGGGCTTAGCAACCCGAACTCGACTCGGGCTCAAGGGCGCAAAGTGGCACTTTGTTGGCGCACTTTGCACTTAGCACGTCAACATCAGCGCATGGCGCTTGTGCGCATTAGTTGCGCTCGTGCGCTCGTTTTATGCGCTAGTTGCATGCACTGTTGCTAGAGTAGTTGCATGCGCGGGTGCATGTGCGGGGACATGAGAAGGGTGTTGCGCAGTCGCAGGCGATGCGCTGCCATGCGCTGTGTTGATGCACTGCTAGGCTATTGTGCCGCTGCGCTGATGCGCTGCTGGACCGTTGCACTGTGATTCGTAACTGATGGGCGGCCAGGTTCCTCTATAAATACTTTCTTTGTAGCCTCTTTGAGAACGAACTTCGAAAATGAGAGACGAAAAGAGGTTCGGCTGCTGCCGCCACTGGAGTCCAAGAGTTCGTGCGAGTTCCGGAAGAAGGTGACGCGAACGTTCCAAAAGTTCTTCGAGAACTTGCTGGTTCCTGGGAGCAGATCGTGTGGGACGAATCTTACTTTGAGCAACGGTGATCTTCATCACCCAGCAATCAGAGATCCATCTTCTCCTTTCTCTTCTCTTCTAGTTGTAACTTGTTTTGTCTGTCTGCAATTGCAATTTGTAGGAAGAAGAGAGATTTTTTTCTGGTTATTGTATTCTTTTGCAAGTTGTAATCAGAAATATTGTTATTAAAGTGCTTCGTTGGAATCGAGTTCTTCAGAGGACAAACTTGTTTGCTGAAGCATCTGTGTCTCGACTACAACTTCTAAATCAAACAAAGGGCAGACTATAAAGTTTGCTTGAAGCTCTGTTTGTGGCTCGTTCCTTCATCTTTTGATTAAGCCCCAAGACTAACAATCTCAAAACAATATCCGAAAAAAAGATGGAAAACTCCTGTGCAAACCTTCTCGACAAAAGTTTTAACAAACTTGAGAAGTTTGACGGGGAGCATTACAACGTCTAGAAGAGAAAGGTCGGCATTAATCTTCAACTCGTAAGCGTGGACTACGTGTTGACAGATCCTGAGCCTGTTATTCTAGAGGGTGATGATGCAACTGTACGGGCGATTGCTAATACAACTGCTAAGCAGAACAAGTGGAGAGATAACAGCCTCTGCAATTTGCTGATTCTGAACTCCATGGAGAATACTTGGCGGAGTCATACAGCAAGACGGACCATGCTAAGGTCGTCTGGGAGTCACTGGAAAAGCATTACAAGGCGGATGAGAACCGCAACAAGATCCAAGTGACTGAAAATGTCTGAAAGATACAATTTGAGGACGACAAGACGATATTGCCTCAAGTCAAGAAATTTTTCAAGCTTCGTCAAAAACTTGAGGATGATGGCATGGCCATGGCCGACGCTTTCGTTGTAGGAGGTATTGTTGCCAAACTTCTGCCGGGATGGAGAAACTTTAACTCGGACATGCACCAGAAGAAGATGGAAGGCAGTCTTGATCAACTATTGCATAATATCCACGTTGAAGATGATTTGAGGGCTCGGAACAAGGTGGACACGTTGTCTAAACAGTTGGCCAAGGCCAACTTGGTGCGTGATGGTGACTCCAAGGGGAAGCAGAAGGCTTCTCACAACAGAAAGAATGATTTCAACCATCTGAAGGTGAAGTCGGCTTCGTCCAAGCCCAAGTCAGATGTGGTTTGCTTTAACTGTGGCGAGAAGGGCCACTACTGGAAAGACTGCAGATCCAAGCCCAAACAGACAAAGCAAGGTGAGCCTAACAAGGTTGTTATGATTGTGCAGGTTGTCGCGACTAGTGTCAACACTGATTGGTGAGTGGACACTGACGCATCCTGCCATGTTTAATCAAAGAGGGAGTTGTTCACCACATACAAGCCTACATCTGAGAAGGTTATGGTAGCAAACCAGGCACAAGATGAAGTACAAGGGATCGGAATAGTGGTACTGAATATGACTTCGGAGAAGTCGCTTACGCTTCAGGATATAAAGCATGTACCGGTGATTGCCAAGAACATGGTCTCAGGAAGTCTTCTCTGGAACGCAGGCTTGAGGATGGACATCAATGTTGGACATATGATGATGTCTTAGAAAGGAACACACATCGGAAAAAAAAAAATTGTACCGAAGAGATGTTCAAACTTCAACTTCTAACTCCTACTAAGATGATAAATGCAGTCTCTTCTTTTGGTTATTCTCTTGAGTTATGGCATAATAGACTAAAACATGTTCATTGTAAAAGAATAAACAAACTGTCTAGTCTAGGACTTATCTCCAAATGTGGGGGTAAGGAGGTGGAAAAGTGTGAGGTCTGTGTGCAGACAAAAATCACAAGAAAACCGTTCAAACGGGTAAACCGAAACACAGATCTTTTAGAGTTGGTACACTCAAATATCTGTGACTTCAAGTAGTTCTCTACAAAGACCAAGATAAAGTACTTCATTACTTTCATCGACGACTACTCGAAGTACGCGTTCGTCTATCTGCTCAAGTCAAAAGACGAAGCATTCGAGAAGTTCAAAGAGTTCAGGGCTGAGGTTGAACGTCAAACAGGACAACAACTCAAAAGACTCAGAAGTGATCGAGACGGAAAGTATAGGTCTATTGAATTTGCATCGTTCTGCGAGAAACATGGAATTGTCAATAAGATAACTGATCCGTATTCTCCTCAATCAAATGGAGTAGCTGAAAAGAAGAACATGACGTTGACAGAAATGATGAACTCAATGTTGTTGACTGCGGATCTTCCAAACTGTTTCTGGGAGAAGCTTTGCTAACGGCTACATTCATTCTGAACAGAATATCGTACGCAACTTTCGATGTCACTCCTCATGAACTCTGGTTCAAAGTCAGACACAACTTGAATGTCATTCGAGTGTGGGGGTGTCTGGCGTATGTGAAGCTTCCGGACTTGAAGATTCATAAGTTGAGTACGAGGACTACGAAGACAATCTTCCTGGGTTATGCTGAGAAGAGTGATGTCGGAGGTTTCTTGATATAGAGTCAAATCATATTATCGAATCTCGCGACGCAGAATTCTTACAAGACACAAGAACATTGTTATCGCGGATATTCCAGAGAATAGTGTGGGTGCACAGGAGGCTAACACTTCCAATGAAGATGTGGTCCAAGAAGAAGTCATTCCAGAGACAACGTTCGAACCAGAACTCGCAGAACTAGTGTCAAAGTGAGTGAGGAGACAGAAGAACTTCGGAGATGACTTTGTCACCTATCATGTGAAAGCAGATCCGCTTACCTATAATGAGGCGATGAAAACCAGAGAAGCTGTCTTCTAGAGGGAGACTATCAATGATGAGTATTGACTCAATAACCTCCAACAACACTTGGGTGTTGGTCGATCTGCCTGAAGAAGCTAAACCAATCGGATGCAAGTGGATCTTCAAAAGGAAGATGAAGGCTGATGAAACTGTTGATAAGTTCAAGGCAAGGCTTGTAGCCAAGGGATTTTCTCAGAAGAGATCGACTACATTGACACATATGCTTTAGTAGCGCGGATGACGGCCATCGGGATGTTGATTGCTCTGAGTGCAATTCATAAGCTAGTTATTCATCAGATGGATGTTAAAATAGCATTCCTGAGTAGAGAGTTAACCGAAGAAATTTACATGCAACAGCAGAAGGATTTGTCGTCAAAAGGCTTCAAGATAGTCTGCAAGTTGGTGAAATCGTTAAACGGGTCTAAAGCAAGCTCCCAAGATGTGGCATGAGAAGTTTGACAAAGTCATAAGATCAAACGGCTACAGGGTCAGTGAGACAGACAAGTGTGTTTACACAAAGTTCGTTGACGGGAGAGGAGTCATCGTTTGTCTGTACGTGGACGACATGTTGATCTTGGGTACGGATCTAGCACGTGTCACTAAGACAAAGAAGTTTCTCCCATCCAAGTTTAGTATGAAGGACTTGGGGGAAGCTGATGTTATCCTGGGGATAAAAATCATCCGAACGGATACTGGAGTAGCTGCCACAGTCTCATTATATTGAGAAGAAACTCACATACTATGTATATCAAGATCTTTCAGGGATCGATATTCCGTACAGGTGTGACAAGAAGTTGAAGCCAAATCCTAGAAAAAGTATCAGATAGCTGGAGTACTCAAGCGTCATCGGGAGTTTGATGTATGAAACAACTGCCACAAGGCCTGACATAGCTTTCGCCGTAGGGATGCTGAGTCGATTCACGAGCAACCCAGGTGTGGAGCACTGGAAAGCTGTGAAGAGAGTGATGATATCTCAAGAGGACTCAGAAGTATGCATTGCACTACAGTGGGTATCCGACAGTGGTGGAAGGCTTCAGTGATGCAAGCTGATATTCAGAAGTAGAGAGCAAAAGGTCCACAGGTGGATACGTATTCTCCATGGGTGGAGCTGCTATATCGTGGAAGTCGAAAAAGCAGACTATGCTCTTTCATTCCTCGATGGAATCTGAGTTTTATGCACTGGTGGCTGCAGCAGATGAAGCAAAATGGCTACGGAAGCTCATGTATGATCTTCCATTGGTTGGTGCGCAGATTCCGGCGGTACTGATATACTGCAACAACCAGGCAACTGCAGCGGTGGCATCAAATGACCTCTTCAATGGTAAGAAGAGGACTGTACGGCTGAGGCACAGGACAGTGAATGATCTGATCAAGATTGGAGTCATTGTCGTGATTGATGTTCGGAGCCAAAAGAATTTGATGGATCCGTTCACCAAGGGTCTCAAGAGCCAGCTGGTCGAGGACACAGCAATCAAAATGGGCTTGAAGACATTCTGATATTGTGTCTTTGTAATTCTACCACAGTTTTTGCTATTAGTTCAAAGAAAAATCTACTAGGCATCTAGCTTTTGGTTCAAAGAAAGATCAATGACTGGAAGAATATCAGGAACAGTGGGTAGTCCTTTGAGACATTGAGGGATTACAGACCCAGAACCATTGTTGTCTACTTTATTCTTTGTGTAGAACAAGTCATGTGGGAGGATGGCTTAGACGCCTTAATGAGTTCTCAGACATTTTGAATGTTTGGTGTGCTTTACAGGAAGCACGACAGCGCAACACTGCAAAAGAGCGTAAGGACTCCATGTTACAGTGGGTGACACCACGATGAGGTTCCTCGATAGGGTAATGTCTCGGCTTCGCGAGCCATGTTACAGCGACGTAGCACCGCACATTGGCAGGTAGCCTAATGTTGTCAAATGAAGAGTGGTAGGCAGCACTACAAAGAGGCCGGTGACCTCATGTTACAGTGGTGTGACACCACCAAGAGGTAAAAGATGTAAATCCTCGGCTACGCGAGCCATGTCACAGCAGCGTAACACCGCAAGGAAGCGCAAGACTTCATGCTGGATAGTTTGGCACTACAAAGAGGCTGGGACCTCATGCTACAGTGGATGTCACCACGATGAGGTGGAGCCTTGGCTTTAGACCATGTCATAGCGACGTAGCACCACAAGGAAGCGCAAGGCTTCATGTCATAACTCTTTAAAAGAATTCACCTAGAATGTATGGAAAGAGATACAGGCCGTCACTTGAGGGTAAGCTTGTAGATGCCCAAAATACATACATCGAAATCAGGCATGCACAGGGCCTTTAATGTGCAACCGAAAGCACAATTGATGTCATTGTGTGAGTGGAAAGAATTGCAACTATGGAGCAAAATTCAAGGCTTAGTCCATTCTTGTATCATACTATTATTTAACCCATGCGGAAAAAATCTGAATTTGTGTTCACCAAGTGTTTGAGGGATATCCCTTTGTTTGTTTGGATATCTATTCCATTGTTGGATAGTGTCCACGTGTCCACAATTGGATACGTATAGGCCGTATCATGATACGTATCGGTAGAATTGGGGATTTTGAGCCAATAGGTGTAATTCCTTATAATTGCATGGTAATTGGCTATTATATATGTTTATATATCATAATTGATATATTATGAGAGTTTCATGTGTTTTAGAGGCGAGTATCTTTATGGTGTGGTAGTTGGAGGAGTGGTAGTTGGAGGAGAGTATCACGAATATCGAAGTGTGATACGTGTGCATATCAAGGGTGCACACCAAGTGTTTGATGTTTGGATATATACATATGTTAGAGTGGTTGTATTAGGGTTGTATCTTAGCATCTAATGTGTGGGTGTGTGTTCATATAGTTTGATAGGAGTTTCATGAAGTGTTTGATGAGTGGTTAAGTGTATGCATTGAGATGGGAGTAGTGTGCTGTATTGCACACTTGGGCATGCGAGCTGTGTGTGTCAGTGAAGGGGGTGCCTGCATACAAGTTGCCTTGGGCAACAAACTTTTGTGAGTGCAGTGTTCTGCAGTAAGTTACGCAGCAATATGATGTGCACTTGGTGTTTTGGAATGTGCTTGGTACTTGGGTGTAGGGTGTTATGTGTTGATTTAGGAGTGTTATATGTGTGCGCTCAGGTGAGGGTGTATGAGTGCTTGGAATGTGAAGGTGTACCACAGGCCAGTGTGGGTGTGGGTGTGGGTGTGTAGGCAGTGCACTCTTGTGCACTGCAGGAGGTAGCAGGAGCAGTGGGGTTTGAAGGGGTGTGCAGCAGAGGGGAGTTGGGTAACCTACTGAACTGCAGTTCTTAAACTGCAGTGTGCAGAGGAGGTTGCACCAGTGTTGCAGTTTGGGATACAGTGTGCAGAGAGGGAATTGGGGTGCAGTTGTAGGCATGTGCGGGCATGCACCTGCACAAACAGTTGCAGCAAGGGGCAGAGGTAATTGCAGGCAGTTGAGGGGTCCATTTGGAGTGCAGCAACTAGAGGAGAGGAGCCCGGGTCTGCAAGGGGTGTACATTGGTGCACAATTTGCATTTGTGTATGTGTGTTGGTGTGATACCAAGAGTGTAGGTTGGTGTTGGATAGCTATAAGGGTGTGTTTCAGGGTATCCATTGGTATTCTTGTACCAGTATCAATGTGAGTGAGGTAAGGTTGAGGGACTACAGCAAGTATCTGCAGGCTCGTGGGGACTCGGGCAAGAAACACAGCAGCTGCAACTGCATTATTGTGCAGTGCACACAATAGGGATTGTGCGATACCTGTATGCAGAGATGTTGAAGTGCAGAGTATCAGGGAAGAGGACTATGGGTTGTGTTTTGTGTGTCGTGTACTATCCAGGCAGTGTGAGTGTTGAGGAAATGCAGTAGTGTATTAAAATATGAATCAGATTTGGGGTTGGGGTATGAGTTGTATTCATGTGTGACCTAGAGTACGAATGGTTAAGTGGGTATCACAAGGTACTAGAGTATCTTGGTGTAGGAGTCGAGTGTTAAGTTAGAAAGTATGAGTTGAGCGAGAAGTGAAGTGAGGATTTGAGTGTGGTACCATAGTATCATGTATCACTATGAAGGTAATTTAGAGTGGGTCACAAGTATCTAGTGTGGGTACCTAGTGTCAAGTTTGGGTAATTTAGATTGGGCAAGGTATTGAGCTAGTGTTAGAATGTGGTCAAGATACCAAGATATTATTATATTAGTCAAGGTATTGGATATTGGTTAAGTAATTAGTGTGATAATAGTATATAGGTTAAGGTATTATAATGTATTGATATATATGGGTTCACATAGTGTATTTATGATACTTAGTATATTATACTAGATAGTACGGCCTAGAAACCTAGTATTAGCAAGGTATTGACCAATATAGCTATATAGACTAGTTTAATAGGTAATATTGAATCTAGAATTTAGATAACTCATTAGATTAAACTCCCATGACCTAGTTTTGACATGGAAACCTAATATATGGTTAACTAAACATATTTATTATTCCAAATTATCCTTTGACATGATGATTCATATATAGGTCACTTGGACTCCAGTTCAGGCACTATTTGATATTCATTGCTCAGAACCCCAAACAAGTACATTCTTTGATAGTTTCCTTACTTGATAGTTATTATAATACATGTATTTCGTAATGTTTTACTTGATTCTTAACACAATGGGTATACCGATTAGTTGTTATGTATTTCAGTTATGATTTATTTTTTCTCACATCTCATTGTACACCCCGATCACCATGCTCATATTCTGACACCCATTGTGTTTCTTGTATTGTGATGTGACATGATTATTGTCACGCCCCGATCTCCCGCAGGACCGGCCGACCCCGCTGAACACGAATCACTGCGCCAGTGCTCCCGCAGGACGTTCGTTCCCATCAGGACGTGATGTCGCGCGAGCACAAGCTGCGCCCTCGCATGGCCATGATCCGAACAGGCGAAGAAATAGCTAAGCCACAGAGTCGCACAGATAGTCTCCAATACAGCAAAAATTTGAACGACACAAGTAAACGGTCGTTCGATAACTAGTTTACAAAGTCATTATAGCGGAAGCATTGAATAAACACAAGTATGATACAATAACAAGCTCTTTATTGATAATCAAGAAATATTACAAGCGACGGTAGGCCGAGATTACAAGTCGCTCAAGCTCTCTCTCACCAAACAATAAAAGCGTGCCAAGCAACTTACAACATAGGATGATACATAGGCAATGTTCCAACATTATGTCCTATATATGTGCTTCAGCTTCTGACGCAATACTCCAAGGCTCCAAAGCGAACTCCACGCCTTAGCGCGCACGAGGGGATACTCCGCACCGAACGAGGTTCTCCCGCACCCTGCAAGCAATCTGGTGGATTATCAGTACATGAATGCACTGGTAGGGAGGCTTCTCGCCCGCTCGACAAATCCAAACACGTTATATTAGTTCCGTGTACCATCTATTAAGTTGTCTTTCTAGTCTTGCCTTAGGATCAGTTTCATGGCATAAGATACGAAGCCTAACTCGTGTGACAGTGCGTCGTACGATATAAGATGAAATACGACAAAACTTACCAATTTACCATTCATCCTTCCATGTCCAATGACACAACCGAGTTAGCCAAACACGAATATATACATAATGAAATTAGAGAATCGCATAGCGAACACATGTATGCTATGAGCGTATTTCTAAATCAGGTGTACGAGTTTGCTTAGATTGTGATACAAAGATTACTTTGTTACTCAGATTCAGGCATGTTACTCATGTTATTCAAATGATCACAAAACTCAGGTTACACAGATTACTTGTTTCAATGCAAATGACTAGCAGGCGGATTGCCGCAATCGAGCTTTACTTAATCTATATGAGCATCGCTGGCACAACAAGCCATTATGGACTGTAGCGGGTTAGACAGCGATCCTTGCAACGCGGGTAGCGAGCCCCGCTGCAAGTTCCCGAATCACCCATTGCTATCAGGATTCCGCCTAGGTCGAATCGGGCCCGGTGCGTCCCGGCGACCGTTCGCAGAAATCATAAAAACCTTCTGCACAAGTTGTCCGCGACGATGCATGTCTCCTCTTGATCTTGTTCTCTTATCTTATCTCTTGATCTGCATGAGCAGCGATTGTTGTAAACACAAGAACGAACCCGCTACAAGCCATCCCGAATAAACGGCGATGGTTGTAGACTCAGAAACGAACCCGCTACAAGCCCCCCCCCCCCCCCCCCCCCCCTTGTTTTTCCTCCGTAAAATTTCCTAAAATTGGCTTCTTCTTCCTAGTTCGTACAATTCTTCCCTATTAATTTGTACATATGACCTTCTGCTGTTGATTTCTACTATCTTCCCCTCCCATCTTAGATGACCCCTGGAATATGTATACTCCATAAATCCTAGTCAAAACCAAATAACTAACCCTAGAAGAAGACGTTAAAACCCTTGATGTAACTCAAGGACAGCACAAACCATAATATTCCAGTGCCAAAAGGGGCAGAAATTAAGCAACCCAACTTGGCACAATTTGGATATTGGTCAAAAATGACACTGAACCACCACTTATTATTATGATGAGACAACATCTAGCAAAGATCTTTTGGAATGGCAACTACAAATGAACATCATTCCACCTATGAAGATGCGCATCTCCAGAACATGCATACCAAAAGCGCAACTCTACAGAACAAGATGGAGGAGCAAGAGAAGGAAAACAAGTATAGCTAGCTAGCTATTACCACTTTTCGGACCAGCAACACGAGGATTTGACAGTAGTTCCATTGAGAATAGCCCACACACTCACTCACTCACTGTCGTATATGCTGAGAAGTGCTTTAGCTGTAGGCAGCTGAAGTGGCTAGGGGTTTTTCATAGAAGTCACAGGAAGATCTTTTCCTGTGGCCAGACCCTTACCTTGATAAAGGCACTATAAAAATGAGTCGGACTGCCCTAGTATTGATGTTAGTCCAATTAAAAAAAAAATTTACTCAGACTAGTAAAAATTTTACTAGGATTGTCCACCCTCTTCGCCTCCCTCCTCCTGCTCCCCCTCCCGCTACTTCACAGCTCGCCGCCACCCCCATCGCTCACCGCCGCCTCCGCGCACAACAGCTACCCCGGCCGTCCCCGCTCGCCGCCGACCCTGCGCACAGCAGAAAAGAAAATGGCAAAAAGCAGCAGCGGCACCGTCCTCCACAACTCTTTGCCGTTCCCACCGTTCGTCGTCGCCCCCGCGCGCAACAATGGCCCCGTCCTCCACCTCACCCGCTCGTCGTCGCCCGCGCGCAGCAGAAAAGAAAATGGCAAAAGCAGCAACAGTGGTCCCGTCCTCCACCGCTCGCCGCCGCCCCCCGTGCGCCTCCTCCTCCTCCTCCTCCTCTCCCTCCCACTCCTCCGCCTCGTCCCCCTCTTCCGGCCTCCACGCAGCCCCACCCTCGTGTCACCTCGCGTAGCCCTTCCTTCCGGACTGTCAAAATTTTGACAGTCCTACCAATTGGAAAGACTGTCAAAATTTTGACAGTCCTAAAAAATCAACATCTATTATTAGGACTATCTTTGACAGTCTTTCCAATTGATTTAACTGCCAAAATTTTGACAGTCCTGATTATAAAAAAAAAATCAATTGGAAGTGGACAGTCCGGTGAGTAATTTTTGGAAGTGACAAACTTATTATTATCAATGATAAAAATTTGGACTGTCCTGAATTATTTTTGTAGTGTCTTTATCAGGAGTCCTCTTTTGTCAGTGCCATCAGTTGCAATAAGTAGGGCTGGCTGGTTGGACCAGAACCATAATCATCGTACAGTTGGGACCAGCTCCATTACTTGGGCATGACAAGTGCGGGCCTAGCAGTACCAGGACCCGACCAGATGACAACGCTAGAATTAGAAATGGTCAGCGGCTGCTGCTACTTTTGGAAACAAACAAAAAACTACTAATATCTTCTTTATTTGAAAGAATCCATCTCACCCAAACTAGGATAAATATTCCTTTCATTCATGGATTGTCCTTTATTATTTTTATTCAAACTAAAACTACATTGAAAATGGTTTGGTGAAGAATATATTTTTGTTCACCCACCAAAACTAGGGTGGATGTTCACCCTTCATTAAATGGGTGAACATACATCCTAGTGCTGGTGGGAGTGAAACAAAAAATGGACTCGTTTGGTGAACATCCAAACTGATTTTAGTTTGGATAAAAATGACACATGTCAACTTTTGAGTGGAAGGGTGAACATCTATCCTAGTTTTGGTAGGTGCACAAAAATGAACTCTTTATTTGAAATCTTAGCTGCCACTTTTGGAATTTAGGATTTTCTTAGGGACTGTTTGTGGATGCTTGTAATTCTTCGAAAGTGTTACTTTCAATATGTTGTAATGAAGGGCACTTGTACGAGGTACTACTTTTCAAAGTATATTTGGATGCATAGTTAATTTGACTTTCAAACCCATTATTATACAGATCAAAAGTTTTTATTTCGTATATGATCGTCTTTTCTCTTCACTCGTTTGTATGCATGAAAGGGACAGAATGATCCTCATTGTTGTTGCTCTGAAGCAAAAGTTAGATTCGGACGAAGATAAATTTTGATATAGGTTTTAGGGTAGAGAAGTGCTTATCTTATGGTGATATAAAGGGGACTATATGTATCCTCACTTGATAAACTCTAGATTGCTTTCGTTCTTTTTAAGTTAGAGTTTAAAGAACCAGTGTGATATTCCTGGGAACTCATGCGAATATTCGATGATCATCTTCATGAGATTATGTCTGCTTCACACATGAGAAGATTGGAGTTCGACCCGAGCTCTCATTCACACCCGTAAGAGAAATTGCCAACTAGGAATTGGACCTTTGGGCCTTAGCATATGTATCATTAGAAGCCTTCAAGTCAGTTCTTCCAATGAACTTGTTAAGCTACAAAAAAGGGAACTCGAGAACCAGGGTTCAGCAAGTTATCCTCAACCAATTCTTTTCAGCATTGAGACGTTGTAACCACCTAATTCTATGAGAGGGATATTTTTATCATTTCACTATTGTTTGATATTGTATAGTTATAATTATATTAGTATTAGTTAGTATGCTAGCTAACTAGAATAGTTTAGGTGTTAGTTAGTGTTAGTTAGTGTTATTTGAGGATTAGCTAGTGACTTGGTCATTTAGAATTAATTTAGCATGAATAGAATATTCCATTTATTTAATGAATATACCTTTCCATTACCTTAAAGATTTCAATCATGACAACCATTAGAGAGTGGAGAGGGGCATTTTAGACATAACAACCACCCTAAACCTAGCCTATAGGTGAGGATTAGCCTCCATCATGACACTTCATTAGCCTCCATTTCAAAATTAGTTCTTCCCCAAATCCAACTCCATTTTCCTACCAAACCCTAATCAAATCCACTCATTCTCACCCATTCCAATCACCATAAAGATCTAGAAGCTTTGGAGAGAAAGGAGGACATTGGAAAAGAGCTTGGTGAGGAGGAGTTGTGTCCACAACCTTGATTTGTGTCCATTCGAGGAGTTACATTGGGATTCAAACTCCCAATAGGTATAATTTCTTTTCCTCTATCAATTTTCATGTTAGATTGTCATAATAAACCTCTAGGAATCCACCCATGGCTAGGTACAACCCTATGGAAGAAGAATTAGGTAGTAGAGGCCTTTAATTTGGTAGTTATAGGTATTTTTGTGGCTATTTGGGGGAAACTCATAATTGTGTCCACTAAGTGTTTGTGTCGTGTCCTCAATAGGACATTTAGTATCTATTTGTGTTTGTGATGGTGTCCATAATTAGATACGTAGAACCGGCGCACTTTGGCGCATATTCTTCTTGGCGCACATTGGTTGCTATCCCGGCCATTATTTAGACCGGACCCGAGAGTTGTGGAGAGAGTGGATTTGGTTGGGTTGGTGGCATGTGTGGCTTAGATGGGTTTGAGTGATCCAACGATCCATATCTCAAACATAAACCTATATATTCCCATTTTTCTCTCTCTTCTCATTATCTTTGTCACGCCCCGATTTCGCTAAATCGATAATCGTCCCCCGGGCGTGATGTCGTGCACGCATAGGGAGCGCGTGCACAAGGCCTAGGAATAATGATATACTTTAGAACACATGCAACAGAGTACGCAAATAAGATAACACACATTTGAGGCATAGAAATTTTTTTTTTATTGATAATGAACATCTGGTTACAGACTCTTGACCCAAAAGCAATAAGGATGTCACACGGGCTTACAACTTGGATACAAAATGAGATAGTCGTCCATACATCACATCCTTTACTAAAATTTCAAAATATTATAGACACCTGCTGGCGAAGCTATCGCCTTGCCTCGGAGCTACATAAAAGGGTTGCGCGGGCTTCGGGTGCTTTGTACAAGTTCCAAAATTCATGAACGGGATGCGTCGAGTACTGGACTGGTTGGGGAAGAAAGCTTCAGCTCCTCCCCGCGTCGCTTGGGCTCAGGGAACCTGCTGCAACGAGAGTCAATACTTTGAAAAGTACCGGTGAGGGCAAGCTAGCCCAACTAACCAAATCCAAAGTTGTTTATATGAAGTATGCAAACTATTTGTGGTCTTTATATCTTGCCTTAGTTCATTTTACATGCAAGCATTGAGTATGCACTTTACAGAAACAAACATGCCACCATTAGGTGACTTTTACCTTCCCGTCTGAACTGCCTGCACAATACTTACCATATTCTTCCCTGCCACGAAGACATCATTAGTTTGAGCAAACAATGCAGAAATATATATATTTGGTCATGGCACATTATTGCCACCGTGGACAATAGCTACAGTAAGACGGCGACCCTTGCAGCGCGGGTAGCAAGCCCCGCTACAAGGCCCTCGCATTACCTGTGCTAGGTTTGCTAGCGTAGCTATCCGAGTTCCGCTCGGAACGAATCGGCTTCGGGCACCGTTCGCAGGAACTAAACCTTGTGAACAAGTTGTCCGACCGAACCACGCACTGACACTAAGTTAATAAGTAAAGCATTCCAAGCCAAAAGAATGTACATATCTACTTTAGCATAGTGCATTTGGCATAGTCTACTTGTCCAAGTGATTGCATTACAATTATTTGCATACATCTGTACAGTTATATAGAATGAGTTCTAGCTACCACTGAAACATGAATATATATAAATACACAACGGACAAGCACGCATCAATGTAATCGTTTGAGAATTCTAGGTGACAAGCATTATAATTGTTTTAAGTCTAACTCTTCTTTCATTTGACTCAATTTATTCTTTATTTTGGTATCGTTGGGGCGGGATGCACAGTTGAGTCAATTTATTAAGAGCGAAGACTTGGAAGAAGGGAGCTAATCGAAGTAAAGCCACTCACAAGTTGGTAAACTAGGAGAGAAAATGGGAGATCTTCAAGACTCCGCTTGCGCGTCGCCTACCCGATCACCTGCACGCACCAACAGATGATCAATATCTCCTGCTTCAGTCTCCAAAGGTTCGATATGAAATGCAAAATCCTAAGAACAAAGGCAATGAAATCCATCAAAGCTGTTCAAGAAAACACAAGTCATAAAATCAATTAGAAAGCAACCAAGCACATCAAAAACGGGCAAGAAAACCAGCGCAACGAAAGGGCCCCTCTCGACTCTGCCGTCGAGTCCTTCCTTGAGGCACGATCCGTTGAATATGGGACCTGATTCCGAAGAAACCAATCCATAACGAGAAAGGATCTTGATTCAATCTGTCCCGATCGAACGATACCAAATATTTCTTAGCCGCGCTCCCCAAATAGGGAGAACGGGGCACTACATCATAACCATCTAATAGAAAGTTTCGTCCTCGAAACTTAGGAATAGAACCTACCCCTAAGGAATAATGAGCGAAACCTTTCCCTTATGTTATATTTGAGTTCCCAGGTCGATTCTTCGACCGAGTGGTTTCGCCAAAGAACGCGCACTAGCGAGACTGTCCGATTCTGTAACTACTTTTCCTTATGATCCAAAATCTGAATGGGCTCTTCGACGTACGATAAGTCCGCGTGCAGATTTAGCTGACCGATGTCTACCACGTGGTTCATGTCATGCACGTACTTTCTAAGCTATGACATATGGAAAATATCATGCACTTCTGACAGGGCTGGTGGCAAAGCAATTTGATAGGCAACTGAAGTGACTCGTCTGAGAATTTTGAACGGGCCAATAAATCTCGGACTTAACTTCCCTTTTACCCCAAATCTTGTAACTCCTCGCATGGGTGAGACCTTTAAAAACACGTGGTCACCCTCTTGAAACTCAAGGGGGTGACGACGAATATTTGCATAGCTCTTATGCCGCCTCTGTGCTACCTTGAATCGCTCTTGGATCAACCGAACCTTTTAGACTGTTTGCTCAACCAGTTCCGGTCCAAGGATTTGTCGCTCTCCAACTTCATCCCAGCAGATCGATGACCTACACTTCCGCCCATATAGAGCCTCGTACAGAGTCTTTTGGATGCTGGACTGATAACTGTTGTTGTATGCAAATTCGGCCAACGGTAGATAGACGTCCCAACTTGACTTCGAATCGATTACACAGAGGCGCAACATGTCTTCTAGTACATGATTCACTCGTTCTGTTTGCCCGTCTGTTTGAAGATGGTAGGCTGAGCTGAACTTCAACTTGGTCCCCATCGCTGACTGAAGGCTCTCCCAGAAACGTGATATAATTCGTCCGTCCCGGTCTGATATTATGGAAACTGGCACTCCATGCAGCCGGACTATCTCATCAAGGTAGGTCTAGGTGAGGCAATCGGTGCTCTAAGTACTTTTGATGGCAATGAAGTATGCAGACTTTGTTAACCGGTCGACGATGACCTAGATTGCGTCGTTCCCCCATTGCGTCCTTGGCAGGCCAACAATGAAGTCCATAATTATGTGCTCCCACTTCCATTCCGGGATAGCAAGATTCTGTATTTCTCTGCCCGGCCTCTGATGCTATGCTTTCACCCTCTGACAGGTTATGCATTGCGATACAAAGAGCGCCACATCTTTCTTCATGCTGTGCCACCAGAAGATAGTGCGAAGGTCTCTATACATTTTTGTGCTCCCGGGATGGATCGTATAGGCTGCATAGTGAGCTTCCGAAAGGATATCCTTTCTGAGTTCTGAGTCGTTTGGGACCCATAGCCTTCCCTTCACTTGCAACACTCCATTATCATCCACTGCGAAGTCTTTCGCCTTTTCCGCCAGAATCTGCTCGTGCATTTCCTTAGGAATGGGTCGTCCCTTTGAGTAGATATGACCCTCTCTATCAGGTTGGGTACAAATCGCATCTAAGCAACCCGCGCGCCACGATATCGAATTCGGAGTTCGATGCTTATCTCTTCTAAGTCCCTTTGTAACCTGCTATCAACGGACAGGGATCCCGCAAAGACCCGACTCAATGCATCCGCTACTACATTTCCCTTACCAGGTGTGTAGTCTATCGTTAAGTCGTAATCCTTTATCGATTCTAGCCAACACCGCTGTCGTAGGTTAAGATCCGCTTGGGTGAATAAGTACTTCAAACTTTTGTGATCGGTATAAATTCGGCAAGCCACTCCGTAAAAGTAGTGTTGCCACAATTTTAGTCCGAACACAATTGCTGCTAGCTCAAGATCATGCGTAGGATAATTCTTCTTAAACTTTTTTAGCTGCCTGGATGCATAGGCTATCACCCTATCATGTTGCATAAGTACACACCCTAAGCCCTGCCCTGACGTGTCACTGAAGATTTGGAATCCCGAGGTCTCGTCTGGTAGTGCAAGTAACATGGCAGATGTGAGATAATGCTTTAACTCTTCAAACGAGGCTTCGCAGTCTGTGGACCACTCAAACGCGACTCCCTTCCGTGTGAGGCGAGTCAGAGGTGATGCCAGTTTAGAAAAATCCTTTACGAACTGCCTGTAGTAGCCCGCTAGCCCGAGGAAGCTTCGAATCTCACTGACGGATGCAGGTCACTTCCACTCGATGATGGCCTCAACTTTCTTTGGATTGACTGAAATGCCTCCCGCAAAAATGATATGCCCGAGGAAAGATATACTGCTCAGCCAGAATTCGCACTTACTCAGCTTCGCATATAGCTTATTGTCCCGAAGAGTCTGTAGCACGGTTCGTATGTACTCTGCATGATCCTCTCTATTCTTTGAGTACACCAAGATATCATCAATGAACACTACTACAAATTTATCGAGATACTGCTGGAACACACGGTTTATTAAGTCCATAAAGGTATCAGGGGCATTGGTCAATCCGAATGGCATTACCAAAAACTCATAGTGGCTGTAGCGAGTGCGAAAGGCTGACTTTGGCACATCGTCCGGCTTAATCTTGAGCTGATGGTAACCCGAGCAAAGATTAATTTTTGAGAACACCATTGCAGCTTGTAACTGATTAAAGAGATCATCAATCCTGGGAAGGGGGTACTTATTTTGGACATTAGCTTTATTCAATTCTCGATAATCGATGTAGAGCCATAGCGAGCCATCCTTTTTCTTAATAAACAACACAGGCGCACCCCACGGAGATATGCTCGGGCGAATATACCCACAATCTAGCAATTCTTGCAACTGAATCTTTAACTCCTTTAGTTCTGCAGGGGCCATTCGATACGGAGTCTTAGAATTGGTCAAGTTTCTGGAAATATGTCTATAGTGAACTCTATCTCTCGATCAGGCGGCATGTCGGACAACTCATCTGGAAATACATCAGAAAAATCTGCTACAACGGGAATGGACTCAACGTTTGCGCAATCTTGCTGAGTGTCTCGAATGGACACCAAGTACCCTTCACAGCCGGAGTGAATCATCCATCGAGCAGACATTGTTGAGATCACCATGCAGGCATTCGACGCTTTCGACTGTGGACTGCACGTATAGCAAAATTTGATCTCGCCAGGTAGACGAAACACGACTTTCTTTTCCGCACAATCAACGGTAGCCGAGCAAGCGCCGAGCCAATCTATCCCCAGAATAAGATCATAGTCCCTTATGTCTAGAAATATCGTATCAAGTGACAATTTCCTTCCTCCGATGCAAATGCAGCCGTCTCGACAAATTGAATCGGCAAGCAAGTCCATGGCCGACGGGGTACTAACGCTAAGCCTTAGGCCTAACGGTGTCTTAATGAATTTGTGCTCCCTAGCAAAATTTCTTGATACAAAACTATGTATGGCACCGGAATCAAATAGCACTCATGCAGGTACATTATTGAATAGCAACATACCTGACACTATGGTATTCGAGGCGAGCGCCTCGTCCCTCATCAATACATAAACCTGGCCCCCAGTGTTCGGACGATGCTCTTGTTGTTGCGCAGGCCGATTAGCTTGGGGTCCCTGAATAGAATTTTGCTGCTGTGCTCGGCGCGGAGGGACTCAGTTAGGACGATCAAGACAATCTCGAGCATAATGGCTTAGCCGACCACAGTTGAAGCATCCCTGATTTCGACATTCGCTATCCTGGTGCCCTGTACGGTTGCATTTTGCACAGCGCTGCCGCTAATGTTCCTCCGTATTATTGCCTTGGTTATCGCCATTATTTGGACGCTTATTAGCGTTGTTTTCTCATGTATTACTAGAGCACTTGTGATAAGAATATTCCACAGTGTCGATAGTAGTGGAAGGATATTGCGGTTCCAGGACAAGGGCATGATTAAGGACTTCCCTCATCGTCTCGTACTGTAGAGCGACTACGTGTGCATGAATGGAAGGTCACAGACCGCCTTCAAATTGTCTGGCTCGGCTTGTTGTATTGGGCAGATATGAACTAGCAAACTTGGCCAACCGGTTGAATTCTGCAGCATATTGCTTTATTGTCATGCTCCCTTGTTGCAGACGCACAAAATTGCTCTTTCTGACGACGAATGGGTGGGGCGATAAACTCTTCTTTGAATGCGCCATGGAAGGTGGACCAAGGGATCGTCTCGCCATCACCGTCTGCGGAGAGAGATCTACGGTGCACATCCCACCAATCGTGCGTGTTCATACTAAGCGGGAGTTGGGCACAGGCGACTTGCTTGTCATCAGGTACTTCTAAGAGTTTAAAGTGATCCTCAAGCTCGGCCAACCAATCTAGAGCCACAACGGGATCCTCAGTCCCTCAGAAGGATGTGTTGTAAACCTTTTTGTAGTCGGCAAAGTCGAAGGCAGTCACATCCTTCTTCTTTGCGGTTCGAGGTACTTCGACTTCGTATGTTGGTGGCTCCACCTGTGCCGCTGCTGTCGTTGCGGAATGGTTGAAAGCTAAGGTCTGAATAATTTGTTGCAGAGCATCCACTTGCTTCTGCTAGACCTCAAATCGGGCTTCTAGATTTTTCTCAAACTTGTCCTATCGAGCCTCATCCCTCTTTTGTTGTGCCTCTAGCATTTGCATCATTTGTTCAACCGGATCGACGGAGGGCGCATGTCGTTGGCTCTCAGAACTAGCAGAAGTGCCAGAAGTACTTGCATCAACTTGCCATGTTGCTTGTGTTTGAGCCATTCTTGCTAAAATAAGGAACTTACATCAGTCTCATAGAGTATTACGGACTCACTGTATGGAACGCATCTCATTTTGCCTAAATAATTTCAAGAGTTCAACTCGAAAGGGAAAGGATCTGAAGCTTTTGCTCTGATACCAATATGTCACGCACCGATTTTGCTAAATCGATAATCGTCCCCCGAGCGTGATGCCGTGCACGCGTAGGGCGTGCATGCACAAGGTCTAGGCATAATGATATACTTTAGAACACACGCAACAGAGTACGCAAATAAGATAACACACATTTGAGGCATAAAAAAGTTTTCTTTTTATTGATAATGAACATCTGGTTATAGACTCTTGACCCAAAAGCAATAAGGATGTCACACGGGCTTACAACTTGGATACAAAATGAGATAGTCGTTCCATACATCACATTCTTTACTAAAACTTCAAAATATTATAGACACCTGCTGGAAAAGCTATCACCTTGCCTCAGAGCTACATAAAATGGTTGCGCGGGCTCCGGGTGTTTTGTACAAGTTCTAAAATTCATGAAGGGGCGCATCGAGTACTGGACTGGTTGGGAAAGAAAGCTTCAGCTCCTCATTGCGTCGCTTGGGCTCGGGGAAACTACTGCAACGAGGGTCAGTACTTTAAAAAGTACCGGTGAGGGCGAGCTAACCCAACTAACCAAATCCAAAGTTGTTTATTTGAAGCATGCAAATTATTTATGGTCTTTCTATCTTGCCTTAGTTCATTTTTCATGCAAGCATTGAGTATGCACTTTACAGAAATAAATATGCCACCGTTAGGTGACTTTTACCTTCCCTTCTGAACTGTTTGCACAATACTTACCATGTTCTTTCCTGCCACAAAGACATCATTGGTTTAACCAAACAATACAGAAATATATATATTTGGTCATGGCACATTATTGCCACCGTGGACAATAGCTACAGTAAGACAGTGACCCTTGCAGCGCGGGTAGCAAGCCCCGCTACAAGGCCCCCGCATTACCCGTGCTAGGCTTGCTAGCGTAGCTATCCGAGTTCCGCCCGAAAAGAATCGGCCCCAGTATCCCGGGCACCATTCGCAGAAACTAAACCTTGTGCAGAAGTTGTCCGACCGAACCACGCACTGACACTAAGTTAATAAGTAAAGCATTCCAAGCCAAAAGAATGTACATATCTACTTTAGGATAGTGCATTTGGCATAGTCTACATGTCCAAGTGATTGTATTTCAATTATTTGCACAATACATCTGTACAGTTATATAGAATGAGTTCTAGCTACCACTAAAACATGAATATATATAAATGTACAACGGACAAGCACGCATCAATGTGATCGTTTGAGAATTCTAGGTGACAAGCATTATAATTATTTCAAGTCTAACTCTTCTTTCATTTGACTCAATTTATTCTTTATTTTGGTATCGTTGGGACGGGATGCACAAATGAGTCAATTTATTAAGAGTGAAGACTTGGAAGAATGGAGCTAATCTCACAAGTTGGTGAACTAGGAGAGAAAATGGGAGATCTTCAAGACTCCGCTTGTGCGTTGCCTACCCGATCACCTGCACGCACCAACAGATGATCAATATCTCCTGCTTCGGTCTCCAAAGGTTCGATATGAAATGCGAAATCCTAAGAACGAAGGCAATAAAATCTATCAAAACCGTTCAAGAAAACGCAAGTCATAAAACCAATAAGAAAGCAACCAAACGACAATGAAAACGGACAAGGAAACCAGCGCAACGGAAGGGCCCCTCTCGACTCTGCCGCCGAGTCCTTTCTTGAGGCACGATCCATTGAATATGGGACCTGATTCTGAAGAAACCAATCCATAACGAGGAAAGAATCTTAATTCAATCTGTCTCGATCGAACGATACCAAGTATTTCTTAGTCGCGCTCCCTGAATAGGGGGAATGGGGCACTACAATCTTTTCTTTCCATTTCTCTCCCTTAGGTTTCATATCCCTTTGTAGGCAAGTACATCTTGCACAAGAAGAAGAACCATGAATTTATGCATGCTTTTGATTCTTAATAATTTTTGTTTATTTCTGGCTCATATTGTTGGGACCGAGCAACCCTTCATCTTTAATACTTGTTGTTCTTGATTTTCTTGGTTGGAATTGCATGACCTGAGTTTGTGTCTAAGGGTTCACTTTTATTTTCCTGGGGTTTGATCTCCCAAAAACTGTATTTTATAAAACTAATTAGCTCATAGTACAAAGCACCATATTTTATGTAACTTTGCTTTTTGTCATGCTTGATTTTGAGTTAAGCTCAGTTTAGTGCTAAAATTTGATACAATACGTATACTAAAATGGGTGACCGGAGAAGAAGAATATTGCTCTGTAAAGAGTATTCAAGATGACCCCTTTGGCATAGAAATACGTATGTTTTATTTTGGGCGCATAGGTGTGCTGTCCAAATTCTTCGTGCGTACTAATCATACTGCACTCAGTCTCCTAGCAAAAGTGCGTCAGTCACACTCCTTGAGTCAGTGAAGCACTTTCGAAAGAAAAACTCAGTTAGTGTACTTTGGTACGTATTCAATCAAAGTTCTTCCTAGGAAACCAAGAGAAAAGTGCGCTACAGTGATTCAGTGCACTTTCTTTGCGTTTGGCAATATGGCACAATTTTTATATGTTTCGTCAACCGATTTACTTTTCTTACGGGGGTCTACTCGCGCACTTTCTTCCCTCTTTATTTTCTTAGGGACGAAGCTTTGGTTGGTTTCTCGATTTCTGTGTTATTGATTTGTGTGCTCCTCGACTGACGAGTTTCTCGACTATCGAGCTTTGACCTCGGATTGTGTGTTTTCTCTTTTAGCTAGTTTTAGTGCACTTTCTTTGAAAGCACACGTTATTCTTGCCCTCTCACTTTTGTCAAGTGTGCCGTGTTGGTTAACTTTACAAAGTGTGCCATCCACTTTATAGCTCACACACTTTCTTGCGAAAGTATGCCAACCATGTTTCTGTGAGTTTGTACGCCAACCTTGTTTCTGTGAGTTTGTGCGCCAACTTTACTTTTGTGAGTTTGTGCGCCACCCCTTTTGTAGTTCATAAGACTTTATGCCCCAGACCTTCATGCATACAATTTTATGCGCATGTTATCCTTAGTGACCCCATGCGTGCACATAGTGCTTTCATTATGTGTTCACTTATCCTATTTGGAACGTTCTTATCATCCTCTATGTGGTTGATCCTGGTATTGCTTGTGTTATGATTTTAAGGAAGAATGGACTTAGAAACCAAACCCCATGCTAGACGTGACCATGTGCTAAGATTGGCTTCATACATGGCATAAATATGTGTTGGACTTGAGATATTTTATGTGGACCATACAAAGTGAATAGTGACTAACCAACTATGTGCATGACATAAGCTTCGTGTTATAATATGATCAAGATTCATGTGACCCAATAATAATTGGTAATTGGACTCGAATATTGTATCTGTGCTGATACGATTATTGCCTGATAAAGTTCATGATCTAATGTGCATTGAGATACAACATATCATGTTACGTGTTAAAGTAATTATATTTGGGATATGTATCGAGAATGCCTCCAAATTTATAAACGTATGATACTATAAATATACTATTTTTTTAGCACGGGCTTGATATGCGAGTCAAATATCAAAGCATGTCTAGGATATTGATTTATTGAATATTACATACGCGATTGGGTAAATCCAGATTGAACTTCCATGGATTCGTATTTAGCGTGCCCGTACTTTGTACAATATCTTAAGGGAAATTCTCATGTAGCCATGCCTTGAGATTTTTGAGTGTAATATAGGGTTAATTAAGAAACTAAAAGTGATAGTAACATGGGAAGGAAACGGTATCCCAAGATCATGCTAACTAACCTTCCCACAGAGATTCAATCTAAGTGCGCTGTGGGCTGGCCACCACAGATATTATATATTATCTACCTTTGTGGAGTACAGTATCTGACCTATTATAATATGTCGAGCCACTATTTCATAATAGGAATATTGGAACCGCTAATACCGTATTTTTAGCATAGTGGCCCTACGAAAAACTGGTGCAATTCATAAAATACATGTATATTCATCTATTGGCTAGGTTAGCTCATGTTCGGCAATGGCGTGATCTGAGGATACCTATTATACATTATTCTGAGATAACCTCAGACTCCACAATTAATAAGCCGTACAAGTGTTTGGCCAATTTTATTAATTGGACTTGGTTGTGATCGTATTATTCTGTTAGTAGCCTAGGAAAATGGACTATCATAGTATGATGGATTCAACCATATCCTTGTTTGGTTGTAGGGTTGGGCCTTCATGCTAGGATATGCCATGGACCTAATCTATTATGCAAAACTATTATATATATTTATTGCTTTATGTTTTATTCTTCTTTTCGTGCTTTCTTTGTGGTACTTGCTATTTTTGGTCTAACCCCACTAGTTTTGCATAGCCAGGTTTCGAGCCAGCACCCGATGATCCAACGTACTTTTCCCCGACTAATGGTGTGTAGCAAGAATATGGCCGCCGAGGATAACGAGTGGGTTCCTTTATTCACTGCCCATTTTTTATAAACTATATTTCTTTTAGGCGTTTAGCCAACCGACACCTGTTAGCCGCCAAATCTGGACACTAGTTCCTTATATGACTGTATATATTCAGACTACAGCTGACTCATTCTCATGTATACTTTAATCTTTCATCTAGCACATCATTCTGTATCGCCAGATCTCTAAAGAATATTCTAATATGGCGTTTGGGATGCCTTACTGCTTATTCTTAAGTTTTCTATGTTATTGCTTGTTTGAATGATTGGGACATAGAAGTTCTTGACCCTTGGAGACTTGATTGTAGGATGCATCCCTTGTCTAGTTACAGTCGTGATCGTCGTACGACGTATAGTACCTTGTACGGGGTAGCTGGTTGTGTCTGTCTCCGTATTTTAGTATTGGGGCGTGATAAGATTTTATTGGTGGTCCATGCAGGTCTGCTCTACATACTTGTGGGGTGTCATGGTCTTAGGAGTCTCAATCAAACATAATTCTTCTTAAAATTCTGAATTCGTCATCTTCGATACTCAGCTTAAAATTTTTCAGATTGGTTATTTTCTTGTTCCTTCTCGTCCTGTACTTGATATTTCTTGTGCTCTTCTTTAGGGTTTCCCCTCCTCCAGATATTGCAGCAACAAGAGAGACAGAGTTGCCAATGGAACGAGGTCCTATAGAACCCCAGCCAGGGATCCAAGTTGAGCCCACGATAAATGTGGCAAAGCAGCAGGCTCCAGGTATTCTCGTATCTCCCGTAGTATCAGCAACACTAGATACGCCGGCCTTGCTATAAATTATCTGGGGAATATTGGCTGCCCAACTACATCAGATGGTGGTTCAGCAACAACAACATCAAGAACAACAACATCAACAGTTTCAACAACAAGAACAGAATGTCATGTTGAACCAAGGGTTGCAGACGACCCTGGAATGAGGCGGAAGGGTAGATTATGGGGCATTTGTTAGGTTTTGCTGACTGAATCCCAGATATTTCGATGACACGGAGGATGCCATTATAGTAGATGATTTTCTCTATGATATTTAGACCATTTTGGCAGCAGCTAAAGTTTCGGTTGAGGAACAGGTTGACCTGGTTCGCTTGCAGCTCCAGGATTTTGCAAGAGATTGGTGTGATATGATGAAGATAGGAGTGAGGCATCCTATTTTATGGAAAAATTTAGAACCCGGTTCAGGTAAAGTACTTTGGGATTGTGTCTTAGTGCGATCTACAACAGAGATTTACCAACCTCAAGCAGGCTGGAAGGATAGTAGATGGTTACGCAGTAAAGTTTTGTCGACTGAGCATGTTTGCTCCGACCACGGTGGCAACAAAGTTGGAGAGAGTAATGAGATTCCAGTAGGGATTTCACTTGGAGATCTTACATATGGTAGAGGTGCATGACTACCAAACTTTCAAAGCAGTATTAATAGCGGCAAAGAGGGTTGAGCTTACCTCTTAGAGGATGGCAGCAAAAAGAGTAGACCAGAAGATGCCTCATGGATAGAGTAGCGAGAGAGGACCAGTACCGCGGATGTCAGCACCATCCCCTGGCATTCACATCTATGACGTGATACAAAGGAGGCCAGTGAACTCGACAGCGATAGCATATACTCGGCAGCAGTAGCAACAATAGCAACAGTGACGGGGAGGGCCAACAGGTTGTACATATTGTGGCAAGGAAGGTCATACCCAGGATGTTTGTCGGACAACTAATAGACTATGCTTAAGATTTATAAGCCGAGATCATAAGATTTCTACTTGTCCATTAATACAGAGGCCAGGAGGGCCAGCACAACAGTTTTCTGCATTGCCAGCTCCAAGGGCAATGCATCAAGGAGGACCAGCAGTAGCGGTATGGCCTGTAGCTTAGGGTTCGTTGCCGACACAGGCTCAATTGTATCGGCAATGGCAATAGCAAGATCTACAGAGACCGCAACAACGACACCAGGGAAGGTAGCAGCAGGGAGCTGGACAAGGCCAAGGGCAGGCGTTCACCTTATCTCTGGAAGAAGCTATGACGTCAGGTGACGTGGTGGTAGGTAATATTCTTGTTATATATTTTCCTGCCATAGCATTAATTGAGTCAGGAGCATCGCACTCATTTATATCTGCACAATATGCGACACATATTGGATTAAAGTTTAAGGCATTGCCAGAGAGGCTGAATACACTCACTGGCAATGGGATCATAGGAGTTAGTAGAGTATGCTTAGCATGTCTAGTCGTAGTATGTGGGCATTTATTACTTGCGAAGTTGATCGAGTTCCCTATAGGCAACTTTGACGTTATCTTAGGCATGGACTGGTTGAGAGACAGTCATACGACAATAGATTGTCATGAGGTAGAGTGTTATTTAGAGTCCCTGGTCTAGAGGAGTTTGTCCTTAGCAGAATAGCCGGAGACCAGCATAAGAATGGAATCGCAACAGTAGCAATGGAAGAGGACTCGATACCCAAAATAGTTGAAGAAATCATGGACGTCTTTCCCAACGAGCTTCCCGGATTACCACCAGTTAAAGAAGTAGAGTTCTGTATAGAGTTGATGCCAGGAGCAGAACCAATATTCCAGAAGGTATACCCAATGTCACCATCAGAGCTTGATCAGTTATATCGACACATGGAAGAACTGAAGGCGAAGAAGTTCATTCGGACTAGTGGATTATCGTGGGGATCACCATCGATGTTGGTAAAGAAGAAGGATGGATTGACGCAATTATGCATAGATTATAGGCGATTGGATGTGGTAACAGTGAAGAACAAGTACCCATTACCAATGATCTTTTGTTTGATCAATTAAACAGAGCAAGAGTCTTCTCCAAAATAGATCTACGATCAGGATATCATCAGGTACGAGTTTGAGAGCATAATATACTAAAGACAATATTTAGGTCACGATATGGGTATTACGAATTCTTAGTTATGTCATTCAGACTGACTAATGCTCCAGCAGTATTCATGGATTTGATGAACCGAATTTTTGTCATACTTAGACCAATTTATGGTAGTATTTATCGATGACATCCTTGTGTATTCTCGTAATGAGGAGGAGCATGAAGAATATCTCAGGATAGCACTGCAGACCTTGAGGGAGCACCAGTTATATGCGAAACTTAATAAGTATGGGTTTTGGCTGGATCATATATCCTTTCTTTGGCACATTATTTCTAGAGTAGGAGTTTCAATTGATCCCAAGAAGGTAGATGCAGTAGAGAACTGGCCAATTCCGAAGACAGTGGCAGAGGTGCGTAGTTTCCTCGGCTTGGCAGGATACTACAGAAGATTTATGTCAGACTTTGCTAAAATCTCGGCACCTTTGACTCGGTTGACGCACAAGGAAGTTAAATTTGTATAGTCAGCAGAGTGCCAAATAGCCTTTGAAGAGCTGAAGAAGAAGTTAATCTCTGCCCCGATCCTTACCCTCCCAACAGGCTCCGAAGGATTCATAGTGTATTATGATGCATCTAAAAAGGGGCTTGGATGTGTTTTGATGCAGCATGGAAGAGTAATAGCATATGCTTCTCGGCAGCTCAGAGATCACGAGAAGAACTATCCAACTCATGTTTTGGAGTTAGCATCAGTAGTGTTTGCGCTTAAGCTATAGACGCACTACTTATATGCGACCGGGTAAAGATCTTTATAGATCATAAGGGTTTGAAATATATATTCACGCAGAAGGACTTAAACATGAGACAGAGGAGGTAGCTGGAGTTGTTGAAAGACTATGACATAGAACTTCAATACCATCCAGGCAAGGCTAATGTAGTAGCTGATGCACTTAGTAGAAAGAGTGGAGAATTTATGTTGACCACTCAGAAGAACATTATAGAAGACTTACAAGAGATAAGAATCGAGATAGTACTTCCACAGGATGCGGGAGTTCTGGCTAGCCTATAGATCCAGTCAACTTTGGTGGATAGAATCAAGATAGCTCAGACAGAGAACCCGAAGATTCAGAAGCTACAAAAAAATGTGAGTCCTGTCTTCGGAAGGAGTTGGTGATTTATGCGGATGGAATGCTAAGTTTTGGGAACCGTCTTTGTGTGCCAATTGGAGATATCCTATAATAAGTGATAATCGAGGCACACAGTTCCCAATACTCTATTCATCCCAAAGGCACGAAGATGTACCATGATATCAAGCAATATTTTTATTGGAACAAAATAAAAAAAGAGATAGCTTGGTTTATTTCACGATGTCTCGTATGTCAGCAGGTGAAGTTAGTATAACAGAGACCGGCAGGATTATTGCATCTGCTTCATATTCCATAGTGGAAGTGGGAACACATCACCATAGATTTTATGACCGGTTTACCTAGATCCCCGACTGGTCGAGATACAGTTTGGGTGATAGTGGATCGACTCACAAAAGTGGCATATTTTTCTCCTTTAAAGTAGGACAGTCTACAAAGCAATTGACAGATTTGTATATGCGATAGGTTGTGAGGCAACATGGCGTGTCGGTCAGCATAGTATCCGACCGAGATACAAGGTTCACTTCTTATTTTTGGAGAAGCTTGTACGAGAGATTGGGTACCAAGTTAAGATTCAGCACTGTGTACCATCCCCAGATAGACATGCAATCATAGAGGACCATCCAGACCTTGGAGGATATGTTACGAGCCTGTACCCTAGGATTTGGTAGATCTTGGGAGAATCACCTCCACTTAGTGGAATTCTCGTATAACAATAGTTATCATGCCAGTATTCAGATGGCACCTTTCGAAGCACTATACGACAGGAAGTGTAGATAACCGTTGGCATGGGATGACATTGGTGAGCGGAAGTTGTTAGGCCCCAAAATGATCATACAGACAGTATAAGTTGTCTGGCAGATCATAGAGCGACTTCGCGTTGCATAGGATCAACATCGTTACTGGGCAGACCAGCATCGTAGGCCTTTAGAGTTTTGTGTGGGCAACCACGTATTCTTGCGGATTTTGCCAACCCGTGGAGTTATTAGATTTTGGGGTCCGCGGTAAGTTTAGTCCGTGATACGTGAGCTATTTGACATTCTTGATTGGGTAGGCGATGTGTCTTATTGTCTTGCCCTTCCACCTTCGCTATGTGAGGTGTATGGTGTATTTTATGTCTCTCAGTTACGTAGGTACGTCCCAGATCTGAGTCATATCCTCGATCACTCTGAATTAGTTGTTAGTACCGACTTATCTTACGAGGAGCAACCTGTATCCATTATGGATAGAAGAGAGAAGGTACTCAAGAACTGGGCTATTTTTTTATCTGAGTTGCCTGGGGCCATCACACTCTTGGAGAATCGACGTGGGAGGACGAGGACTATATACGTTCTCAGAACCCGCACAGATTCTATTTGAAAGGTATATTTTACCTTATGCATTCGTATCTTAAATTTCGTGATCAGGCGATCACCTATGTGTTGTGATGTTATTGCTTGCATGTGTAGATTGCTTGTAGTTAGTTTGTTGTTTGTCTTGATATCTCTAGCTAGCCTTGAGTTTGAATACTGAGGACATAATTTTTCTAAGGTGGGTAGAGATGTCTGCCCTCTTTTTTGGTGCACTTTGGCGCATATTCTTCTTGGCGCACTTTGGCGGACATTGGTTGCTAGTCCGACCATTGTTTAGACCGACCCTAGAGTTGTGGAGAGAGTGGATTTGGTTAGGTTGGTGGCATGTGGGGTTTGAGTGATCCAACAGTTCGCATCTCAAACCTAAACCTATATATTCCTATTTCTCTTTCTCTCTCTTCTCATTATCTTTCCTTTCCATTTCTCTCCCTTAGGTTTCCTCTTCCTCCGTAGGCAAGTACATATTGCACAAGAAGAACCATGGGTTTATGCATGCTTTTGATTCTTAATAATTCATATTTATTTATGGCTCATATTGTTGGGACCGAGCACCCCTTCATCTTTATACTTGTTGTTCTTGATTTTCTTGGTTGAAATTGCATGGACCTGAGTTTGGGTCTATGTGTTCACTTTTTTTTTCTGGGGTTTGATCTCCAATTTTTTTTTATGTTTTACAAAACTAATTAGCTTATAGTGTTGACTACCATATTTTATGTAACTTTGCGTTTTAGCTGTGCTTGATTTTGAATCCAGCTTAGTTCAGTGCTGAAACTTGATACAATACGTATACCAAAATGGCTGACCGGAGAAGAAGAATAATACTTTATAAAGAGTATGCAAGATGACCCATTTGGCATAGAAATACGTATATTTTACTTTGGACGCATTGGTGTGCTGTCCCAATTCTTCGTGCGTACTAATCTTACTACACTCAGTCTTCTAGCAAAAGTGTGTCAGTCACACTCCTTGAGTCAGTGGCGCACTTTCGAGAGAAAAACTTTGTTGGCACACTTTGGTGCGTATTCAATCAAAGTTCTCCCTGAAAAACCAAGAGAAAAGTGTGCCACAGTCAGTTAGTGCACTTTCTTTGCGTTTGGCAATATGGTGCACTTTTTCTATGTTTCGTCAGTCGGCACACTTTTCTTACGTGGGTCTGCTCGCGCACTTTCTTCCTTCTTTGTTTCCTTAGGGACGAAGCTTTGGTTTGTTTCTCGATTTCTATGTTATTGATTTTTGTACTCCTCGACTGACGAGTTTCTCGACTGTCGAGCTTTGACCTCGGATTGTATGTTTTGTCTTTTAGCTAGCTTGCTCACGCACTTTCTTTGAAAGTATGACTTATTCTTGCCCACGCACTTTTATCAAGTGCGCCGTGTTGGTTAACTTGACAAAGTGTGCCACCCACTTTGCAACTCGCATACTTTCTTGCGAAAGTGCGCCAACCTTGTTTTTTTGAGTTTGTGCGTCAACTTTACTTTTGTGAGTTTGTGTGTCGCCCCTTTTGTAGTTCACTAGACTTTATGTGCCAGACCTTCTTGCATACAATTTTATGCGCACCAAAGATGCTCTTGAGGAGAGTGGTGCTGAACCTCAAGAGACGTGCCCATAACGTGACCCACACAAGAGAAGACGTATCGTGCCAGAACATAGGCACATAAAGTCCTCAATACGCAAAACGGTCTCCAACAAAGACTCATATGGTCCTAACCGAGATTCCCTATATTATGCGCCTAAGAGCACTGGTTCAAGAAAACCCAAACCAACTTGAGCCATGTGCGCTTGAGGGGCTGCGCAACCAGTCTTTCAAAAGCATATGTCGCTGCTTGTCATGCACGCTGCTGATGGGAGACTATATAGGACTGATCCAGGCACTCATGCTCCAAAAGTGGGTCAACCCTTAAAGCCTTCCCAAACCTACTTGGACGCTGCAATTGCACTTGAACCAAGTTGGGGAACGAATACTGTGATGACAGACCCATGCGCCTAATTTAGCTGCACACATGAAATGGATCTATCTTACATCAAGTCTTTCATTAATAATCGGGGTACAATTTCTGCGGAATAACTAGTTCAGGGAGAAAACCTTCCACTTTCACATCCATGCACAAGGGTAGCCCAAGCACATGAAATATGTGTGAAAATAAAGCTTTCATTGTCTGATTTACGCAACATGATTAGTCACAAGCCTAAGACGAGAGAAGCAACCCTTGCACATGACTTGTCCCCTCGTAGACACACTTGTCCCAACATCATCATCAACTGTTGTTGCACTAAATCACCAATTCCTCCAACCAGAAAGTCGGTGTTCCAGCGATTGCAACCCGCGTCACCAACCCGACGGCATCCTAGAAAACAAAGGCGTGATGAGGAGGAATTTTGCATCGCTTCATGTTGCTCAACATAGAGGTATCCTCCTATGATTAAGATCTCAAAAAAGCTTACCTAACCTAAGGGTATCGATTTGTGCATCACGAAGCCATCCGTGGGGTAGCAAATAGGTACCTACTATGGGAATATTCTAGGGCACGTGCTCAAAAACAAGAACTAGAGGTAGCCATGTGTTTGATAATAAACGAAAGAAATTAAAACTAGGTTTATACGAAACCCTTTCTTTGTTTACAAACAAGAAAAAGAAGTACAATTAATCCTATACAAGGATGTTAAGTACAAAAATTTGATTCTGGAGAAATATTGCTATAGGAGTCTAATCTGCGGTCGATCACTTTGCCCCTTGGAACACACGATGACGAAGAAGTGCTGTAGAAGACAAAAAAGAAGCTTCAAAGACTGCAGGAAAAGTTGAACTCTCGTTACCAAAGCTCTCTATAGGTGCTTTCTTGACCTTGACCTCTGTTGTTTTCCTTCCTTTTTTGACCCTGGACCTCTGTGGCCGGAGGTCTCTATTTATAGAGTTCAGTTATAGTCGGCGTAGAAACCGAACAGCGGAGAGAGCTGCACCTTTTACGCGGCGGTTATAATAACTGCTACCCACGTATGAATGATCTCCTGAATTGGCGTGTGACGCGTATCCCATTATGAGATAATGCGTATAATCGCTCATCGAAGATCACGACATGCAAGCCATGTAGATAACTGCCCCTTGCGTAGAGATGGTTGGCATAAAAGCCAAATAACTGTCTCATTGGCGTAAAAGCCAAATAGCTGTTCTGATGGCGTAAAAGCCAAGTAGGCATAAAGGCCGAATAGTTGTCAAGTTGGCGTAGAAGCCAAGTAGCTGTCATGTTGGCGTAGAAGCCAAATTCTACGTAAAGCTTGATGCTGCATGGATAGGTAACTGGCGTAAAGATAGCCAATTATCCTTCTTTGACTGAGGTCTTGAGCGTATTCTTGTCCGAGTAGCTTTATCACGTACCTTGCAAATATAGCCTGAATCGACATATTTCGAGGAGATATCATACGACGTACTCCTATAGTTAAAAATATCCTGGTTGGCGTATTTCAAGGAGATAGCGTACGGCGTGCTCCTATAGTTAAAAATAGCCTGGTTGGCGTAATATGCGGGGATGGTGATGTGGACATATTAGTCCTAATTATAGCTCACCCAGTCATTAAAAGTAGAACCAAATCTCGTGCATTAAATGCAGAGATCTGTCCCCATCTCACGCATTAAATGCAGAGACGTGCCTCGAGTTCTGTACGAAGAACAGCTTTTGACGTGGCGATTGGTTTCATCTCATCCTGAGCGTAAAGCTCGTCTCTGCCTGTGTAAAATAGGCAGCATATTCCTTGAATGCGTAAACGACGTCTTATATCAAGGGTTATGTCACTAGACGACAGTTTGGGGTTCTGTGCAGAGTCATTATTACAACCGTCTTCTCGATTGTCGTGCAGTACTCTTTGTCAGGAGTCAGGTTCACTGCTTCGTCTGACAGGTTCATTCGAGGAATACGAAGAGTTTCTCGTACAACTTTCCGCTGCATTAAAAGCAGACAGGTTTTACGTCGAAGTGGCGATGTAGCAACCTTTTTACGCCGAAGCAGTCTGGAAATACTGTATTATGTGGGTTGTTTTGGAGCTTTGTTTTACGCTGAACAGCGTTGAAGCTCTGTTGTACGCCAATGGCTCTGAAGTCATATTTTACGCCACCCAATGCTGTATGTATGTTAAGGGTTTTACGCGTATGATCACCCAGCGTATTTTTTATGCTTCTACAAGACCCCCTTCAAAATTTTCAAATTTCTCATAATTTGAAACACTTTGAATGAAGCATGAAACGGTCAAATTTGACTTGTTCTGCGAGGCTGATTTCTCGACAAATTTTTAGGAGTTTGTTAGGATTTGGTGTGTTTCTCCCCTGCCTATATAAAGGCGAATGAGTTAACCTGTTTTTCCCACACTTCCTTCACCACAAAGAGAGAGATGGTTGCCGAGCTTCGTCGGGTTGACTTGAGGAAGAAGAAGATCATGTTCTTCCAACATATAAAGAGCCGTAAAAAGAGGCGTCTTCGAGCAAATGTCCTTTGCAACGATGGATCATGGAAGAATATCATAGCTTCCTTTGCTCGGGATGATCAACAATTTCTTATGGCGATTCGTCCAGGAGAGAGGAAGGGTCATATTGGACCACACAGCTTGCAAGCTGTATTTTCTCCCATTATGGTGTTGGACGATGGTAGGCAGTCTGGCCCTGTCTTCTAGTATTGTGTTGGGTCTGAACCCCTAACACAATTTCTAGGGCATGCCTGCCATGGCGTATGGAGGGTGGGTTTGCGTAATTGATACATGCCTAGTTCTGTATCCTCCTGCCATTAATTATTTTCTTGTTAATCAGCCGCGGAAGCCGATTAACTGCTGTAGAAGACAAAAAATGATTTACACCAATATGAGAACCTGGCACAGCAGATTCTTGGTGTGATCTTAAATGAAAATGAGAAACCCTTTGTAGGAAAAGGATTTCCAATATATGTAATCATGAAGATGAAAAACCCTTTGTAAACTGGATTTCCATCATATATAATCATGATTAATAAAATTATCTTCTTTTACGCATCTGATGATTTGCCATATTTGCTGTGAGGAAGTCTGAATAGTGTGCAGCTTTGGCACATCTGAATAATTTTACGTCAACTCTAATAAAAGAGTATCTGATCTCATCCCATCTTTTACGCGTAGCAAAAGACGCGTAGAAAAACTCCTTAGCATTTAAGTTGAAGATCCAAACTGTCATGCTATTTTGGACGAGGAGTCGCATAAAATTCTGAACTGTCACTTCTCTGATACGAAGAATTCTTGTTCAGATCATCATCTTCAAGAATAGTTTCCCGAAAATCCCTTAAAAAATGGTGAGAAATGTCTATCGACCAAGCCATACTTGAACTTTTGTAAAATATTCTGACTGGACTTTGGATGACCTTCCAAATGGCCCAAGAAGAAGAATCATCTTCAATGCTGAACTCTGTGTGTTTTTAGGCACTTGGAATATTTCGTAGCCAAAAAGGAGCATCTTCTGCGTAAACCCTTGTAATTGGCCGTATGTAGCTTTCGAGCGTAGAATCGTAGATTTGTAGCCTCTGAGCGTAAAAAGCTTCCGAGCATGAAATCATAGATTTGTTGCCTCTGAGCGTAAAATCTCCTGAGCATAAAAGCATCTGAGCATAAAACCATAGACTTATAGCCTCTGAGCGTAAAACCGTAGATTTGTAGCCTCTGAGCGAAAAAAGCTTCCGAGCGTGAAATCATAGATTTGCTCTGTGCGTAAATTATGAATCCACTGACTGTCCGTCTTCTTTTTTTTCCTAAATAATAGGCTGACGTGGTCCCAAATCATAACTGAATATTAAATATCGGATTTGGTTAGGGATTCGAAGAGTTATCCGAACTCTATAAATAGTCCAAGGTCTTGAGAGAGAAAACTTTTATCTGTCTTCATAAAACCCTTGCTATTCAAGAACCCTTCTTCTTCGTATCTTTCTTGAGAACTCATATTCGCCATGGCACCTAAACAGGCTTCCACTGCTAAAAGAAGGTCGCTTCCTCTTCTCGCTCCACTGCTCAAGCACGAGCAACTCCCATTAGGCTGAACGAGCCTCGATCGAAACACAGCGCTCCACCGTCGAGCTGTGCTCCGGACATTATAGGTAAAGACTTCGGGAGAAAAAAAATTCCTTCGCACACGTTGTACGTGCATGCGCAAGGTCATCTTTTGTGCTGAGAGCCTCTTCGAGGAGGATGATGCACAGAGATGTTTTATTATTACGCGCACATTCCTAATGTGTCATCGTAAAAACTCTAAAATTTTGCAGTCCGGCGTAAAAACTCAGATTGTCGAGATTTGGCGTATACTACAAACTTTGAGTTTTATGCACTGGATATAAATATCGGCGTAAAAATTCAAATTTTGGCAGTCTGGCGTAAAAACTCAGACTGTTAGATTTTGGGCGTATACTGCCAACCTTGAATTTTACGCCTCGAAAATAAGTTCCAGCGTAAGAGCTCAAGTTTTTGCAGTCTTGGCGTAAAAGCTCAGACTGATAATCTTTGGCGTAAACTGCAAGAGTGTATCGTCTAGTGTAGAAACTGACTTGTTTTCTTACATTTTATGGTGGACTTGCAGATCTCTCCTTTAGCTGAAGTTATGGGCTCTGCTGCCGGGATGTTGAGCTCAAATTATCTGGAGGATTTGTCCCATGTGACATTCCCCATCTCTGGCACCAATTATCCTGAAGAAAGGGGAACCTTGATCTCATCCCAGGGAGAATGCATGCTGCTGAGTATGATCAGTGGGGAGCCCCTGACTTACATAGACGGGATGGAGTATAAGAAACCAGGTTTCTTGTTCGGGGATGTTATCGACAAACAGTCCCAAACTAAATCCAAGAAGGAGGATTGGGTGTTTACTGCTGAGGGCACGATCATGTATCTGCCCAGGATGCCCAGGGATTACCCTATCTCTGCGTTCTTCTATGCCACACATCCTAGGAAGATGATGTGGGCTCTGACTCCAGATCTTCACAGCCGACCGAGGAAGATTTTATATAACAAAGGATTGAACCAAGGAGCCTTTATGAGCAGACCTTCAGGCCCAGTTATGCCCTTTAGGGGATTACTGCCGGGTAGTGTCCCTAAGTGAGGATACATCGCTGATCCAGTCGGTTCAGATGTCGACCTTCTGCAATGACTTTATGGGGCAGGGAGGAATGTACCCCAGGGTCAACCCTCGGACCAGTGGATGACTTAGCCCTAGGAATCTTTGATGGGCCAGTTTAACTGCCTGGGCCCTGAAGCACTTCCAAACGGAGCTGGAAAGTATTGGCTTGTTCTCGGCTGTGAGCGCCACAAGTGTTGGGCTGCCTGTCAACCCTAACTTATTTTTAGCCTTGATGGAGCGATATAATTTGCTTACCGGGACATTTGCCACTCCGCTAGGTGAGTTGGGCTTGGCCCTGTATGAGATGGCAGAGATCTCCAAGCTACCAATGGGAGACACTCCTTATGAGGAGTACGTCCCTACAAACAGGGAGTTGAGGGATACAAACCCTCGAGCAGTGGCAGTATATCAAGAGCTGATGTGCCACTATCTTGCCTACACCACTTTCTACAAGGAGCCCTCTGATTTGGCTCACATCAACAAGTGGGCAACCTATCTCTTCTTCCACCAGGCCAGAAATGTTAAGCCGGACAAGGTGGTAGATAGCCGAGATAGGCCCTTGAACCTCCTGAGCATGCTCAATGCTAACACGGTCGATGACCTTATTGAAGATGCAGGGTCTCCAGATTATACTCTTGATGAGGAGACAGGGGATTATCCTGCAGGCACAAAAGCCTTCAGTTATATGAGGCATTATCGTAAGCCTCTGTCAAGGGAAGCTCAATTGGCTGGCTTTCTCTCCGTCTGGCTTCGCCGCTGGGTAGTGCCTGGCATCGCGTCTGCGGGTCGCATACATCGCAACATCTTATGGCCTGCAGTATGTTTAGTATTCGGAGTAAGACTGGGCCTGCTTCCTGCTATGGTATGTAGAATACAAGCAGGCCTGAGGGCCCTTACTGATGGGCTGCTTGCAGATGAGACGCAGCGTGAAGGATTTCCCCGAGTGGAATTACCATTCCTATACCTGATGGGATAGTTAATTCTTCACAACACCAGGGTGATGTCTCCCGGTCCTGCCAGCGGTTCGGGAAATAATTTTTTGTTGAATTACAAGAATTCCTCTTAGAACGTGGCGACCGTCATAGATTGCCGGCGGGCGTTAAATGTTGCCCACAGCTGGAAGCTCTTCTGTATTGTCTCCCCTGTACATATTAATCAACAGGGGAAGAAACTTAAGGATGAGGGCCATGGGAGGACCATTCTTTCTCCTGAAGCCTTCTACTGGTTGGTCTGTATTAGACCTTCCCATTTGTTGTACAGAAGCGATGACCACTGCTACCTGGAACCTTATTTGCCCAGTCGGTTCGCTAGGCAATTTGGGTACGACCAGTTGCATGTGGGGAATGCCATTACCAGCTTCAAGTCCAAAGGTGGACTTATTGATGGAGCCAGAGGATGGCGGTACTTCATCACGGGCTGTACTGGTGCAACTTTTGTTGTGCTCGCGACTTCTCTCTCTATGGAGTTGCACATTCTACACTCGTACGCGCAGTTCTATGCGTCCATCAATACCTTCCATCGTAATTTTGATGTGCATGGAAGTTTTAGGATGCCCTCCCATAGGTCTACTGCAAGGGAGGAGATTCCGTCTGTTTCCTCTGATGAGAATGAAGACACCGCCGGGGCAGACGAGTTCTTGATGACAATACCGAGAGGCGTAATAGCTCTGCCAGCAGAGCCTCTCGTTATCCCCCAAAAACGGAAGGCTTCCACTCTGAAAGTGCCTTCCCCCCGCAAGAAGAAGATTGCCCGAGGTCCGAAAAGGGCTTCCGCCAGGGGGCTTCTAGGAGCGAGCTTGTCATTTCCCCTGTTGGGGATGATTCTTTAATCATAGGTCCTTCGCCTTTTAGAGAGGGAACCTCCATAATTTCGGCTGGCAGTGCCGGAGATTCTTTGCTCGAGATCGCTGCTGCTACTACTGCTTCTGGTAGTGCTACGAGATCGCCTTCGAGGTCGAGCATATTAAGGATACCTTTATCCTGACAAATAATGGGAGTAACCCCTACTTCGTCTGTAAGTATCTTCAGCAAGATTCCACCCGATGAGCCTCGAGTGGATCTTGGTGAAGACTGGGAAGCCTATCCTCCAGTGTCAGTTGATGCACCCTCTTCTCCAGGTATGACAGGTCGCTTAGCATCATTAAAAAATGATTTAGCTGTACAGGCTGCGGACGTGACATACATACCATCGGCCATGGGTAAATGTTGTCTTTACGCCTCTTTTAGGAAAATTAACATCAAATTGATATTAACTTTCTCTTGTCTTCTTTTCAGGTGAAGACATCTCAGTGGAGGGCGGAGTTGACGCAACCTTTGACTTTGTTGTGGATCCTGCCGATAAAACGGCGGTGCTCGACCTTGAAGAGGCATGCTTTGAAGCTGCCGATCCTTCATCCGCAATAATTTTGGGTGTCGTCTCGCCAACAACAGTTCAGATATCTTCAGAGGAGGATGATGTCACGCCCCGATCTCCCGCAGGCAAATCGGCCGTTCCCGCTAGGCGGGAATCACCCTCGCCAGCGCTCCCGCGGAACGATCGCTTAACCCATCCGGGCGTGATGCCGCACGAGCGTGATCCACGGCCGTGCAAGGCCATGGTTCATTGGCTGGCGGCAAGAGTTCTAAGCCACAGAGTCGCACAGATTGTCCGAGTGCAGCGGAGTCATGAACGCATAGGCGATCGGTAACAGGTTCACTGAGTCGACAAATATAGCGGAAGCATAGAAACAAGTAAAGTAATCTCTTTATTGATATGAAACATGTATTACAGGCGGCGTATAGCCGAGATTACAAGTCGCTCAAGCCTCTCTCTCTGAAACAGTATAAGCGTGCCAAGTGGCTACAACTGTGGAATGAATGTACAGGCGATGGTCAGGCGATGTTCACAACTTATGTCTTGTATATGTGCTTCAGTCCCGGACGCACCGTTGCTTCGGAGTGTTGTCCACGCCTTAGCACGCACGTTGGAGGCGTCCACACCGAACGAGGTTCTCCCGCACCCTGCATATCAAACTGGTGGATTATCAGTACATTGAATGCACTGGTGGGGAAGCTACTCGCCCGCTCGACAAATCCAAACAAGTAATACAGGTTCCGTGCACAACTATTAAGTTGTCTTTCTAGTTGCCTTAGGATCAGTTTCATGCAAACATTGAATAGCTTAACGTGTCGGGCAGTGCGCCGTACGTTGTTTGAGGAAACACGGCGAGACTTACCATTTGTCCTTCCCTGTCCAAGGCAAACATTATTGATTTATTTAAGCACGGGCAAGCATAAACATTCAGGAGGCATACTTGATGAAAACCAAACCAATAGCATATGCAACAAGAGAGTCGTTATGTCTTGATCGTTCAGGTGTTTAGTTGTTTCTTGACACGATGCAATGACTCGCACGCGGATAGCCGCTAAGCGAGGATGACTTATCTATATGAACAGTTGTCGCTGGCGAAGCCATAAAGGACCGTTTATAGTCTTTGGGCGGTTGGGTGCGAGAGGTCTTGTGTCGCTACACGTCACCTCGCCCGGGACGGTATGGAGCGAGACGCTAGGCCATAGGGGCGTTCACTCCATGCCGCCCACTCACGTTAGACTATCAGAAAGTTCCGTCCGAATCGGATCGGCTCCGGTGCCCCGGTGTAGCCGTCCGCAGGAACTTGAACGTTCATTACCTTGTGCACAGGTTGTCCGCAACATGCAGTGGTTGGGTCAGTCAATTATTACGAGATACACGGGAACAAGAGTGCACTGGAATTGAGGACGCAAATGCACTTTGAACACGAGATACTTGAATCTTGATTCTGTACAGTGATTGACTTGTCTTGATGCATTCCCCTGGTTCGGGGCTGCCTGATGACCCAACGGTCTTAGATACTTGCAGGTTCAATCACGCACGGGACGACTACTTAGTAGTCTCCCGGGGTTTGGATGAAAACAAGGCAAACATTATGCAGACAAGCATGCGTTTCTAAGGAACATAAACAGGCACGTTGATCGGACCCGAAGGTAAGCCGAGAGATGAAACCGTTAAGGGACTTAGCATGCGAGGGTCTGAATATAAGCAGTATTTCAATTTCCATGTTCTAGCATAAGCAATATGAGTTGGGATTATTCCCTTAGCTAGGTGCGTTGGATTTATTAGCATACAGGGGTGAATCACCTAGCGACTAGCATAATATTCCAGATTTTATGTGTGCTGGCTAAGCAAAGACAAGTTCATCGTAGCCACCCACCTTAGCGATGATTCGCCTCGGTAGAGCGATACGTCTGAGCGAGCCTCTGAAAGTCCAAGCCGGATTCCTGTAGGGACAAGTCTGGATATCCTTTGCTTCTTGATTGAGGCAAAACGGGTCGGTACAGTTGCACTATTGCCGATTGAGTCGGCAGTCCGCTTGAGCGGAACGGGGTGTTACAGATGAGCCCATCATCGCGACTGTGTCTCCTTCGTTGAGTACGCCGGCAACTTCAAACGTTGCTGGTGTTCGTTCTTTTATAGCGCCATCTGTAGAGGCAACGGCCGTGGCAACATCCTCCGCGGTCATTCCTGGAAGGAGATTTCCCGGTATCGCAGCCACTCGTAGCATGCATCCGGTCTTTGATATGCTGATTGAACAATATACCAGCCTATTCTACCGCAGTTTGAAGGAGTTGATTTCCATGGTGCTGGAGAAGAACCTTAGCTTTGATAATCTGCTGACGTCCTCCCATCTTGCGATAGCGCCGATTAGAAATTTCAATGACGCTGGACGAGCTGATGCGTTAGAGCAAATAATTAATGGTTTAAAACAACCCATTAACGAATATTTGCAACTATCTCGAGGTAACGTCGATGATATGATTCAGGCCGAGTATGACTCCTTTACTGCGAAGCTTGCTGAACAGATGGAATGCTTAAACAAATCCATCCAGGCACAGCAGCAGGAGATGGATGAAGAGCAGGCCGTCTTGGAGGAGGTTATTCCTCATCTAACGAAGTGCGAGGCCGAACATGAGGGAAATGAAGCGAGGGTCCACAAATTGGAAGCTAAACTTGCTCAGGCAAAGGAGTGGGCTCTCCAGTCATCGGCAGCTCGAGATGTGTTGAAGGGCCGAATGGATACAGCTCAGCGGAACTTGGCACGTGCGGGAGTCATCCGCGCTAGTTTTGTTCATGCTCGGTCCGAACTGTCCCTTCTGAGCGATGACGAGGTACGACTGGAGCGGGCTTGCGCTAACATCTTAGACTCCAGGAATGAAAGGATGGCCGCTTTGGCGCAATAGATTCGTGATTTGACTGCTCCTCCCCAATGATGTATTTTTTGTTTCTCCTATAATTTCTCAGAGATAATAAAAATACATTTTCTGACTTTGTGGACCCATCACTTTAGAATATGATAGGCTAAGATGAAAGTGATATCAGAGGTATCATTAACATGACATACTTTTGTTAAGGTTTTGCTGAATGTAAATCTATTCAGAGGTAATATGAACCTGATAGAATATAATCCAACTAAATTTGTATACTAAACACTATCAGAGGTAATATGAACATGATAGGTTTACAAATTAGTTAAGTATATCCATTAAGAGGTCATACGAATCTGATAGAATATGATCCAGCTAACCTTTGTGCATGGTATCGTCAGAATAAGATCTGAATCATACTCTGTTAAGCAAAGGAGATCAAGTATAGTACTTCTTCAGGAATTTGCAGTTGATATAGCTATTTATTAAATTTTTCATTAGATTTGGCTAATCTGTGAGTGCCATTTGCAATCATATAAGGACTCTCTATTTCTTTATGATTGTTTGTGCGAACTTTGGTTTGTTGAGGACATCCCACTGGGGGATTCTTTGGTGGACCTATTATTTGTTGTGCACGTTGAGTGCAAATAATAAGTTCGAAACAGGCCCTATCAGAGGTAGTATGGACGTGATAGGTTTTGTGTTTGGTAAAGACATCCTGCTAGGGGATTTTTGTGGACCCATTACTTTTTGCGTACGTTAGTACAAGTAATAGGTTTAAGACAAGTCCTGACAGAGGTAATATAGACGCGATAAAATATGACTCTGTGGGGGATGAACATGGACAGACTCTTTCTTCGCTGGGGAAAATGAGGATAGTTCAGAGGTAATATGGACATGAACAATTCGTTTCCATTACGAATATTCCACAGGGAGGTTTTTTGTGGACCTATTACTTCTTGTGCACGAGAGTGCAAGTAATAAGTTTAGGACAAGCCCTGCCAGAGGTAATATGGACGTGGCAGTTTTTGTGGACTTAAAACCACTGGTGTACTTAAAGTTAAGTACGGGTGTTAAATTGAGATGACAACCGATATCAGAGGTAATATGAACATGATAATCGATAGCCAACAACTCGGAAGGTTTGCTCAGAGGTAATATGAACATGACAAACTTTTGAGTTATGACTCCACTGGGGATGGAGGTATACATCTGCTTAGAGGTAATATGGACATGGTATTTTTTTGTGGACTTAACACCACTGGCGTACTTAGAGTTAAGTATGGATGTTAAGTTGAGATGACAACCGATATCAGAGGTAATATGAAACATGATAATCGATAGCCGGACCAGGAAGGTTTGTTCAGAGGTAGTATGGACATGACAAACTCAGCCTAAGAGAAATATTACGACAGCAGTTCAGAGGTAATATGGACGTGAACTAGTGTCTGAAAAAATTTACTGTGGAATGATTTTGCTGAGTGGGGATAGACATGAAGAATCCGCTAGGGAAACTTTAGGGACTCATCATCCGGTATTTTTTTGAGGGAGCAAATTGTTACGTTAGAGTAAAATCAATTTGCAGTGATTGTCCCCTCGTTTATAAATGCAAAGTGATGAGTTTGGCGTCGATCAACTCCTGGATTCTTCTTTTTAGTACATAGCACGCCCTTGTAGGGTGATGAATGTACCGATAAAAGAGACAATAATCTGGGTCATCGACTTTGCCAGCCCTCTCAGGGTATCTGATGTTGGGTAGCCGAAGTTTGTGTTCCTTCATCAATATATTAAATATTTCAATGATGTCATCTTCATTGAAGGAGAAAGTCCCTTTTGGCCTTCGGGCTCCCGATGCCTGAGTTTTACGGTCTTCCGGGAAGATGGTCATCATTGCATCATCTTCGGACTCAGAGGGAATTCTACCCCCAGCTTTGGATGCTGCCCTATTTTGTCGAGGTAGACTACCCCCAGACATGTCATGGTGTTTGTCCACAGAATTTGATTTAGAAGGACCTGCCTCTGGTATTTCAGACTTTGGAGGTTTGGAGTTTGCAAGAGATGCAGCATACCCCAACCCAAAATAAGTTTGTTGACAGTAAGGATTACCATGCAACGGTGTTCGTCTGCCTTTTCCATAGTTGAGGCCTTGTTTCAACTTCAAATCATAACCCATGCTTTGTATAATCTTTAAAGCCTGTGGGCTATATCTGTGGATTTGCATTTTCCCAGCATCAGACTCATAAGAATCTTCTTGTACAATCGATCTGCTCCGCATGCGACCGAAGACTATCGGATGTTGATTATTGCGAGTAGGCGGGATAATAAAGATAGAATCTTCATGTGGCCCATATGTCATGACGATATTAGATGTTGACGCATCTTCCCACATGATCTCTCCATGCTTGGAAGTTAGGGGCGCTAAATCTTGATTTTGACCCCTGTCTTTGCATTTTTGGATAAAAAAATCACGCAAATCAGCAGTATTAGCAGAATAAGAAGAAGAAGGCTTATTCTGTCTTTTTACATCATTGGGCCTGTGGAGAATAGGAACCAGAACACTTTCTCTGCCATATGAGTAGAGCAGTTCAGCCATGTGAGTAGCACATGATCCATGAGGAGCGTATGTTCCCGTGAACCGGGTCTTCTTTACGCTAAGGGGCTTATCCTGGCGTAATCTGTAGCTTTGCACAGGTTGGCGTAAAACTGAGGAAGTCCTCAATCGGCCGTCAGCATTCCGCGTAATCTGGAGAGTGGGTAAATTCTTCTCTTGATGACATAAAAGTCGAGAGGTCGGGAAATTCGCCACTTGTTTTCCCTTGCGGTGCTTGCAGGGATCATCTGCCTCATCGTAGATGGGAGATGTATTTTTATGCGCAGGGCGCGTTTGGAATTTCTGAATTGGCGCTGAGGCCATGTCAGAAATTTTGTCTGCCACGTCACAGATGGGAGACAAAATTTTACGCGTTGGGCGCGAAGTAGACTTTTGGATTGGCACTAAGGCATTTCCAGAAGCTTTGTCTGCCACGTCACAGACGGGAGACAGTTTTACGCGCAGGGCGCGGTGTAGACTTCTAGATTGGAACTAAGGCATTGCCAGAAGCTTTGTCTGCCATGTCACAGATGGGAGACAGAGCTTTACACGCAAGGCATGGTATAGACTTCTGGATTGGCACTAAGGCATTGCCAGAAGCTTTGTCTGCCACGTCACAGACGGGAGACATAATTTTACGCGCAGGGTGCGTAGGTTGCAATGTCACAACCTTGTTGGTCGGAGAGAGAGAGAGCCTGCGGGAAGGGTAGAGGATGTCTGGGGCATCCATACTTTACGCAGCTTCCTGTTGTCTTGGACAGAGAGAGAACGAGAGATACCCTCTGCGCGGAGCATGTCTTCATAAGCAGATTGGTCGAATTGGACGACCAAAGTCTTCTTCGTTGATCCGACGGATACTGCATCGTGTTGAGCAATGGCTTTCTCGTCAGATGAGAAAGTAGTCCCCAGCAGAGTCGCCATCTTGTGTTTGATAATAAACAAAAGAAATTGAAACTAGGTTTATACGAAACTCTTTCTTTGTTTACAAACAAGAAAAAAAGTACAATTAATCCTATACGAGGATGTTAAGTACAAAAATTTGATTCTGGGGAAATATTGCTATAGGAGTCTGATCTGCGGTCGATCACTTTGTCCCTTGGACCACACGATGACGAAGAAGTGCTGTAGAAGATAAAAAAGAAGCTTCAAAGACTGCAGGAAAAGTTGAACTCTCGTTGCCAAAGCTCTCAATAGGTGCTTTCTTGACCTTGACCTCTGTTGTTTTCCTTCCTTTTTTGACCCTGGACCTCCATGGCCGGAGGTCTCTATTTATAGAGTTCAGTTATAGTCGGCGTAGAAATCGAACAGCGGAGAGAGCTGCACCTTTTACGCGGCGGTTATAATAACTGCTACCCACGTATGAATGATCTCCTGAATTGGCGTGTGACGCATATCCCATTATGAGGTAATACGTATAATCGCTCATCAAAGATCACGGCATGCAAGCCACGTAGATAACTGCCCCTTGCGTAGAGATGGTTGGCATAAAAGCCAAATAACTGATATAACGACGTCTTATATCAAGGGTTATGTCACTAGACGACAGTTTGGGGTTCTGTGCAGAGTCATTATTACAGCCGTCTTCTCGATCATCGTGCAGTACTCTTTGTCAGGAGTCAGGTTCACTGCTTCGTCTGACAGGTTCATTCTAGGAATACGAAGAGTTCCTCGTACAACTTCCCGCTGCATTAAAAGCACACAGGTTTTACGCCGAAGGGGCGATGTAGCAACCTTTTTACGCCGAAGCAGTCTGGAAATACTGTATTACGTGGGTTGTTCTGGAGCTTTGTTTTACGCTGAACATCGTTGAAGCTCTGTTGTACGCCAATGGCTCTGAAGTCATGTTTTACGCCACCTAATGCTGTATGTATGTTAAGGGTTTTACGCGTATGATCACCCAGCGTATTTTTCATGCTTCTACACCATGTCCTCCCAACTAAGGTTGCAATTGGAGCTGGGGGTGGTAATCCTCCGGTTTCCATGTCAATCCATCCTTCCGAGAGGACAGTGAATCTCCGCGAACGGATGATATCTTTACAGGGGGTAGCCGTACCTTCCAGGATGAGCCCACGATTGAGACTAAAGGTACCAATCCTTCAAATAATAAAAGTGACGCAATACTGCCCACTCTTCCCTAGAATAACGTAACTCAGACATCTGAAGAAAAAAGTGAGGCGTCCACCTTCATGTCCACCTCTTCCCACATAATTCTAGTGTACATGACAGGAGAAGAGCATGATGCAGGATCCAGTAACCAATAATGTCATGAGGTACTCGAAGCCATGATGCAGACGCTAAGCACCTCGATGCAGACTCTGACTCATACAGTATTAGAACTCAAAGAAAACTTAGTCCTGAAACATCCACGGACCCCAGGGCGAACAAACTTGGACCAGAGGTCTAACGAGGAATCCGGAATAGCTGATCTGGCTCCTTATGTCACAAGTAGCCAGATCGTACCTCGGTCCTCTGCCGCTCTTCTGCCAGATGATATCCAGGAGACTCTTAGGGACTTGCGTGCCTGCGTTGATGCTCGAGATAATCAAGGCAGGCTCCAGAGGGTTGGGATCCGGCAACCTTATCCTCCCAAATTGGATAATATGGTATACCCTCCCAAATACAAGCTACTATCTCTGACTCTATTTGACAGAAAGATGTTACCCCGTTAATATATGAGATAATTTTAGTCCATAATAGGCCATCTACCTTGGGATGACACGTTACTCACAAACTTGTTCGTCAGAGCACTATCTTGGGTTGCTTTTAAGTGGTTCTGTAGTCTTCCTGATAAGTGCATTTTGTTCTTCGATGACCTGAAGTCCCTTTTCCTTGCCCGGTTCTATGAAGGAGGGATGGATATAACCATGTCCTCTCTGATGGGTATTACCAAGGGGACATAGAACTTGTATGAAATTACATCGAACGTTTTAGGCAGGCGACATTGAAGTTTCCTTCCGACATCCCTGAATCTTCGTTGCTGGACACGTGTCAAAAGAACCTCCTAGTAGAGTCAGACTCTGGATGGCATCTGGCCCATTCTGTGATTGGACGATATTTATCATAAGTGTCGTTGTTGCAAAATATAGCGTGAAAGACGCCCGCTTATTGGGATTCCAAGCTCCCAGCATTGAAGACAAAGAAAAGCGTTATTTCACTGCTAACAACAGTCTTGACAGTAAATGGAAGCATGTCCTGATGGTTAACTTGTCCAAAAGTTTGACGTCACCTGTTACCAAGCCAATATAGCCACCAAAAGTATATGAGACTTATTCTTTTGATGACAATGATGTCATAAAAATCTTCGATGTATTGATGAAGGAAAATAAACTCCGGCTACCTGAGGTCAAATGCCTCAATGAAGCAGGCAAGATTGATAACACTAAGTATGGCCACTACCATCGATATGTCCATCACGCCATATAAAATTTATTACATATTAAAAAGGCACATACAATGGTTAATCGACTTCAAAGCTCTCACTTTGGACTTCGAAGATAAGACAATTACTGCAAACATGGTGTCCCTCCAGTTTGGCACCTTCCCGACAACATAGGCCCAATATGGTGTCGTCTTCATACCTAGGACAACCATGGAGGTCGCTAACCTCTCTCTAGCCCAAGTAGACGGGTTGGTTTCCCTTCCTACTCCAAGAGGCAAAGTCATGTGGTTTCATCCAGACCTCATCCCGGATGTGACACAGTCGACAATCCCTCCAACCTCCAAGTCAAATGGAAGGAAGACAAAGTCCTTTCACACGGTCTTCCCATCAACAGATGAAGCTCTCGCTGGCGTAACCAGGTCAGGCCTAGCTTATAAACCCCACTACAATGCTCCCGATGACACTATACCTCCGGTTGCCACACCCGTGGCACCCGCCATATTTGACCCAGGTCTATTGTCATGACCCGCACCCGGTATAGGGACACGAGTATGTGGGTACGTCCAGCCTACACTGCAGCATCGATGGTAGAACGTTGTCTTGGTCTACTATACTATCTAATATCTGACATAATGTATATAAAATACTACCATGCCATCTCAATTCCAAATGATACTCAATCACATATAAAACTAAAAGAAGATGTAAGCACGATATGGAATAGAAAGAAAACAAATACAAGTCTCAAAACATCACGTCCATCTCAACATCTAAACACAACTCAAGATCTCAAAATAATAATACAATACACAATCTAAATAGAAACAACTAGTACAAGGTTGGGAAATCTAAAAGGCCTCAGTAACTGTCACTACATCCTCAGGTGACACTCAATCTGTTGGTCCGTAGTAAGTGGGACACATCCTCTCTAACCATTCATCTGAAAAATATATCCAGTCAGGATTGGAGCGAAGTACAACCCAATAACAGTTCCAATTAATTGATAATAACTATAAACAGAAATACAGAATATAATACAAGACGGGAAACAATGAACAATATCAAATATGGTAGAAGAAACAGGTAAACAAGAACAATATGGTATACAAAGATCACGATAAAATAGAACAAGGCAATATAATGAGATAATGAACTAGAGTATGGTGAAGAACTGTAACTATGCTAAGTGATTGAAATACAAGTTAGATATGTGATCGGCTTGGGTGAACATTGTCTACTTTAACGTTGGATAAACATTGTCTAAGTTAAACATTGAACATTGTCTAGGATTTGATCATATATCTAGATAAAACTTCCCCTTTCTCCCAACTAGTACAATGGATCCAACCATGACACGTTACGATTTACGATACTCAAAGCCTTATAAATAATAAACCTTGAACATTAAATATTGAACGTTGAATATTGTAACATTGAACACTAAACATTGAACATTGTCTAAGTTAAACATTGAACATTGAAATATTGTCTAAGTTAAACATTGAGAACATGAGGAACAATGGATAATATATATATAACATCCCATGACGATCCATGTGTATACTAGTCTGTGTACCAATGTGTCAAGAGTCATATCAAATATTTCTAAATACTTGTATTATAGTAATTATCAAATAATAGAAACTATCAGAGAATGTACTTGCCTGTCGTCTAGAGCAATAAATGTCAAATTGTGTCACAACTGGTGTCTCACAGACCTATATATGAAATATTATATTAATACAAGGTGTTGGAATGAAATTAAGTTAAACTAGTCAAAGTCTAGGTCATAAAGTCATTTCTAAGTCAAAATAGTCAAAGTCTAGGTCATAAAGTCATTTCTAAGTCAAAATAGTCAAACTAGGTCAACTCTAGGTCAAAATAGTCAAACTTGGTCAAACTAGGTTGTATGAGTCTATCTCTAGGATATTGGATCTATACACTATACATCTATGCCACACTAGCTATTCTAAGATACTAGAAAACCAACAAGATACCGTATCCTAAGATACGCAAGTTTTTAATATGAAATAGTAATTTATATATATATACAAGACAATACATATAATAGCTTAGCTAACTAATGCAAAACGGATACCTTAGATTTGAACCAATGCGTATTACACTACCTACAGACCCATCTCGATACTCAAATCCAATACCTTGAGTATCCCTCAATACCTTGACATTACCTTGGTATCCCAAGGTAATTCAAATCCTAATATATATAGCTAATATATAGCTAACCCCCATATACTAAACTATACTAACATCACTAAACTATTAAAACTATTAACTACTAACATATAATACATACCAATACGTAGATACATATACCTACATAATAACTTACTACCAATACCCATATACCACATAGATACATATAGTACATACTAACATATCAATACAATACTACATATCTAACAAGTATATATATATATATATATATATATATATATATATATATATATATAATACCAAGCTACTAACTAACCTTAATACTAACTAACTGAACACACTGAAACTGCACTGATATTGACTCTGCTTGCAGTGTTGATACCCGCTGCTGCGTTGCGCACATGCTGCTTACACGATGTTGCAGCTGCTGCATGCACGCGCTGTGCTTGCACTGCTGCTGCGCACACGGCTGCTGCTGCGCTGCGCACTCGCTGTAGGCTCGCTGCTGCTGCGGTGCTACCTCGCTGCTGCTGCAGCGCTGCACATTGCTGCTGCTGATGCACTGCTGCACACTGCTCGCTGCAGCGCTTTGCTGCTACGACGCTGCTGCCTCGCCCCTCACACACATATACATATACACGTTTAGATAGATATAAACATACCCACATAAACACACACACACACACACACACACACACACACACACACACACACACATATATATATATATATATATATATATATATATATATATATATATATATATATATATATATATATATATATATATATATATATATATATATATATACTTATATCAATATCCTCTCATCTATGCATATATGTATATATACCACCA